>CM025790.1:90551252-91052351 GCA_014635995.1 Sarcophaga peregrina | reverse complement strand
AAGTTAAATTTTCGGGTCCTACTGGGACTTACGCGTGGACTTGGACATGGATCTTAAAGTACGACTTCTGATCCTTCCGATGACACCCATTTCACTTCAATAGGTCCCATGGATCCAGAGTTATAAGAGGTTAAACATTTCTATTTACCGACTAAAACCTGTTTTACAATTTCAAGGTTAAATTTTCGGGTCCAACTGGGACTTACGCGTGGACTTGGACATGGATCTTAAGTACGACTTCTGATCCTTCCGATGACACCCATTTCACTTCAATAGGTCCCATGGATCCAGAGTTATAAGAGGTTAAACATTTCTATTTACCGACTAAAACCTGTTTTACAATTTCAAGGTTAAATTTTCGGGTTCTATTTGGACTTAGGCTTGGGCTTGGACGTGGACCTTAAAGTACGACTTCTGATCTTACCGATGGCACCCATTTCGCTTTAATAGGTCCCATGGATCCGGAGTTATTACAGATTAAACATTTCTACTTACCAACAAGTGCTTGCTGCACGAGTAGGGTTGCCAAGTAAATTATTTAGACACGATCAGAAAGTATGGCCTCAGACCTTTCCAATGATACCCATTTCATTGCAATAGGTCCCATGGATCGGGAGTTATAAGCGTTTAAACATTTTTGTTTTCCGAAATTTGCTTGCTGCTTGATTCTGTTTGTATGTATGGGTGAATAAATACTATTTTCCACTTTTCTACACTTTTAAAGTTAAATTTTCGGGTCCTGGGACTTACGCGTGGACTTGGACATGGATCTTAAAGTACGACTTCTGATCCTTCCGATGACACCCATTTCACTTCAATAGGTCCCATGGATCCAGAGTTATAAGAGGTTAAACATTTCTATTTACCGACTAAAACCTGTTTTACAATTTCAAGGTTAAATTTTCGGGTTCTATTTGGACTTAGGCTTGGACTTGGACGTGGACCTTAAAGTACGACTTCTGATCTTACCGATGGCACCCATTTCGCTTTAATAGGTCCCATGGATCCGGAGTTATTACAGATTAAACATTTCTACTTACCAACAAGTGCTTGCTGCACGAGTAGGGTTGCCAAGTAAATTATTTAGACACGATCAGAAAGTATGGCCTCAGAGCTTTCCAATGATACCCATTTCATTGCAATAGGTCCCATGGATCGGGAGTTATAAGCGTTTAAACATTTTTGTTTTCCGAAATTTGCTTGCTGCTTGATTCTGTTGGCCTGGTATTTCAAAAAATTTGGAGAGAATTTTGCATAGAAAAACTGTTTGTATGTGTGGGTGAATAAATACTATTTTCCACTTTTCTACACTTTTAAAGTTAAATTTTCGGGTCCTACTGGGACTTACGCGTGGACTTGGACATGGATCTTAAAGTACGACTTCTGATCCTTCCGATGACACCCATTTCACTTCAATAGGTCCCATGGATCCAGAGTTATAAGAGGTTAAACATTTCTATTTACCGACTAAAACCTGTTTTACAATTTCAAGGTTAAATTTTCGGGTTCTATTTGGACTTAGGCTTGGGCTTGGACGTGGACCTTAAAGTACGACTTCTGATCTTACCGATGGCACCCATTTCGCTTTAATAGGTCCCATGGATCCGGAGTTATTACAGATTAAACATTTCTACTTACCAACAAGTGCTTGCTGCACGAGTAGGGTTGCCAAGTAAATTATTTAGACACGATCAGAAAGTATGGCCTCAGACCTTTCCAATGATACCCATTTCATTGCAATAGGTCCCATGGATCGGGAGTTATAAGCGTTTAAACATTTTTGTTTTCCGAAATTTGCTTGCTGCTTGATTCTGTTGGCCTGGTATTTCAAAAAATTTTGGAGAGAATTTTGCATAGAAAAACTGTTTGTATGTGTGGGTGAATAAATACTATTTTCCACTTTTCTACACTTTTAAAGTTAAATTTTCGGGTCCTACTGGGACTTACGCGTGGACTTGGACATGGATCTTAAAGTACGACTTCTGATCCTTCCGATGACACCCATTTCACTTCAATAGGTCCCATGGATCCAGAGTTATAAGAGGTTAAACATTTCTATTTACCGACTAAAACCTGTTTTACAATTTCAAGGTTAAATTTTCGGGTTCTATTTGGACTTAGGCTTGGGACTTGGACGTGGACCTTAAAGTACGACTTCTGATCTTACCGATGGCACCCATTTCGCTTTAATAGGTCCCATGGATCCGGAGTTATTACAGATTAAACATTTCTACTTACCAACAAGTGCTTGCTGCACGAGTAGGGTTGCCAAGTAAATTATTTAGACACGATCAGAAAGTATGGCCTCAGACCTTTCCAATGATACCCATTTCATTGCAATAGGTCCCATGGATCGGGAGTTATAAGCGTTTAAACATTTTTGTTTTCCGAAATTTGCTTGCTGCTTGATTCTGTTGGCCTGGTATTTCAAAAAATTTTGGAGAGAATTTTGCATAGAAAAACTGTTTGTATGTGTGGGTGAATAAATACTATTTTCCACTTTTCTACACTTTTAAAGTTAAATTTTCGGGTCCTACTGGGACTTACGCGTGGACTTGGACATGGATCTTAAAGTACGACTTCTGATCCTTCCGATGACACCCATTTCACTTCAATAGGTCCCATGGATCCAGAGTTATAAGAGGTTAAACATTTCTATTTACCGACTAAAACCTGTTTTACAATTTCAAGGTTAAATTTTCGGGTTCTATTTGGACTTAGGCTTGGGCTTGGACGTGGACCTTAAAGTACGACTTCTGATCTTACCGATGGCACCCATTTCGCTTTAATAGGTCCCATGGATCCGGAGTTATTACAGATTAAACATTTCTACTTACCAACAAGTGCTTGCTGCACGAGTAGGGTTGCCAAGTAAATTATTTAGACACGATCAGAAAGTATGGCCTCAGACCTTTCCAATGATACCCATTTCATTGCAATAGGTCCCATGGATCGGGAGTTATAAGCGTTTAAACATTTTTGTTTTCCGAAATTTGCTTGCTGCTTGATTCTGTTGGGCCTGGTATTTCAAAAAATTTTGGAGAGAATTTTGCATAGAAAAACTGTTTGTATGTGTGGGTGAATAAATTACTATTTTCCACTTTTCCTACACTTTTAAAGTTAAAATTTTCGGGTTCCTACTGGGACTTACGCGTGGACTTGGACATGGATCTTAAAGTACGACTTCTGATCCTTCCGATGACCACCCATTTCACTTCAATAGGTCCCATGGATCCAGAGTTATAAGAGGTTAAACATTTCTATTTACCGACTAAACCTGTTTTACAATTTTCAAGGTTAAATTTTCGGGTCCACTGGGACTTACGCGTGGACTTGGACATGGACCTTAAAGTACGACCTTCTGATCCTTCGATGACGACCCATTTCACTTCAATAGGTCCCATGGATCCAGAGTTATAGAGGTTAAACATTTCTATTTACCGACTAAAACTGTTTTTACAATTTCAAGGTTAAATTTTCGGGTTCATTTGGACTTAGGCTTGGCTTGGACGTGGACCTTAAAGTACGACTTCTGATCTTACCGATGGCACCATTTCGCTTTAATAGGTCCCATGGATCCGGAGTTATTACAGATTAAACATTTCTACTTACCAACACTGTGCTTGCTGCACGAGTAGGGTTACCAAGTAAATTATTTGAACACGATCATGAAAGTATGGCCTCAGACCTTTCCAATGATACCCATTTCATTGCAATAGGTCCCATGGATCGGAGTTATAAGCGTTTAAACATTTTTGTCTTCCGAAATTTGCTTGCTGCTTGATTCTGTTGGCCTGGTATTTCAAAAAATTTTGGAGAATTTTGCATAGAAAAACTGTTTGTATGTGTGGGTGAATAAATACTATTTTCCACTTTTCTACACTTTTAAAGTTAAATTTTCGGGTCCTACTGGGACTTACGCGTGGACTTGGACATGGATCTTAAAGTACGACTTCTGATCCTTCCGATGCCACCCATTTCACTTCAATAGGTCCTATATCCTATCTACTCTATACCTATATCCTATACTACTCTATACTATTCTATAATATCCTATACTACTCTATACTATTCTATAATATCCTATACTACTCTACACTATTTTGTACTATACTATACTATTCTACACTATTCTATACTATCCTATACTACTCTACACTATTCTATACTATCTACACTATCCTATACTATTCTACACTATTCTTTACTATCCTATACTATTCTACACCATCCTATACTATTCTACACAATTCTGTACTATCCTATACTATTCTATACTATTCTACACTATCCTATACTACTCTACACTATTCTATACTATCCTATACTATTCTACACTATCCTATACTATTCTACACTATTCTGTACTATCCTATACTATTCTATACTATTCTACACTATCCTATACTACTCTACACTATCCTATACTATTCTACACTATCCTATACTATCCTAACTATTCTTTACTATCCTATACTATTCTACACCATCCTATACTATTCTACACAATTCTGTACTATCCTATACTATTCTACACCATCCTATACTATTCTACACAATTCTGTACTATCCTATACTATTCTATACTATTCTATACTATCTATACTATTCTATACTATCCTATACTATTCTACACTATTCTTTACTATCCTATACTATTCTATTCTACACTATACTACACTACACTATCCTATACTATTCTACACAATTCTGTACTATCCTATACTATTCTACACACTATTCTATACTATTCTAACACTATCCTATACTATTCTACACCATCCTATACTATCTACACTATTCTGTACTATACTATACTATTCTACACCATCCTATACTATTCTACACTATCCTATACTATTCTACACTATTCTGTACTATCCTATACTATTCTATACTATTCTACACTATTCTGTACTATACCATACTATACTATTCTACACTATCCTATACTATTATACACTATCCTATACTATTCTACACTATCCTATACTATTCTACACTATTCTGTACTATCCTATACTATTCTACACTATTGTGTATTATCCTTACTATTCTATACTATTCTGTACTATCCTATACTATTCTACACTATCTGTACTATCCTATACTATTCTGCACTATCCTATATTATTCTATACTATTCTACACTATCCTATACTACTCTACACTATTCTGTACTATCCTATACTATTCTATACTATTCTACACTATCCTATACTATTCTACACTATCCTATACTATTCTACACTATTCTGTACTATCCTATACTGTTCTACACTATCCTATACTATTCTACACTATCCTATACTATTCTACACTATTCTGTACTATCCTATACTATTCTACACTATCCTATACTATTCTACAATATTCTACACTATTCTATACTATTCTACACTATTCTGTACTATCCTATACTATTCTACACTATGCTATACTATTCTACACTATTCTATACTATTCTACACTATTCTGGACTATCCTATACTATTCTACACTTTTCTATGCTATTCTTTACTATTCTACACTATTCTGTACTATCTTAAACTATTCTACACTATCCTATACTATTCTACACTATTCTGTACTACCCATACTATTCTACACTATCCTATACTATCGTAT
Organism: Sarcophaga peregrina; assembly: GCA_014635995.1. Lineage (NCBI taxonomy): Eukaryota > Metazoa > Arthropoda > Insecta > Diptera > Sarcophagidae > Sarcophaga > Sarcophaga peregrina. The sequence goes on along the minus strand of CM025790.1, from coordinate 91,046,723 downwards.
ACACTATTCTGTACTATCCTATACTATTCTACACCATCCTATATACTATTCTACACTATCCTATACTATTCTACACTATTCTGTACTATCCTATACTATTCTACACTATCCTATACTATCGTATACTATTTTACACTATTCTGTACTATCCTATACTATTCTACACCATCCTATACTATTCTAGACTATCCTATGCTATTCTACACTATTCTGTACTATCCTATACTATTCTACACTATCCTATACTATTCTACACTATTCTATACTATTCTATACTATTCTACACTATTCTGTACTATCCTATGCTGTTCTACACTATCCTATACTATTCTACACTATTCTATACTATTCTACACTATTCTGTACTATCCTATACTATTCTATATATTCTACACTATTCTATGCTATTCTATACTATTCTACACTATTCTGCACTATCCTATACTATTCTACACTATCCTATACTATTCTACACTATTCTGTACTATCCTATACTATTCTATACTATTCTATACTATCCTATACTATTCTACACTATCCTATACTATTCTGTACTATCCTATACTATTCTACACTATCCTATACTATTCTACACTATTCTGTACTATGCTATTCTACACTTTCCTATACTATTCTGTACTACCTATACTATTCTATACTATCCTACACTCTTCTACACTATTCTGTACTATCCTATACTATTCTATACTATTCTACACTATCCTATACTATTCTACACTATCCTATACTATTCTACACTATCCTATACTATTCTACACTATTCTGTACTATCCTATACTATTCAATACTATTCTACACTATCCTATACTATTCTACACTATTCTGTACTATCCTATACTACTCTACACTATTCTGTACTATCCTATACTATTCTACACTATACTACACTACACTAGGCTGTATAGCGAGACTAGGCTACACTATTCTGTACTATCCTATACGAGGCGACACGATCCGAGACTAGGCGACACTATTCTGGACTATCCTATACGAGGTATACTAGGCTACACGATCCTATACGAGGCGACACTATTCTGGACTATCCTATACTATCGTATACTACTCTACACTATTCTGGACGAGCCTAGACTAGGCTACACTATACTACACGACACTAGGCGGGACTAGCCGAGACGAGGCTACACGATTCGGGACGAGCATATACTATTCGAGACTATTCGACACGATCCTATACTATTCTACACGATCCTATACTATTCTATACTATTCTACACGAGGCGGGACGATCCTAGACGAGGCGGCACGAGGCGGGACTAGCCGAGACGAGGCTACACGAGCCGAGACGAGGCTACACTAGGCGGACGAGCCGATACGAGGCGAGACGAGGCGACACGAGCCGAGACGAGGCTACACGAGGCGGGACGAGCCGAGACGAGGCGACACGAGCCGATACGAGGCGACACGAGGGGGACGAGCCGAGACTAGGCGAGACGAGGCGACACGAGCCGATGACGACGCGACACGAGGCGACACGAGCCGAGACGAGGCGAAACGAGGCGGGACGAGCCGAGACGAGGCGACACCAGCCGAGACGAGGGACACAAGGCGGGACGAGCGAGACGAGGCGAGACGAGGACACGAGCGAGACGACGCGACACGAGGCTAGACGAGCCGAGACGAGGCGACACGAGCCGAGACGAGGCGACACAAGGCGGGACGAGCCGAGACGAGGCGAGACGAGGCGACACGAGCCGAGACGACGCGACACGAGCCGAGACGAGGCGACACGAGCCGAGACGAGCCGAACGAGGCGGGACGAGCCGAGACTAGGCGACACGAGCCGAGACGAGGCGACACAAGGGGGACGAGCCGAGACGAGCGACACGAGCCGAGACTAGGCGACACGAGGCGGGACTAGCCGAGACGAGGCGACACGAGCGAGACGAGGCGAGACGAGGCGACACGAGGCGGGACGAGCCGAGACGAGGCTACACGAGCCGAGACGAGGCTACACGAGGCGGGACGAGCCGAGACTAGGCGACACGAGGCGAGACGAGGGGACACGAGGCGGGAGGAGCCGAGACGAGGCGACACCAGCCCAGACGAGGCGACACAAGGCGGGACGAGCCGAGACGAGGCGAGACGAGCCGAGACGACGCGACACGAGGCGGGACGAGCCGAGACGAGGCGACACCAGCCGATACGAGGCGACACAAGGCGGACGAGCCGAGACGAGGCGAGACGAGGCGACACGGGGCGGGACGAGCCGGACGAGGCGACACGAGCCGAGACGAGGCGACACGAGCGGGACGAGCCGACGAGGCGACACGAGCCGAGACGAGGCGACACGAGGCGGGACGAGCCGAGACGAGCCGGGACGACGCGACACGATTCGGGACGAGCCGAGACGAGGCGAGACGAGGCGACACTAGCCGAGACGAGGCTACACGAGCCGAGACGAGGCGACACGAGCCGAGACGAGGCGACACGAGGCGGGACGAGCCTAGACGAGGCGACACGAGCCTAGACGAGGCGACACTAGCCGAGACGAGGCGACACTAGCCGAGACGAGGCGACACTAGCCGAGACGAGGCGACACGAGGCGACACCAGCCTAGACGAGGCGACACAAGGCGGAACGAGCCGAGACGAGGCTACACGAGCCGAGACGAGCCGAGACGACGCGACACGAGCCGAGACGAGGCGACACGAGCCCAGACGAGGCGACACGAGGCGGGACGAGCCTAGACGAGGCGACACCAGCCGAGACGAGGCGACACAAGGCGGGACGAGCGAGACGAGGCGAGACGAGGCGACACGAGCCGAGACGACGCTACACGAGGCGAGACGAGCCGAGACGAGGCGACACGAGCCGAGACGGGGCGACACGAGGCGGGACGAGCCGAGACGAGGCGACACCAGCCGAGACGAGGCGACACAAGGCGGGACGAGCCGAGACGAGGCGACACGAGCGGGACGAGCCGAGGCGAGGCGACACGAGCGGGACGAGCCGAGAGGAGGCGACACCAGCCGAGACGAGGCTACACGAGGCGAGACGAGCCGGGACGAGGCGACACGAGCCGAGACGACGCGACACGAGGCGGGACGGGCCGAGACGAGGCGACACGAGCCGAACGAGGCGACACGAGGCGGGACGAGCCGAGACGAGGCGACACCAGCCGAGACGAGGCGACACAAGGCGGGACGAGCCGAGACGAGGCGAGACGAGGCGACACGAGCCGAGACGACGCGACACGAGGCGAGACGAGCCGAGACGAGGCGACACGAGCCGAGACGAGCGACACGAGCCGAGACGAGCCGAGACGAGGCGACACCAGCGAGACGAGGCGACACAAGGCGGGACGAGCCGAGACGAGGCGACACGAGCCGAACGAGGCGACACGAGGCGGGACGAGCCGAGACGAGGCGACACCAGCCGAGACGAGGCGACACAAGGCGGAACGAGCCGAGACGAGGCGAGACGAGGCGACACGAGCCGAGACGACGCGACACGAGCCGAGACGAGGCGACACGAGCCGAGACGAGGCGACACGAGGCGACACCAGCCGAGACGAGGCGACACAAGGCGGGACGAGCCGAGACGAGGAGAGACGAGGCGACACGAGCCGAGACGACGCGACACGAGCCGAGACGAGGCGGCACGAGCCGAGACGAGGCGACACGAGGCGGGACGAGCCGAGACGAGGCGACACGAGGCGAGACGAGGCGACACGAGCCGAGACGAGAGGACACGAGGCGAGACGAGGCGACGCGAGGCGGGACGAGCCGAGACGAGGCGAGACGAGGCGACACGAGGCGAGACGAGGGGACACGAGGCGGGACGAGCCGAGACGAGGCGACAGAGCCGAGACGAGGCGAGACGAGCGACACGAGGCGGGACGAGCCGAGACGAGGCGACAGAGCCGAGACGAGGCGACACGAGCCGAGACCAGGCGACACGGGGCGGGACGAGCCTAGACGAGGCGACACGAGCCGAGACGAGGCGACACGAGGCGAGACGAGCCGAGACGAGGGGACACGAGCCGAGACGAGCGACACGAGCCGCGACGAGGCGACACGAGGCGGGACGAGCCGAGACGAGGCGACACGAGGCGAGACGAGGCGACACGAGGCGGACGAGCCGAGACGAGGAGAGACGAGGCGACAGAGCCGAGACGAGGGGACACGAGCCGAGACGAGGAGAGACGAGGCGACACGAGGCGGGACGAGCCGAGACGAGGCGACACCAGCGAGACGAGGCGACGCGAGGCGGGACGAGCCGAGACGAGGCGACACAAGGCGGGACGAGCCTAGACGAGGCGACACGAGCCGCGACGAGGCGACACGAGCCGAACGAGGCGACACGAGGCGGGACGAGCCGAGACGAGGCGACACGAGCCTAGACGAGGCGACACGAGGCGAGACGAGCCGGGACGAGGCGACACGAGGCGGGACGAGCGAGACGAGGCGACACGAGGCCGAGACGAGGCGACACGAGGCGACACGAGCGAGACGAGGCGACACGAGGCGGGACGAGCCGAGAGGAGGCGACACCAGCCGAGACGAGGCGACACGAGCGGGACGAGCCGAGAGGAGGCGACACCAGCCGAGACGAGGCGGGACGAGCCGAGACGAGGCGAGACGAGGCGACACGAGGCGGGACGAGGCGAGACGAGGCGACACCAGCCGAGACGAGGGACACAAGGCGGGACGAGCCGAGACGAGGCGAGACGAGGCGACACGAGCCGAGACGACGCGACACGAGGCGAGACGAGGCGAGACGAGCCGAGACGACGCGACACGAGCCGAACGAGGCGACACGAGGCGGGACGAGGCGACACGAGGCGAGACGAGGCGACACGAGCCGAGACGAGGCGACACGAGCCGGACGAGGCGACACGAGGCGGGAGGAGCCGAGACGAGGCGACACCAGCCGAGACGAGGCGACACAAGGCGGGACGAGCCGAGACGAGGCGACACGAGGCGAGACGAGCCGAGACGAGGCGGCACGAGCCGAGACGAGGCGGGACGAGCCGAGACGAGGCGACACAAGGCGGACGAGCCGAGACGAGGCGACACGAGCCGAGACGAGGAGAGACGAGGCGACACGAGCCGAGACGAGGAGAGACGAGGCGACACGAGGCGGGACGAGGCGAGACGAGCCGAGACGAGGGGACACGAGGCGGGACGAGGCGACACGAGCCGAGACGAGGAGATACTATTCTACACTATTCTGTACTATTCTACACTATCCTATACTATTCTACACTATTCTTTATTATTCTATACTATTCTACACGAGCCGAGACGAGGGGACACGAGCCGAGACGAGGCGACACGAGCCTAGACGAGGCGACACGAGGCGAGGACGAGGCGACACGAGGCGGGACGAGCCGAGACGAGGCGGGACGAGCCAGACGAGGAGACACGAGGCGGGACGAGGCGACACTATCCTATACTATTGTATTCTATTCTACACTATCCTATACTATTATATACTATTCTACACTATTCTGTACTATTCTACACTATCCTATGGTATTCTGTACTATTCTACACTATCCTATACTATTATATACTATTCTACACTATTCTGTACTATTCTACACTATCCTATACTATTCTACACTATTCTTTATTATTCTATACTATTCTACACTATTCTATACTATTCTACACTATTCTATACTATTTTACACTATCCTATACTATTTTACACTATCCTATACTATCCTCTACTATTCTACACTATTCTGTACTATCCTATACTATTCTATACTATTTTACACTATTCTGTACTATCCTATACTATTCTACACTATTCTATACTATTCTACACCGTTCTATACTATTTTACACTATCCTATACTATTCTATACTATTTTATACTATCCTATACTATACTCTCCTAGCTAGCTAGTATAACTGCTATACCTGCCTAGTAGGCTAGGAGAGGTGGCTAGCGGGCTTACATTTTTTTTTTTTTTTTTTTTTTTTTTGGCGTGTGAGGTAGGGTTCAAAATGCCTTCGCACTTACAGTGATCGTCATCAGCTGCGTCGAGTGGTGCTTCCACTAAAACAATCCCTCCTCCTTCTGGGGATACTCCCTTCCCGGGACGGCTATCTGCATTACTTCGGGAAGGGCCCAGAACGGCGTCCAGTTAAGGACCGTTTTCTACTCTCCCACGTCTGGGTACGCCATATTTGAAGCCAGCTTCATGCTATTGGCTCGTCTTCTCATGTATCATTCCGTTGTATTGCATCAAGGTCGAAGTTCTTTCTGCGGAGTACATATTCAACGTATCTTCTCACAGCGTTCCATTTTATCTCACTTTCGAGCATTGCGTTCACAATGGTGTTGGGGGTAAATTCACCAATTTGTTCCATCAACATGTTCTTCTCGTCTTGCCATTTAATGCAATGGAAGAATGTATGTTCAACGTCGTCAATCATTTCCTCGCAATAAATACAGCTAGGATTAGTCACCTTGCCCATACGGTACAGGTATTTTCGGAAATAACCATGACCAGAGAGAAACTGGGTCAGAAAATAGTTAGTTTCCCCAAAGGTTCTCCGTATCCATGCCTCTATAGATGGGATAAGTTTATAGGTCCATCTTCCGCATGTTTCCTCGTTCCATCTACTTTGCCATCGCCGTAGTGTTTGAGATCTGAGATCTACGCTACTAATGGGAAGATTTTCCCTCTTCATTCTCCAAGATTTTCTTCGCTCAAATGCCTGCAGGTCAATAGGTATCTCACCGGCGATCACTAGGACTGCGGCGCCCGATACTGTGCGGTAGGCCGAGGCAACTCTTAATGCCGCTGTTCGCTGCACCGCTGCTAATATTTTTCGCTTAGATTTAATCTCCAGCGCATCTCCCCATATCTCGCTTCCGTACAGCAATATCGAGTTCGTCGCCGCCATAATCAATTTTCGTTTGGCTTGTGTTGGTCCGCCAATATTTGCCATTATCCTGCTTAGCATGCCCGTTAGTTTTGCTGCCTTGGTAGCTGCATGCTGTATTTGGGCCCAATAATTAAGTCTGCAGTCGAGTCTTATGCCCAGATATCTAACTGCCCTTTTTGTGACCAGTGATACATCACCTATCTGCATACCAATCTCGAGTGGGATGCGAGCCATTGTCATCAATATGACCTCAGTCTTGTTCTTTGCGAGCTCTAGACCATGATCCTCAAGCCATATCTGAGTCCTTATCATGACTCGATTCAGTTTTCTCCTGGCATCCTCAATGTCGCGCGCTGAAATGACTGACACTATATCATCCGCGTATCCCACGAGGTATGTGTCCTCTGGCATTTCTATACCTAAGATTTCGTCATAGCTCAGGTTCCAGAGATCTGGACCAAGAATAGATCCCTGAGCTGCACCAGACGTGATCTCCACGACTTGCCATTTAATGCAATGGAAGAATGTATGTTCAACGTCGTCAATCATTTCCTCGCAATAAATACAGCTAGGATTAGTCACCTTGCCCATACGGTACAGGTATTTTCGGAAATAACCATGACCAGAGAGAAACTGGGTCAGAAAATAGTTAGTTTCCCCAAAGGTTCTCCGTATCCATGCCTCTATAGATGGGATAAGTTTATAGGTCCATCTTCCGCATGTTTCCTCGTTCCATCTACTTTGCCATCGCCGTAGTGTTTGAGATCTGAGATCTACGCTACTAATGGGAAGATTTTCCCTCTTCATTCTCCAAGATTTTCTTCGCTCAAATGCCTGCAGGTCAATAGGTATCTCACCGGCGATCACTAGGACTGCGGCGCCCGATACTGTGCGGTAGGCCGAGGCAACTCTTAATGCCGCTGTTCGCTGCACCGCTGCTAATATTTTTCGCTTAGATTTAATCTCCAGCGCATCTCCCCATATCTCGCTTCCGTACAGCAATATCGAGTTCGTCGCCGCCATAATCAATTTTCGTTTGGCTTGTGTTGGTCCGCCAATATTTGCCATTATCCTGCTTAGCATGCCCGTTAGTTTTGCTGCCTTGGTAGCTGCATGCTGTATTTGGGCCCAATAATTAAGTCTGCAGTCGAGTCTTATGCCCAGATATCTAACTGCCCTTTTTGTGACCAGTGATACATCACCTATCTGCATACCAATCTCGAGTGGGATGCGAGCCATTGTCATCAATATGACCTCAGTCTTGTTCTTTGCGAGCTCTAGACCATGATCCTCAAGCCATATCTGAGTCCTTATCATGACTCGATTCAGTTTTCTCCTGGCATCCTCAATGTCGCGCGCTGAAATGACTGACACTATATCATCCGCGTATCCCACGAGGTATGTGTCCTCTGGCATTTCTATACCTAAGATTTCGTCATAGCTCAGGTTCCAGAGATCTGGACCAAGAATAGATCCCTGAGCTGCACCAGACGTGATCTCCACGACCCTTTGGCCATCGGGTGTGTCATATAGAAGCTTGCGATCCTTCAGATAGCTGCGTAATATTCTCAGAAGGTATATAGGAATACGAAATCTTTCTCGTAGTGCCTTAATAATATCCTCCCATCGTAAGCTGTTGAAAGCATTCCTCACATCCAGCGTGGCAAGGACAACAATGCGCTTCGGATAGTGACGTCTGAGCCTTGTCCGTTCAACGCATTCCACTACATCCGCTATGGCACCAAGCGTTGACCTACCTGGTCGGAAGCCATACTGCCTCTCCGATAATCCACCAGCTGTCTCAATGGCCGCTGCCAGTCTGCGCTGGAGAAGTTTCTCCAATAATTTACCGGCACTATCCAGCATACAGAGGGGGCGATATGATGATGGATGTGTCGGGTCTCCTTTTCCCTTGCTGATCAGGGTTAATTTCTGCAGCTTCCATTGCTCAGGGAAGACACCTTGGGCAATGCAGGCATTGTACATTTCCAGGAGTGCATTTGGTCGATTTTCAGCAATTAATTTTATCACCTCGGCCGGTACTCCATCTGGACCGGGAGCCTTGTTTGCTTTGAGACTTTTCGCCGCTGTTATCAATTCTTCATCCGTGAAGGGTATTGGCGTATCAGCTATCGGAGGATCACGTTCCTCACGCAATGGTGGGTGCACGGGGAACAAATTCATCACTATATTGTCGACGGCGTCGCCGTCAAGAAGTGGCACAGCAGAATTTGCGCCCAGCTTTCTGGTCACAATTTTATAAGCTAGGCCCCAGGGATTCATGTTCAGTTCATTACGGAGCTCCTCCCATTTCGCCCTTTTGGCGGCTATAATTGCCTGTTTCAGTGCCCTTCGGGCGCGTTTGAAATTCTCAGCCTCATGTGCTGCATGACCATCTCTTCTAGCCCTAGTGTATCTTCTTCTGCACTGGAGGCAAGTTCGTCTGAGTTCAGCAATTTCAGGTGTCCACCAGTATACAGATTGCCTTCTGGGATGTTGCGATACGCGAGACATTGAGGCGTTGCAACCACGAATTATACGCTGCATAGTTTCGCTAGCCAGAGTAATAGCATCACTACTGGTTCGTGAAAGTGAGGTCTCATCGAATCTCTCCAATAATGCCGCGCTATTGAGACTCGCGACGTTCCATTTTCGCGTTCCCCTGGTCCTGGCTGTTAGGATAAGGTTCGCTCTTTCCGCGATTCGGAAACTAATGTAGTGGTGGTCACTTCCATTGTAGTCTTCAAGAACTTTCCATTCCGCTATTTTTCTGGCCAGATTTTCAGTCACCAAAGTGATGTCTGGCGTGGTATACTCGCATCCAGGCCGCCTGAAGGTTGTGCTGCCAGTATTCATCACTATGAGACCCAACCTTGCCGCCATATCCAGAATGCATCTTCCTCGGGTGTTCGTTGTCCGATCGCCCCATTCAACAGCTTTAGCGTTGAAATCGCCGGCCACTATGAACGGTCCACCAATAGCGAGTACTCTATCCTCGATAAAGCCGATCTTCGTCCTAAATTGCTCCATATCATCGCTAGGAGTGAGGTAGCAGCTCATTATGGTTAGGAATCCGGTTCGAAAATACGTATATCCAGAACCGGCTCCGTGTTCCGTAACTGCAAACCTACGGCCGTCAGGTATCCAAAGTGCGGCCGTGCCTGTTTCGTCCTCAAACCAGGAACCCCTGGCAATCCGACCATATTGCTCGCTGATGATGACTGCATCTATTTGTCTTTCGACAGCTATCTGCCCCAGTAGAGCATCCGCTGTCCGGCTTCTATGCAGATTCGCCTGTAACAATCTCATGATCGTTTGGCCAACGGACATTTCCTAGATCCGGGTAAGTGATCGGTTCCGTCCCTTCTAGCATCCGTGCAGAGGGCGCATTTTGGGGCCGATCTGCATTCTTTCATCTTATGTCCCACCTCTCCGCATTTAATGCACATGTTCCTTCTGTCAGGACCAGAGCAGTTCGCCTGAGAGTGACCTGTTTCGAGGCATCGATAGCATCTTCGAATATCCTCACAAACTCGCATCTTCGCCCGTATCCATCCGACCTTTACATGTCCGACCCTGATAAGTCTCGCCGCACTTTCAGCCGACAGCGTGACGAAAGCTCGAACTTGCTCCCGCACATTTGGGGCAGTAATCCGCGTTTGCAATTGCTCGCTGGGGTCTGCAATCAGTTTCCGAATTGCCGTTTCTACTTCATCTCTGACTGTAAAAGAATCTAAGTCACGTATCTCGATTGTAGCTTTCTGTTTCAATTCCGCGACTGAGGCTGTTTCTTGTACCGTACTTCTCAGTTGTTGAACAAAATCCGGTTTGACTTTTTCACCTCTGCTGAACTCCAAGAGTATGGCACCATTCAGCGTTCGCCGAACTGCTTTTATCCTGTCAGAGTCTTCGGTCGTTATGTTGCCGCGTAAGTTCCTCAAGACGTCGGCATATGTGTGACCTTCTGCAGGCTTAATTACCAGCGCATCTGGTTTTGTTCGCCCCAGTCGGGGTCTATCCATCCTGTCTCGTTTGTTTGAAGTTTCCCTCGGCTTTTTCTGAGTACGTTTCTTTGTCACTGTTACCCAGTTTTCCTCCTTCCTTTTAGGGGTCTGTTTCACCTCATCGCTAGGCTCCTTTGCCCTTGCTCTCTTACTGCTCTCTGCACCAACAGGGCTGGTGGCAGTTCGTTTTGGGTTCGCTGTCGTGGGTGTTGGGGCATCTACTAACTGCTGGGTAGCGGTCTTTTTCCGGAGGTTTGAAGTGGTTCTTTCCTCTTCAGCCGCCTTCCAAGTACGTCTGTAATTCAACATAACATCCAGAAGTTCAGCCATTCTGGATATTCCGTTCCTAACGTCAGTACTTGCATTCTTCTGGCGACGCGTAACACGCTGCATCATATCCAGAGTGTCCCTACACTGGGACATAGCATCCTCCTCCATTTTCCTCATCCTACCGATAAGTTCCAACGTAGGAGAGCTTACCGCTGTTGGTGTGCCTCTTTGTTCTAGGCCAGAGCATCCATCACTCGGCGTTCCGCTAGCATCATTATTACCTTTATCCAGGTCATCCTCTTTCCGTAGGACGGTGGCAGCTGACTGTGTAGCCCGCGGTTGCGAAGTGTCCGACTCATTTGGTGTATTATCACCCCTTTGTAACATGGTCGTCTGTGCCTTTTTCACAGGCGACCGCCTTATACGTGGGCTGCTCATAAATGCAACCTCTCCTTGCATCATCTTCTCTACTTCAAATATACCTTTATTCATTTTCATCTGGGTTCCATCTTCAAGCCGCTATCTCATATCGATTATGCAGTTATCCTTTGAGACCCCGAGGGTGCCTATGGTATCCAGTGAGGTCCTCGCGAGGGTTGACGCAAAACCTTATGGGTGTTTGCGTTCAGAGCCAGGTCGGACACTAATTAGGAGTCCTCTCAACTAAACCTGCATCACCAACCAAATGGCGACGATAATCGAACGTACTTGAAGCCCTGCCAAGGATTTAACAGAACGGAGGCGCCTGCAACATTAGCCTGAAAGCCATTTCCACCGGAGTTCACTCGGTGTACTCAGGTAACAGAATACTGCAGAACGTCAGCCCTATTGCGTCATATCCAAATCGAAGTTCCAATCGTAGTCAAGGTCATGCCGAATCATTTATCTTGCCTTCTCACATTAGCAAGTACCCAGCGGTTGCCAGATACCAGTACCCGGGGAGCGCCTGATCTAAGATACGGAGGCTGTGAGCTGCTTGGCATGTACCTGCAAGGATATCACTGGGTTTTGCCAAGTTAAAACCGGACAGTGGCTTTACCTTGCAGTTACATACCCGCTCCCCTAGCGGGCTTACATAGCTTCTAGAGCTAGCTAGTGTAGCTGGCTAGTAGGCTAGGAAAGCAGGCTAGCGGGCTTATATAACTAGTAGGCTAGCAGGCTAGGAGAGCTGGGTACTATAGCTGGATAGCAGACCAATATAGCTAGAAGCAAGCAAATGTAGCTGACTACTAGGCTTGCGGGATGGCGATTATTTCTAAGAAAAGTAAAATTTTATTTAAGAGTTTATTGTTAAGTGGATGTTAAACAGTTATTTTTATGTTTCCCACACTATATTTCATAATCTGATGACCGGTGACCTTTTATCTTTTATTTCTGGTCTGACACCTGCTAAATTATGGAATACTTTTCATATTCAAATTTCTGTGTATGTTTTAAATTTATTTTCTTTTGGCTTTTTCGAAAGTAATAAAGACTGAAGTAAAAGCAAACGGCGAGTAATTGTAAACTTGGCTAATACTTGACAACGTGACCAATCACCACAACACAACAGAATACCGCCACCGACACTGACTAAATAAATTTGTCGCGGCTATTGCAGTGTCTAACATTTCTTAGGTAATATAACGTTGTAACGTTTAAAGTAGAATTTTTGTTTGGTGTGAGTGTGGCTAAGCTATTGAATTCAATAAGAATTTTGATGAATGACGAACAGAACAGACGGCGAGACGACGCGGTGGCGAGACAATGCATCTGTTTGACAGTCTTAAATGTGGCTATGAAATGGTCATGTATGTATGTAAACCAGCTTAACCAGGCAATAATTTACGTTCTTGCCAGGCATTACAATTTAACCATTTGTTATTTACTGTATTTTATGGGTGTTGTTATTGTTGTTATTATTGTTGTTGTTGTAATTAACGGTATTTTATGTTAATACTTTAACATTAACATTGAACTTATCTTGGCTAATAACAACCACAATTACAACTGCAACTGCAACTACAACTAACTTTACTTTGTTTTTTGTTTTTGTTTTGAATTCTTAACTGTACAACAAAAACAACATGTTATTTAACATGACAATTGAATTCAACAACAACAACAACAAACAACTACAATTACAATTACATTCAGAAGTCTTAAACTTGGCTTAGAACCTATTTGGCTTGAAAATCTAAAGGCGGATGTTATTTTATTCGCTGTATTCGTTTCATTCCCATTGTATTTCAATTTCTGTCTCATTTAATTGACATTTGAATTGTTTTCCTTTGTTTTTTGTTTAAATTTTACTGTGTTTTAAAGGTTACACACTCACTCACTCACTCACTGCGTGTGTATGTGACTTGGAAGTTTAAGTCAGTCACTCTCACTTTAAAACGACTAAGATTTTTAATGACCATTTTGTGGCTTCAAACGTAACGTAACGTAACGTAACGTATGATTAATTTCAATTCAAGGTTAAAAAGAGAATTTATGCTGAGACAACTACTGATTCGTTGTCAATTGCAATATTTCATTGCATTGATAACGGTTTATTGGTAACCAGTAACGAATGAATTTTTAATTCGTAATTTAAAGCAAAACTATGACTGTATTCAACAGGCACTGCTCAAGGTCAACACAATGCACCACTTCAGGTCGGAAAGTTTTTCTATTGCAACAAACACTGAGAAGCGGATAAGAAGCCGCCGTAGTCTAGAAGATAGTGTGTCGACTTATTAAACGTAAGTCCACGGTTCAAATCCCATATCAGACATCAAAACGAAATCCTAATATATATTATAAATCTTTCTGTAGGTCTGTTTTTTGTTTGTTTGTTAGCCAATCACGCCTGGACCGATTTTCTTGTAATTTGGAATATAGATCGAGCTTTTGTCGGTGCAGGTTATAGGCTATAAATCTTTTTAAAATTTTTACCAAAAAGAGAGAAAAAATGGGACAAATGGGGGAAAAAATAGTAATAGGTACTTTTTTACGATTTAGTTTGATTAAGTTTCCCAAATAGCTTTTAGAGGTATTCCGTTTCTAAAATAGAACCAAAAGGGAGTCAAAAAGGGGGAAAGGGGCTGAAAACGGGCAAATTGAGTGCTGGTTATCCTAATCTTAATATATATTATAAATCTTCCTGTAAGTCTTTTTTTTTTGTTTGTTTGTTAGCCAATCACGCCTGAACATCTAGACCGATTTTCTTGAAATTTGGGATATAGATCGAGCATTTGACGATGCACGTTAAAGGCTACAAATCTTTTCAAAATTATGTCCAAAACGAGAGACAAAATGGGCAAAAATTAATACTTTAATGCATAAATACTGTAATTTATAGTTAAGTTTCTCAAATAGCTATTGGAGGTGTTCCGTTTCAAAATTTGAACCAAAGGGGTCCAAAAAGGGGAAAGGGACAAAAAAACGGGCAAATTAAGTGCATACCGAATCACGCCTGAACGCTTGAACCGATCTTCTTGAAATTTGGAATATTGATCGAGCTTTTGTCGGTGCAGTTTATAGGCTATAAATCTTTTAAAAATTTTAAACCAAAGGGAAAAAATGGGACAAAGGGAGAAAAAAAGGGCAAAAATTAGTACTTTATGCATAAATGCTGTATTTTATGGATTTAAAAGGTATTTTTTTACGATTTAGCTTGGTTAAGTTTCCCAAATAGCTATTGGAGGTGTTCTGTTTCAAAAGTTGGACCAAAAGGGGTCTAAAAAGGGGGACAGGGACGAAAAACGGGCAAATTGCATGCATTTATATTTAGGACTTAGAGTATTCAAAAAACTGAATTGTTTGATAAACCGGTTTCCGAATAATTTGAAAAATTACATTTTATAAGAAGCCGGTTTCGAAACCGGATTTTTATTTATTGTTATTTTCATAACCCGCGCAACGCCGGGTACAATCTACTAGTATGAAATAATATTTATTCGAGGATCTGTTGTTCGAAGTCGATTTGAAAATGTGCCACTCATTTATAAAATTAACACACATACCATAAGTGCTGTGAGCAGCGTTACTGCTGGAAATTTTTAAGAAGTCGCACAAAAAGGGTATTTTGGCATAGTCTAGTCTATAGTCTAGTATATATCTAGTATACAATCTAGTCTATAGTCTAGTATATACTCTAGTCTATAGTCTAGTATACAATCTATATCTAGTCTATAGTCTAGTATACAATCTAGTCTATAGTCTAGTCTATAGTCTAGTATATACTCTAGTCTATAGTCTAGTCTATAGTCTAGTTTATAGTCTAGTATATAGTCTAGTCTAGTATATAGTCTAGTCTATAAACTAGTATATAATCTAGTATATATTTTTTTATTTATTTAATAATTACAATACAATTACAAATTATATTATAATCATATACGAGCTGAGTAACTTCGACCATATGCCCGGTGTAGTGTCACAGACCAGAGCCTCTGGTGAGAATCGAACCCACGACCCTCACGCTAATTGTCTAGCACACTACCCACTAGACTACCAGGGCGCTCAATCTAGTATATAACCTAGCCTATAGTCTAGTCAATAATTTAGTATACAATCTAGTATATAATCTAGTATATAATCTAGGGTATAGTCTAGAATATAATCTAGGGTATAGTCTAGTGTATAATCCAGTATATAACCTAGTCTACAGTCTAGTATGTAGTCTAATCTATAGTCTAGTCTACAGTCTAGTATATAGTCTAGTCTATAATTTAGAATAATACTTTAAAAAAAAAAAGGGGGGAAAAGGGTAAAAAAATCTTTAAAAGTGTCAAATTTAGTTCATTTTAGTAAGGGGGCACAAAAAGTGGCGAGGTTGCTGAAAAAGTGTCAAATTGCGACTTTAGTCGCTCAACGGTAACGCTGGCTGTAAGAATCTAGGTTGTAATCCTGACTAAAGGGTTATAATTAGTCGAATCAGTTAGTTAGCCAGTTTAGAAACAATGTATATGGATCTGTTTTGTAGATATTCTTAAAGAGTGTAGCTGTTGTTATCGGAATTCATCGGAATTAGAGAACAACGTTTGTTAATTGTTAATAAGAAATCAATTGATTTCATTTAAGATTTTAATTTATTCCAATAACGGTAAAGTACGTTAATATACGTATCATACGAGTATAATGAATAATAATAAATTAGCAATTAATTAATTAACAACTTAAATAACAACAACAATAACAAATATCAGCATTTCATTTGTAATGTTTAACTAATCGAACCGAATGTTTAGAAGGAAAATATCACAATTGAAGGGGAAGATTTAACAATTTAATGGCAATTGAATTCAATAGAAATATTTAATTTTTTTTTATTAATTTAAAACTTAAAAATTATTCTTGAGAAATATTTAAATACTATTTCCCTTAGGAACAACGGCTAGTGAGAATCTCATATTGTTCATGATCTATAAGAACGAGGTCGGGGCCACATCTAGAAGCCCTAGCTCGTAAAAAGAGAGTTCAGGAATTAGGGCCTAACTTGTACACACTTCTTGCCTCACTAGTAAACGGTATGTTGAGGACCTTCATTTTGTTCAGCAAAATAATTATGAAATTCGCTGCCAAGGACGAGTATACTCGTCTTTAAAGGTATCCCCCACTGTTAACTTAATATAAATATATTATAACATGCAGGCTTTTGAATTAGCAATTTTTTTTTTTTTGCCAACCGACAATACTGAATTTCTAAGTGTTGCAAATTTTCGCAAAGGGTCTCCTTTTATTCCATTTTCTATATTTTATCCATTTGCGTAATTTATTATTTGTTTTTCTACTAAAACTACGATAAAGAATATCAAGTCCTTCTGCTTTCCTATTGCCAACGACGAATATACTCGTCTTCCATTTTATGGTCAGTTTAATCGACCCACTTTAGCTGCTATTCGGGCTATTGTGACTAAATTTCGCAACAAATTTACATTGTTGGACATTAAACCACCAACACCCTTACGTAAAGTGCGAACTGAAGAAAATATCGCAGCTCTGTATCGGCCGGTGTTAATGGTGACCATCAATTATCGATTCGTCACCGTTCGCAGCAATTGGGCCTCTTCTACTGTGGAAAAAATTTTGTGAAGCCTTTCAAAATACAGCTGGTGCAAGAATTGAAGCCGAACGACCTACCTTAAAGCAGAATTTTTGGTGAATGGGCTCTTGGATAGTTGGCCGAAGATCCACTTCTTTATCAAAAAATTTTGTTCAGCGACGAAGCTCAGTTTTGGCTCAATAGATACGTAAATAGACAGAATTGTCGATGTTGGAGTGAAATTTAGCCAGAAGTATTGCAAAAGCTACCAATTCATCCAGAAAAAGTCACAGTTTGGTGCGGTTTATAGGCTGGTGGCATCATTGGACCGTGCTTCTTAAAATATGCTGCGAATCGTAACGTAACTGTAAAGGGATAGCGCTACCGTGAGCTGATATTCAACTTTTTTTTGCCCAAAATACAAGAGCTTGACTTGCATGACATGTGGTTTCAACAAGAGGGTGCCACATGCCACACAGCACGAGTTCGGTGAACATTTTATTTCACGTTCGGGACCGGTCAATTGGCCGGGTGCCACATGCCATATAGCAGTCGTAACAATGGACTTATTGAGAGGCGAGTTAGGTGAACATTTTATTTCCGGTTCGGGACCGGTCAATTGGCCGCCTAGATCGTACGATTTAACGCCTTTAGACTATTTTTTGTGGGGCTATGCTAAAGCTCATGTATATACAGAGAAGCGCTTTTCAATTCACGCATTGGAAGCCAACATTGAAGCATTTATTCGTAGGATACCGGCCGAAAAATTGGAAAGGGTATGTCAAAATTGAACTAAGCGGATGGACCATTTAAGGCACAGTTGCGGTCAACATTTGCATGAAATAATCTTCAAACTTTAAATTATATGGACCGTATTATCGATTCAAATAAAGATTTCATGCATTTTTCTATTACAATCTGTACTGGCAAAGTTATACGGGTGGGCGGAAAAGATCGGCTTGGATGGGAACCGAGGTAATTCACACAGAATAATTCATACCATTCCGAAAATGAACGGAACGGTTCTTAGGCTCTCAAAGGAGATAAAGTACTTGAGTATCTTTGGCCACGAAACTGAGGAAAGTATGAATAAGGCAATGAATACATTATAAATCTGTAATACGATCTTTGAGAGTAAATGGGACCTGCAGACTCGTATCCACTGGATGAATATAGCGGTTGTATGGCCTATACTCTCCTACGGGTCATTAGTATGGTGGGAGGCTATCTCTCCTGGCTGAACGAAGTACAGAGGTTGGAAGGCTTAGATAGACTGGCCTCCAACATTGAACATTTTGCTTCGAAACAAGACTGCTAGAACTAGACTGAGGCTTAGCCAGAGGCAGCCACACACGGGGAGAATAGGTTGGTGAAATTTTGTTCCCCTTTCCGCCCGCCACTCAACTAAACTATTTCAATAAAAATTCAATTCTTTAGTTTCAGTTACACCTTCTGAAATTGTTTAAATAAAATAAAATTTGTTTTGTTTTTCCTTATTTAGTAGTATGACTCGATGGTGATTACAACTCTGTCGTGGTAGTGGTGGTGGTGTGGAGAAATACAAAAAAAAAAATCCAAAGCCAACGTTTTACGTTTTAACTTTAACTTTGACATTGAAATTGTTAATAAAATACTCACTCACTCACTCACTCACACTCATAATTTATGGCATATTAATTAAGAATGCAAAAACTACAACAACAACAACAAACAAATAAATAAAAACGCATTCGTTAGAATGAGGGAAGTATAGCCAAGATAAGGGAATGAAAGATTCAAAGTGGAAGAAAAAAAAATCATTCTGAAAGGGGTTCTTCTAAGTGTTCTATTGCATACAATATTTTGAATTTTATCGTTTTAGGTATACTTCCCTTAGAATAACGTGACGTTAAGCTTAAAATTAGAAAAAGAAAAAATTAAACGTCTGAGAATGTTGGTAATGAATTAATACAAAATACGAAACAAAAATACAACAAAAAAAAAGCCAAACCAAGCTTAAGAAATAATAGAATTTGGTTTTTTTCTTTCTAAAATATTAACACTTACAAATAGAATAAAAGAAAATCTTTTAATTATTTTATTTTTAATTTAATACAGTCTCATAAAAAAGTAAAGAAACAAGTACCATCGTAAATATGTGTACCTGATAAGATACAGGTTGTGCCAAGCATAAAACGGAGCTGCTGTTCCTAACAAGACGAAATACATCTTCCGACCGAGATCTAAATAACTAATAGGCGACTTGGTTATCCCAACGAAGAGATCGATTAAATACCTTGAGATTAAACTGGACTCGAAACTGACCTACTTAGAGCAGATAGAGTATGCAACAGTGAAAGCAGCTAGAATAACAACACAGCTGAGTAGACAGATGGCAAAATTGGAGGACCGCTCCCAAATAGGAGGAAGTTACTTATGAAGGCTGGAAATAGTATACGCCGCCTTTATGACTCTGATACTTGGGCTTCTGCTTTGAAAACTCGAACCAGAGCTAAAAAAACTACTATCTGCGCAGAGAATAGCAGCTTTACGGGTCACATCCTCGCATCGCACGGCATCAACACGAGCTGCCTTAATAATTGCTGTAATAATTGCTGGAATGGTTCCCAAAGACCCTCAAGCAATTGAACGCCAGATGAATTACAAACGCTAGGCAGATCACGACTCAGTCGTAGAGCATATAAACGATGTTGCACGAAGTCCTCTTAAAATACCGATGGGAAAATGAACGACATGGTAGGTGGACATATAAACTGACTCCAGAATTTCAAGTGTGGAAAAACAGAATAAACGGCGAACTAGACTACTATATAACCCAGAAGCTAACCAGTTATGGATATTTCAAAGATTACCTGCATTGTCGAAATGTCGCTTACCATTATGCATCTACGAGGAGGAGGAAATGTTAGACGATGCCGAACACACTTTCTTCGGCTGCAGTTGCTGGGTCGAAAGATATCAGGGTCTCGAGGCTGAAATCGGCATTATTAGTGCCATAAACGTCGTACTGAAAATGATAAACAGCAGAGAAAGCTGGAACGCAGTAAAACAATTTGTGCACTATGCCGTGCGAAGGAAAAAATATGACCTAGACACAGTAGAATAATGGAAGAGCGAAGCATGGACGCAGGCTGACAATGATGGAACTGGCACAGATGCCAAAAAGGGGTCCACCTCGTGGTAATTAAACCATGGTTTCGAGGTGGAATGATACCCCGGTGAGGAGAAAAGGCGGGGTTTTATTCGGTATAACCAGTGGGAGAGTCCGACATGGTGACGACCTTCATGAATGCATAAAGCATTTTTCCTCTTTTCCGCAAAAAAAAAAAACACAGGCCGTAACGAGTCGAGAAACTTCTCAGAGAGGAGAGGAGAATTTGCTATAACTTCTGGATTTAAAAAATCTGCTAAAACATACAGAGAAAATATACCTCATAGCATCCCTAAGGAGTTCTGAAATTTAAGAATCTATGTTGGAATTATTATCTATCTGAAGAATGATACAACGAATGCGGCTGGAAAAGAAATTCGAGATCAAAACAAAGTTAAAACTGTTCTAAGGGGGATATAAAATCCATCCCTAGCTTTCACCATCCCTAGCTTTCGACCTATACGATAACGTCCAATATCTTAGAATAATGTTGGATAGTAAAACCAGACTGAATAAAAGCACAGAATCTAAAGCAAATGATCCCCATAAGTTGCCCAGTTGTGGCAGTAACACCGAGGTCTCCGATGAATTCTCGGCTTTGGAAATACCTCTCGAGATGTGTATACTTATAATTGACAATGCGATTATTCACTCCGTCTACCGTAAATGGGCCAATTTGGCAGATCTAAACAGAAATTCAGGTCAAAACTAGATGTAGGGTATGCGTAAGATGGGAAAGAGGATGCCACCGTACACTTCACCTACTGGGAACATATCCGGCACTATGTCAAACGAGAAAAAGGCATCTTAATTCTACACAACATGGCAGATTTAGAGGAACTGTCAAACATTGATATTGGCAGTCTGAGTTACTTTGTCAGAAGCTTCAAGTGATTTCAAAACTAGGGGATAATGGAGAAACTGTGGTTTCAAATCCGCTATGTATATCCTTTAGATCTACTTTGATGAACAGCTATCTCTACTTACTCATTTACTTAATTCGTCATTAAACATAGTTTCTCAGCCCTCTTATGTTGACATACATACATAATTGGCCATTACAACCCTTCAGTCAGGATTACGACCTAGCTTCTCACACCACTTATGTTGTGTGCGTTAATTTTATACATGAGTGGTGGGACCTACAGTTTAAAGTCGGCTCCGAACGACAGATTTTTTGAGAAGCTTTTCATGGCAATTTTTACTCTCAGAGTCTTTGCCAAAAATCTGTTGAGAGGAAGTCGCCGAAGAAATATTTTTCGTTTTGATATCTGACCTGGGATTCGAACCCGGGCCTTTTGTCTAATAAGCCAACACACTACCCACTAGACCACGGCGAAACGAGAAATGTTCATCTTAATTCTACACAACTTGGCAGATTTAGAGGAACTGTCAAACTTTGTCAGAAGCTCTTCCAAAACTAGGAGATAATGGAGAAACTATGGTTTCAAATGCGCTATGTATATCCATTAGATCTTCTTTGATGAACAGCGATCTCTACTTACTCATTTACTTAATTCGTCATTATAATCCTTTAGCCTGGAATACAAGACCACTTATGTTGAAGGTTCATTAATTTTATTCGTTAGATTGGCAGGCGGGATCTACAGTTTCAGGTCCATCCAGATTTTTTAGAAGACTCTTTGGCAGAAGGCTCTGAGAGGAAGTCACCGTATTTTCATTTTCTTTAAGATGTCTGAGTTGAGGGGGGGGAAGTGTTAAACGATCGTAATAAATAAAATTGAAAGCAGGGTTGCATAATTTAATTTTTTTTTTTTTTAATTTTTGTAAATAGTCTTGTCATTCTATATATTAAAACATAAAATTTTAATAAATTATTTGCGGTAATAATTTTTCTTTGCAACACCTTCAAGTTGTTCTACCTGCTGTAAAGGTAGTCTAGTTTTTTTTTTTTTGATTTCTTAATTATTACAAATAACTCCCGCCATTAAAGAGTCAAAGAAATAATTAATCTTTTACACTCGAAAAATTTGGAGCTTATTTTTCGAAAGTACCCGCGTATTTAAATTCATAAATTAGCCAAGTGACAGCAGTCAATTGACAAAAGCAGCACAATGAAGTGAGTGCTCTTTCAGTTATGAGAGTGTTCTAAGCTAAAATGAATCGGGTTTGCTTAACAAGCTTTTGCAGATTTTAAAGAATTTTTCTTTTCTACCGATGATGTTCTGCCGGACTGCTGATTTTTTTTTTTTTTTATATTAAACCTGCACTCAGGGGATGACCCCTACTCATGCAGTGCATTGTGCAGGTGATTAGATCTTCCAGGAGAGTTTATATACACAATTTTCACCGTATTATCCCTTTTATAAATTCAGAAAGTTCCCTAAATCAAATATCCTAATCCAAAACTAAGCTACACAAGCCTACTTTTTCACCAAATATTGCTATAGGAGAGCGTACCTACTGCTCAAAAGGGGACTTTAGAACATGAGAAGTCAAAAAGCTTCTTATTCTCTATACAAAAAGAGCAGGGCGGGCACTGACACATAGAATGAAAGACAGTCTCTATCACTTCTTCGGACCCATACCTCTTGCAGAAGTCATTTAACGCCATGCCTAGCTAGATGGATAGTGGCCCGTCCAAATCCAATTTAAATACAGAAGTGAGTTGGTACTCTTCTAGTGCATACGTGTCCAGCAGAGTCTAGCAATCACGTACCCTTTGGCTGCCAATGAAATTCCGCTTTGGATGATACATATGTACGTATGTACATAACTGGTTATTACAATCCTTCAGTTAGGGTTACGACCTAGCTTCTGAAACCACTTTATGTTGTGTTCGTTAATTCTGTACATAAATGGCTGGGGAACTACAGTTTAAAATCGTACGACAGATTTTTGAGAAACTTTTCATGGCGCAATTCAATTTACTCCAAGAGTTATTGAAACAAATATGTAGTGTGATAGGTGCGACAGGTTATACGTAACGTTATAACGTTCGCGGGAACGCAAGTGAAAAAAGAAATGACTGCCATTCGGCACGACGACGTATTTACACAACGTCAGTCGCTGTCAATCACCAAGTGACTGCCGTATATACACGTCAAGCGTTGAAAAACGCGTCAGATCACCTGCTCACCTTTCGTAGACGTAGCTACGGTGGGAAACCTAGCACACAATTTTAACTTGTTCTCTAAGAATCTATGATTATCACACAGATTTTGTGAGATGGCTGGCCACCACCAAAGAAACATTTCATATTAGAATGCCAAAGAGAACATATGGGGCTGCTCATGCGCAAACAATCTTTGGCGCTGTGTCGCCGCATCTTTATGTTTACCAATATTTTTTTGTGAGTGTATATGTTTTCGTTAAGAATACTTCTTATGGCATTTTGCAAATCGAAACAAAAATTCTTAAATTCTTTCGTTTTGAAAATTCAACATCAATGATCATGACGCTAAAACGACTTTATAGAGGTGGTCGTCCACTATTTTTTTTTTGTTTTTTTAAAAAAACTCTCCTTGGACTTGGACAAATTATTGTCGTCGTCGATTTCTGGTTCTCAAGCATTTAAATGCCTCACCAACTATAATTAAAGAACCTGTCTGTCTGACTGCCTAGCCATTTGTTTGTGTTGTGGTGTATTGTATTGCGCTGTTTAAGCGCCATTTAAGTTAAGCTTGCATAACCGCTATTTCAATTCCATAACGTTTCTTTACACACACTCAAACAACAACACTTTAGTGGTGTCATGCCACCAACAACATGAAATTCTATTTGAAATACTCATACTCTCGTTTAACCTTCAAATTGTGGTGGGGGGGAGCTAAGACTGCGTTCAAATGCAGGCTGACTCTAGCTGAGCTGGCCGTTTGTTAATTAATTCCGCGCTATTTTTTTTATTTAATTTATCGATTATAAATATAAATACGATCTTAATTAGAAATCTTAATAGAATAGGAATTTATCTCTGGATTAAAAAAAAAAAAAACGCTTACAATAGGAACAAGAAATGCTTGGATGGAAAGCTTTACTTTGCGCAAGCGTGCAAGCTTAACTTTTAATAAGAAAAGAAACGGCACTTGTTTTTAAGTTTTCTTAAATGGACGTGTTAGTTACACACTAGCACTAGAAATTGTTCTCCATTGTGTTTAAAAGAAACATAAAAAGTTGCTTGAAAAGTAGCTTTACAGAAGGTACCTTTCAAAAAGTACTTTTTGATAGAATCAAAGTCAACGAAAAGTATTGAAAGAGACCCAAATTTATTTTTAATTAATACAGATATCACAATTGCAAATCATATGAAAAAAGGAATAAAAAATATGAGAAATTGTATGTATTTTTGTAAAAGTACTTTTTTATAGTGCAAAAAAAAGTACTTTTTTATAATACTTTTAAAAAAGTATATTTTTATAGTACATGAAAAAAGGGTTTTTCAAAAATACAGCAATAAATTTTTAAAAGCATAAGGATAAAAAATGTTATTAAAAAGTACATTCAAAAAAAGTACTTTTTTGGCAGCAAATATTAAATGAAAATATTGTATAAATATGTAAAATTTAAATAAATATATAAAATATGTATAAAGAAAAAAAATAAGTTTTCATTTTAAAAAGTACAAAAAAAAGTGTTTACAGGAAATCATATATATTATTTCTAAAGAGCTTTTTTTGTCGGTTGCAAATATCTCCCATACCACCGCATCAAATTTAATGAACGATATCTCATTTTAAAGCTTATATCTAACACTAATGGCGAAAAATAATTAGAAATTGAAAAATTAATATTTTCATTCATAAACATTATATTCTATATAGAACTGCATAATAATACTGTTGTCATTATGATTATATGTTTTTGTTCAAGTGTGCTAATACAGGGTCGCTTAATAGTAATGCAGTTCTACATAATATAGTATGTATTAAAATCCATTCTGGCAATACCGCTAATTACTATAATGCCGTTTATTATTAAGTCAGTGAAAGTTGCTTTTGCTATGACGATAAACAAAGCACAAGGTCAAACCCTTGAAAAGGTAGGATTATATTTACCAGAACCGGTCTATTCACGTGACTTTTTCTCGAGTGCGTAGTACGTTTAAAGATATTTTTGTTTGTATTAAGGATTCGTACGGGCAAAAAGTTAACGATGATCATGTCATTATTACCTCTAACATTGTATTCAAAGAAGTATTATAAAAGCATTTAAAAATATGTATGTATGTAGGTATGTAAATATGTAGGATGATATTATGATTTCTAATATTTTTATATTTTTAATAAAATTTCTATTAATTATTTTAATTTTATGTTACAAAAATGACAACTAACGGTGCGAAATATTCGCACGGGTCATCTAGTTACTTTTTAAGTACCAAAAACTTGAACTTACTAAAAACGGAAACAGTTGGATTTTATACACATCTGCTCAAAATAATAGACACACCTTGCGCTAAAATATTAAAGAAACGTTTACTGTAAAAATGCCCTCGGAAAAGCAGCGAAAACTATATTTTAGAATAAGGTGTATCTATTATTTTGAGCAGGGGTGTATATATCGACGGCTTAATATAAAATAGGCCTCAACTCAAGTTTTTTTTTCAAAATAGCGTTTTTAGTTTATTCTGAAGAACAAATCGACGGCTCCATTCTATAACGTTCTCTAACTTAAATACTGTCAAAATTTGGTTAAGATCCGCCGATCCGTTCCGAAGTTATAGGGAAGAATCTACTTAGAATACACATATAGTCGTATGACTTCGGGAGCTCATAACTCAAAAAACACTTCTTCGACTTAGAATGTTATAGAACGGAGGCGTCGAAATGTCAGATGCATTTTGCCCTAAAATTTCAATTGGATACAATTGCAAATACAGTATTCCCTCGATTTAAGTTATTTCGCTGAATATCGTCAAAAATTTTGTTCCCTTTAATTTCGATTTGCGTCGTTATTTGATTTACGCCGCCTCTGCTATTTATAAACAAAATTAGGGCAATTCCCTCTTTAAAAAGAAATTCAATACAATGAATAAAAATTTAATTATTGCAGTTTTTTTTTTTGGAAAATGTATATAAATAAATGCATCTGATAGTATGAGTTCTACGAGATTCGATTTACGTCGCCTTTTTCTGGAACATTACATTCTACGACGTAAGTTGAGGGAATACTGTATTAGACTTATAACGATTTCAAAAAAAGGCCTATCTCATGACAATTAATTTTTGAAAGGAAAACTCCTAACACATTTTTTATTTCATTTAATTGGTTTTCTGTAAGTGCATCGGAAGTTGTGCGTTTATATTTCCCAATTAACAAATTTCCTTTAGCGGAAAAAATTGCTTAAAAAATTTCTGTGGTGGAGTTGAGTTTTTAAAAACGGTGCTGCTATAAATCGATCGACATGTTTCTCTGTTTTTGACAAGCACGCAAAATTTTGTATATTAAGCCATCGATATGTACTTTTTGACCCGACGAACTTCGTCCCTTATTGGAAAACTTCATACTGTTAAAGTAAATTTAGTGGCTACTCACCCCTATAACCCATTGAATGAAAATAGAAGGATAACATACCATAAAAAACACGATAACTTACCTGTAAAGAAAAGAATAAAAAGAAATGTTAATAAATCATTGAATACAATTTAAATTGATGCCGGAAATAATTGTTTTTGTTTTATTTGAATATTATTGAATATCTACAATAAAGGTCAAAGGTCATGCTAGAGATTTTTGACTTTTATTTTAAGACTAACTGTCCCAACGAACTTTGTTCCGCCCAAAAAATTGATTTTTTTTATTGCCCAAATTTAGTACAAATATTTAGTACAATGGGTCTATTTCGACCTCCGGGTACTGTGCTTGTCTTGACCAACAGGTGCACGTCCTCCTCTAACCTATTGCAGTTGTTGTACTCGCTCCAAAACAAAAATTAACAGACATACATCTTATATATGTATGTACATATGTATGTAGTTGTAAACCATTGAATTAGCTTATAGGTATCTCTTAAAGGGGGAGAGTTGCCACGCCCATTTTTGGTACGTTCGTCGATATAAACTCTACGAACTTACCAACCAAATTGCAATAATCTACGATTACTACATCCCTCAATATTCAGTTTTAAAAGTTTGCCACGCCTACTTTTTGTTATATCGAATTTCTTTTTTAAACCATCTAAACCTTATAAGCTTTCGAAAAAAGAAAAAATTGTTAAAATCGGTTCAGTAATTTAATATTTGTAGGTATCACTTGAAGGGGGAGGGTTGTCACGCCCATTTTTGTGGAGATCGTCGATATCAACTCTTTGTCCCTAAATATTCAATTTTAAAATTGAATATATAACTTTTTGTTATATCGAATTTTTTTTTTCACGTAAACCTAATAAGCTTTCGAACAAAGAAAAAATGATTAAAATCGGTTCAGTATCACCTTGAAGGGGGTGGGTTGTCACGCCCATTTTTGGTGGGATTGTCGATATCGACTCTACGATTAATTGCTAACAGGTTTATTCACTGCCGGATTTTTTGCCAGAAATCTGCTGAGAAAATCAAAGAAGAAATATTATTTTTCATATTTCTTCTTGATACCTGAGCTGGGATATAAACCGGTGGATTTACGTCTAAGAAGCCAAAACACTATCTACAAGACTACGGCGACTTCGGACAATACAACAAGATAATAATCCAAAGAGAGGGTATATCGCCGATGATTTGGTTGATAATAAGTGTCTCTGCAATAGAATCTGGTCTTGAATACCAAAATGCTCTCTGTGCGTCTTTGTGCCCTAGTAAACTAGTCAATAGTTATATACGAAGCATTATTTCGCCCCTTGAGAATGTGGCAAGCGTTGGTACTTTTTCGTATTTTATTTTTTTTTTCGAATATTTCCGTTCTTTATATTTCGTTGCCAGTGTAAACCGTTCATGTAATACCTGTTGTTGCTGTCATTGTTTTTACAACTTCAGAAATGCGTTTCTCAGTTGAACGACAAAAATTTTAGTCTCTTGCAAAACCTTATTTTCCCTCGATTAAATGGGAAACGTAACGGAACAAATGCGGTGGTGGTGTGACAAAGACATTTTAGTGTTAAATTAAATAGAGAGAAAAAAAATACTCAAAATATAAATATTTTAAGAATAAATACACATGATATGTAAGATATTTAGTGTGTTATAAAATTGTATAAAAAAAAATCGTGTAAAAAATTGCTTTTCAAAAATTAATTAAAAGCATTCTTAAAAAGGTACTCTTAGAAAATAACTCCATTTGAACCTTGAATTACAAAAATAGTTCCACTTTAAAAAAAAAAACAGATGCCGTGATTACAAAAATATTTTCTAAGTTATTTTCACTAAATTAGTAATAAAAAATTATAAATAATCTGCCTAAATATCGGATGTTCCAACGGGGACTACTTAACATTGACAGTTAATAACAGCCATAACGTTGAAGAAGCTTGATCTGTCAAATTAGTTGTCATATTTTCAATTTGTTTTGACAAATCAAGACTTCAACAATACGTGCATTTAATAAAATGGTTGTTGATCACATCGTGTAGTGTCCTCTTCGGGTAAACTACCGAACAGAAAGTAATCTGCAGATATTAGACCAATTTTTAAATGAATAGGTAAGGTAGGCACAATGTTATTAACGCCAATTTATCTCTTGAATGGTATTATATAACCCCCGGGGTGACAACCCTAAATTTCTCGTGTACCATACTTAAAAAAAAAATATTTTATGGTTATGCTTCATGACGGCATTGCAAACAAGTTCTTGCGGTTGAGAGTCTCAAGTAGTCCTTCGAAGAGCCGTACAGGCCCCATTCACGAGCTGCAGTTTATTACCACAGAAACTTAAGGTATCAAAGGTCAAATTAATTTTAACCTTTAAAACCCAAATACACTAACTAATGCCCCGGTTTGTGTCGCTAACCGAAACGACGCAAAACGAAGCACGATTTCCATACATTTCTATTGATTTTAATTTAATTGATTCCGAAATTCATAATTTTAGCTGAAAAAATAGATTTTTCAATAAAAAATATTTAATTTACTAACGACCTACAACTTGCAACCATCAGACAACATAAATACATACTCATGTAGGTATTTACATTAGACTTAAACTGGAAATCCCCTTTTTCTGTTTTAGCTTTGTACAAACATTTTCATATTAACGGCGCAACTTCGAACTCACAACAATTTTAAAAAGACACAATTACGAATTTGCACTAGATTTAAACGGGAAATCCCCTTTTTCTGTTTTAGCTTTGTACAAACATTTTCGTATTAACGACGCAAACTAAAACAAAAACGACGCAACTTCAAAATATGCGAAGCAACTTCGAAATCACAGAAATTTTAAAAAGACGCAACTTCGAAGCAGATAGAGAGAACGAGGCGACGCAAACCGGGGTATTAGTGTACTATAAATTTTTTATGTAATTGTAATTTTATATGTAATGCAACTCATATTATAAAAAAAAAAAATTTAATTAATCGGGGTTTTTTTCTTTCTTTTCATTTCAGGCCATTTAGGTTATGACGCGAGCATTCCTTTTGCAGCGTTGGATTTTCTTTTTATAAGGTAAGCTTCTGTAATATTACTTCCGAATTAAATGACTTATACTCTCTATATATAAAATAAAAATATTTATTAAGAATTAAAGGTGATATGAGGACCAATGTTGTCGAATTGAACTTTCTTGTGCACTTTTCTGCACATAGAGAGGAGGGTCCTTAGTAATACATTATCACGCGACTAATAGATAGCATAGTAGTTCAATTCTTGCCCCAGCTATAACTTCTAAGCCTTAAAAGCCACATCTTTTGGTAATTGTCGTGCAGAGGTGCCTTAAGGTTCAATTAGTCGTGACTTAACCATATCCATATAAATCAGCTGTTTTAACCAACTTTATGGGCATCACTGTTTTCGATTATAGATGACTTACCATAATGCCATAGTCATAACGATAAAAATATGTACCAATTGAATTTTGTGTTTTTGCCATAACCATTAACAGCTGTTTGCTGAATTTACTTACATGTATACACATTTTTTTTTTTGTTTACTTTTCTACTTTTGAAAAATATTGAAATATGGTCATGGCAGCACTGATTGTTGCTAATAGCAAATTTACGGTTATGAATTATGTTACGACTACAGCGTTATGGTAAAGTCACGACTAATTGAACCTTTAGTACTGCGAAATTTTCTAGAGCATCAATTAATGTTTTTTTCAAAACTATTTTCCGGAAAATCTCAGCATAATGAATGTCAACTATGTTAATTAATGCTTAGTACTAGATACAATGTTGGAAAAAATAATAGGGAAACTTAAATTTTTCAATATATTCTTATATTTTTATTTAATTTTCCATAAATATTACAAAGTTTATAGATTAAATTAAAGGTATTCAAATAGTTTAACTAATCAAATAAAATGAAATAACTAGTTCTGCCTAAATCTCAAAAAAATGTAATTTATTTAAAAAAAGGGCTGGAAAAAATAATAGGGACACTTTATGTTATGCTAAAAATATGTATATTTTGCTAAACATTACCGTCATTTCCAGCTTTTATTTCAATATTTGGTTCAAGTTTTATTATCTCCTGACAGCGACGATTCATAGATCCCATAAGATGCGCACAGAAGTCAGGGGGAATGGAATACCAAATCTCTTGAATTCTTTCCCACAATTCCTGTTTATTTTTTGATTTAAAGTTGCCGATTTTGTTTTTTAAGTCCGAGAAAAAATTTAGGAGACATGGTATTCGAAACCTCATTGTGACTAACTGAACACACAAGGCCTTTTCGAAATACCTGTTTTCTATCTCTCGTTAATTCCTGGATAGCCTGATGAAGGAATCTTTTTATTGGAATTTTCCAGTAAATGGCTTGATTATCGCAATTTTGACTCTCTTTACCTTTTCTTTCGTTTAGTATACCTTCCCACATTAGCGCCATGCAAGCACCTCTTCTCGCAAGCTCGTCTTTTTGCTTATAGCTGATAATTGTCACATAACTTGGGATCCAGCAGAGGGTATATACGCTTATTTTTCCTATTCAGCTGATTCACTTTGTCCGGACATTGCTACACTATCTTTGGTTTAACCTCATAATACATAACTCAGTACTCGAAGGGCGGCCAATCGTTTAAAAATTATTGCTATGTCCCGGTCTTTGTATCTTCTATTCAAATTGAATCGAGCACGAGCACATGCTTCGATAGCAGAGACTTTCATTTGAAAGTTACTCGAGATGATTTCATTCTGAAATCAAATACACTTCTGTCCTCTGTTGATTGGTCGTCTGTACTTATCTCGCCACCGTACGACTCTCTTGCACTTGACAGGATCTTGGGTGACTTTTATGATGTATTATTTAAATGTTTTGGGAAGTGTGTTCCATTGGTAAAAAGTCGTTTGGAGCGTTCTGGTCCTCCATGGAATTCGGCTAGACTGTCAAGGTTGAGGAATAGGAAATCGAAATTATTTAAAAAGTTTGTTAGATCAGGTTCTGATATTGATTATGCTCTTTATTCTAGGGCGCGTGCGGATTATCGTAGGATGAATCATTACTGTTATGAGGAATATATGACTCGAGTCAAGTCGAATTTCGCTAATGATCCTAAGTCGTTTTACGACTTCGTTCGAGCAAAACGTAAATCATCTTTGTTTCCTACTGAGATGTTCTACGGGGATCTATCATCCTCCAGTCACCTTGATATTTCGAATATGTTTGCTGACTTCTTTCAGTCTACTTATAGGCAGTTGGACCCGGGCCCTGATCTGAGTGGCGGGTATCCTTATTCTGTGGGAAGTGTCTCTATTCCTAACATATACTCATTTGATGAGGAATCTGTTCTTGATGCTTTGTCTGGACTGAAACTTACATTCTGTATTTTAAGAAAATGTGCTGTTGTCTTGAGTGGTCCTTTGACCTTTATATTCAATAGGCTTCTGAGGGTTGGTCATTTTCCATCTATTTGGAAGAGTTCGTTCATAATTCCTTTGCACAAGTCGGGTAATAAATCTAATGTTTCCAATTACAGGGGTATTGCCAAGCTAAGTGCTATTCCCAAGTTGATGGAGAAACTAGTGACGGATTATCTCTTTTTTAATACAAGATCTTTAATATCTCCTTTCCAGCATGGTTTTTTGAAAGGCAGGTCGACTGTCACAAATCTTCTTGAATTTACTACACATGTTTTCAGGGGCTTTCTTGTCGGTGCTCGGACTGATGTAATTTATACTGATTTCAGTAAAGCTTTTGATAGGGTTGATCATAGTATTTTGCTTCTTAAACTTTCACTAATCGGTATTCCTGATATTATTCTTCGTTGGCTTGACTCTTACCTATCCCTTAGGACTCAGAGGGTATTGTTTAGGAATGTATTGTCTAAGACTGTATATGTTACTTCTGGTGTTCCGCAGGGTAGCCATTTGGGTCCTTTACTGTTTTTATTGTTTCTGAATGATCTTCCTTCTGCTCTTTCTGATTGTAATATTCTGATGTATGCTGATGACGTTAAATTATTTTATACTTTTGATGATGATCATGCCCAGGCTGTTCTTCAGCGAAATATTGATTTGTTTGTTACTTGGTGCAGGATAAATTTGATGGATCTTAATTTGAGAAAATGTAAATGCATGGTTTTCTCTCGCCTTGGTGTAATCTCGTCCACTTATATGATTAATTCTTGCCCTTTGGAAGCTGTGCCTTCATATCTTGATTTAGGAGTATTATTGGATATTAAATTGTCTTTTATTGATCATATTAGTTTGATGATTGGCAAGGCTCGAGCTGTTCTTGGTTTTGTGAAAAGATGGGCTAGGGAATTCATTGATCCTTATATAACAAAACTACTGTACATTTCACTTGTTAGGCCTATTTTGGAGTACGCGTCTGTTATTTGGAATCCATACTATCGTTGTCATAGTGATTCAATCGAGTCTGTGCAGAGACAGTTTTTATTATTCTGTTTACGTGGCTTAGGATGGGATTACACTAATGGGCTTCCGTCGTATGAGGATAGATTAGCTTTGGTAAAACTTCCAACTCTGGAACGTAGAAGGTCTGTTTTAGGTGCTTGTTTTATTTTTAATCTGGTTAAAGGTGATATCGACTCTGAGTTTTTGCTTTCTAACCTGAATTTCAGCATTCCTGCAAGATTTACACGGCACTATCGTCCTCTTTCCTTAGATGTTTATAGATCGAATTATGCATGTCATTTTCCTTTTCGGAGATTATGTAATGATTTTAACTCGCATTATAATTCTATAGATTTTAATAGTAGTGTTTGTAACATAAAACGTAGCTTGTATTCTCGCAGTAATTTATAAATTATCGTATAAAAACGTATTTTTGTTCTAGTCTTAGATAGTTCTGTTTTTTTTTTTTTGTTACCTTGTTCAGCTTGTGATTAAGTTCTGTAGCTGTTTTTATGTTCTAGTTGCTATAGCTTTTCCCTTTCCCGCTACAGTCCGGACTGTGGTGTGTACGTGTCCCTACGGAATGGGGACGAGCCCTCCGCGGTCGGGTGAGGGTGGGTTAGTGTGTGGCCGGGGACGTTCGAAAAAAAAAAAAAAAAAAAAAAAAAAAAAAAAAAATATTCCTGCTTATATTCCAAGATCTGTACGTTCTTGCGTCATCTGTATACCACCACCAAAGAGTACCACTTTTAAGAGAGTACACGGCTTTCAAGAGATTTAAGGTTTTTTTTTACAACAAAATTTTTGTTTTTCTAACATTAAAGAGCTTAAATTAAGAATCCGGCTCATGCTTCTTATGGTAGAATTAGCCAAACGTCCACGACACATAATGGAACGTGCATACGTTCGTTTGTGGCAAATGAATAGCAATGCAAATGCTTGTCGAAATTCCAATTACGTTTGGCTAATCGTTCCTTTTACCTTTTCAGCAGCTGACAGAGATGCTCTCTTAGGTTTTGTAAGCAGGTTCTTTCCTTTTGGTTAAACTTGAAAAAAAAAATTGTTTTCCCTTGTCATAATTAAACTTTCTTTCGTTTTTTATTTCTTTTCGCCTTTTTCCTTTTCTTTTTATATTTTAAAACATCACCACCATCATTAATGTTAAGGTTGTTCTCCTTTTTAGCTGTTAATTCTACTTTTTCTGGGGGTTTTTTTCTTTACTTTTAATATGGCCTGGAAACCGGTAAATACCGTTAACTGACTCACACAGACACATAAACCTGCACTCTCAGCATGGAATGTAAGCAATGAACGCATTTTCGACAGCTTTTTCAAGGCGAAAAACGGTTTGCAAGGCAAAATTAAAGTTGGCAACGAATTTATAACACAGTTCTTCTTCTACATGACGAATATGTAAAGAATTAGAGACACTCGCGAAGCCCGCCCCTTAGAATGCATTCATTCTACCTGCATCTCCCTTAAGGCCTTGTATTCTTAACGCATATTTTCTTTGAAGACTTCAAGACTGCGAGTCTTGTTGACATAGACGAGACACTTCAAGTAAGCAGGTCGTAAGATAAGTCCCGCTGCACTCTACTGTTAAAACCGCATGTTCTCCAGCACCAATTCATCCATTTGATGCAGGAGAGTCACTTCAAGCATGATGTTATGACCTTTATCTAGCAGTTTTTGAGCCCAAGATAATGCTTAAATGCGTAAATACTACAAACCTTATAATAAATTCAAGAGGGGGTAATGCCCTATTTTAAATTTCAAAATTGATATTCATAGTCCCAGACTTAACTTAATACTTGAGTACGCACTTAACGATCTATCAAGATCTCAAGATCACTTTCGTTGAAACGTTGTCCTCCACGTGATCAAGATTAATAATGGCTTAAGCACTGTTTACACATGAGAGGAGGAGGAGTTAATACACTGTCTACACTTTGTAAAGGAACACTACAAACTAAAATTCTTTGTAGAGATCGAAAATTTTGCCATTTGGTCGGTAATGTGCTATTCGCTGCGATATCTTAAGGCTTAGTAGCGATAAACTCAGCTGAGATTGTCCTGTGGCTGGGGATATAGTGAGAGATTTTTAGTTTATCTTACTGGACGTCATCCAGTGAAAGCAGGGGTGGTTTACACTGCGCTGACTGCTGACCATAATTTCCTGTGATGTAATGTCTGGTAAAACATTGGTAAGGCTACGCAGGGCCTATTCATTCTCTTCAGAAATCTACCCTTCTACTAATAAAAGGGGAGCATAATGGCATTTATTCTCAGTCGCCCAGAGGGCTATAGGGTTCATCTGTTTATGCTTATAGCCCATATTTCCCTTCCAAGAGGGTAAATATTGTTTGCTACCATTTGCTTGCCGTTCTACTAGAGAATCTCATATAGAGATAAGTAGGTAGATAGCCCAGTAGAGGTGGTTGTCTACTGAAATGGAAGTTGAACAGACACCGTTAGGCCATTCCTGAATTCCCAGAAGCCACTCAGAGCTTCTAACGAAGCGTCTGAGATTGTCAATGTCTAGGCCTGAGAGCGCTCATTCACATAAGTCAATGCGATACGCAACAAAATGTCTCTTCCTTATCTAGCACGGTGATGGTCATGTACCCAGAACAATATTTTCATCTTCCTCGCCTATACAGCTTCTACAGAAATCGTTTACCAATTTTATCCTGCCGATGACCATATCGAGCAGAGTTTAAGCAGACTTTTCATGCGTGTTTCACCAAGTTTTGACTAGATTGTCTGTGCCGTTTTCTATGTGTCCGAGGCCTGACATCTGTGATCGAAGTAATCGATAATTGCCCTGTTAATTATAAGCTTAAAGGTCCTTAGAGGGATTCCCGAAATCGGGAATGCATTGGAGAGTTATAACGCACCAGGCACTTCCTATGTTGTGCAGGTACCTAGAATATTACTGTGGCCTGGTGCCCATAGAAGAAGGACAACATGCCGGTCATTCTGCTGTCTCATTGAGATATCAGTGGCTGATTGCATTCTCAGTGCTTTGATAGCCTCCTACTATCAGAAAATAAGGGCATGGCATGTTTACATCTTCAATAATCCTCGCTACAGCCTGTATTTGTCAATACCTCCGCCTAAAAATCACTACAGTCATTCGACAGCCTTCTGGACTGTACTGTTTCACTCGGCTTCAAGAAAATTTTTCCAGCAACAACTCCATTTAATTTGAAGCCAACCAAGCTTATATTCAAAGCAGTATCCTTAAAGTACAAATTCCCCTAAGCATCTGATGAAATATTTTAAAATGTTTTCAAGTTTGCGCAACCATTTCTTAAACTAAGTTTACCAAGTTTTTTTTACTGTACTTTTGATTTTAAAACGCATTGCGTATGCAGCCGTAAGAAACTGGGTTTCTTTCAACATTTTTTTTTTTTATATTTTCATTCTCTTTTTGGCATAACAAACTGTACAAGAGGAGATTCCGAAATAAAACTCCTTTTTCTCAATTAAACCATTAAGGGGCGTCTATTGAAATTTTGCAACTTAAATACTAGATTTAAAATCACATCAAACAAGAGGTTAATTTCAATACGAACACAATTTTTGTTTACTTCCATCTCGTTTAATATTTTTGGTTTTTGCATTTGTTCACTCTCCTTACTCACACATACACGTTGCTCTCTATTTCTCACTCTCGTTGAATGGCTCGGCTCGGCTTGGCTCGTCTCCTCTCTGTTTACACAATTCTTTGTAGCTGCTGTTTTATTTCTCATTGAAAAACAGCCAGTGTTTGTTTGGTAGCTTGCTGGCTTATTTGTTTGTTTGCTTGAAAGTGTGTGTCTGTGTTTTGCACTTTAGTCAGTTTTTCTGGGTCAAATTTTTAATATACAAAAACAATAATAATAACAAATACAAATAAGACATACGAACACACACACTTACACCCATTGAGTTAAAACAATATGAAATGAAAATGAAAAACACA
This sequence comes from Sarcophaga peregrina, assembly GCA_014635995.1. NCBI lineage: Eukaryota > Metazoa > Arthropoda > Insecta > Diptera > Sarcophagidae > Sarcophaga > Sarcophaga peregrina. The sequence goes on along the minus strand of CM025790.1, from coordinate 91,009,531 downwards.
ATTTTTCTGTGGTCATTGTACTCGAGCAATGCTGCTGGTGCAGCAAACAGCATGCCAAACAATAACAACAATAACAATGTAATGCATTTTATATATTAAAAACAACAACATGAAAAAAAAAATTGTGCAAAGACAACAACAACAATAAATAAAAATTTTTTTTGTAAAATTAAAAAGTGAGCAAAACTGTGCATAAGTTTTTGGTTTTACCGAAATAAAAATGAGTAAGAATTTCTTTTTTTTAATGCATCCATGACATGCAAGTGTAGTTGTTCTGTTGTAAATAAAAACAGTATCGTATGGCGGATTAATTATAATAACAAGGCTCTCCCCTATAATAATGTTTATTTTAATTACAATTGTTACTCCTATTAAAGGAGTGCATAAAGGAAAGAGAGAGAGAAAAAAAGGGTTTTCGTGCGGCATTTCCTTTGGTAAACATTGCATATATAACAAAAGGGAGTAGAAAAAAAGGAACATTTCGAAAATATTCCTACTTTTTATATTAACTTTATTTATTTTCTAATATTTATTTAATTTTCTAATATTTGTTTACATTTTAAAATAAATTGTGCAATATCTTATCAACAGCGGCAGCCATGTGTTATTTTTTTTTGTTTGTGTTTTTCAATAAATAAATGAAATAATAAAAAACCAGTGAACGTTTTTTAATAGGAACTTTCTTGTCACAAAATTTTTTTTTGAGAAACTATTCCCACTGAAATTTTTTTACGAAATACGTTACAAAATAGAAAATATTTGGAGGGATTTACTAAAAGCCTTAAATTAAATACGAATTGTTAAGTGTAACATGAAAAATTTTAACAGTTTTTAAACATTTATTAAACTGTTCCCACTTTGGATTTTCATGAATTTCGTACAAAAATTGAAAATATTTAAAGAAAGTTGTTAAAAGCCTTGGATTAAATACGTTTTATTCAATGGAATATCAAAAATTATGTATTTTGTAACTGTTCCCATTTAATTTTTGAAGTTTTTTGTTTAAATATTATGGGGATTTAATTGAGGCATGAAAAAAAGTAAATTTTAGCTGTGTTGCGACATTTATATTAATTTTTAAAACTGTTCCCACTTTAGATTTTAATGACTACCATTAAAAAATTGAAAATATTTTAAAGAAGTTGTTAAAATCTTGAATTAAATACGAATTGTTAAATGAAACATGAAAAATAATTTATTTTTTAACTGTTCCCACTTTAATTTTTAATGTTTTATTTAAATAATATGAGACTTTAATTAACATATGACATAATATGAATTATGATTGCGTTGCGAGCCCTAGAATTAAAGTTTTTAAAAATTTATTAAACTGTTCCCACTTTAGATTTTCATGAAAATTGAAAATATTTAAAGAAAGTTGTTAAAAGCCTTAGATTAAATACGTTTTATTAAATGGAATATCAAAAATTATGAATTTTGTAACTGTTCCCATTTAATTTTTGAAGTTTTTTGTTTAAATATTATGAGAGTTTCATGGAGGCATGAAAAAAAGTAAATTTTAGCTGTGTTGCGACATTTATATAAATTTTTAAAACTGTTCCCACTTTAGATTTTAATGAATATCGTTAAAAAACTGAAAAATTTTAACGAAGTTGTTAAAAGCCTTGAATTAAATAAGAATTGTTAAGTGTAACATGAAAAATAATTTATTTTTTAACTGTTCCCACTTTAATTTGTAATGTTTTGTTTAAATAATATGAGGCTTTAATTAATATATGAAATAATATGAATTCGGACTGTGTTTCGAATAGAATAAAATTTTTAAAACTGTTCCCACTTTAGATTTTCATGAATTTCGTTACAAAATTGAAAATATTTAAAGAAAATTGTTAAAAGCCTTGGATTAAATAAGTTTTATTAAAGGGAATATCAAAAATTATGTATTTTGTAACTGTTCCCATTTAATTTTTGAAGTTTTTTATTTAAATATTATGAGGGTTTAATGGAGGCAAGAAAAAAAGTAAATTTTAGGTGTGTTGCGAGATATAAATTAATTTTTTTTTACATTTTTAAAACTGTTCCCACTTTAGGGTTTAATGAATAAAGTTAAAAAATTGAAAATATTTGAATGAAATTGTTAAAAGTCTTGAATTAAATAAGAATTGTTAAGTTAAACATGAAAAATAATTTATTTTTTAACTGTTCCCACTTTAATTTTTAATGTTTTATTTAAGTATTATGACGATTTAATTGAGGCAAGAAATAATATGAATTCGGACTGTGTTTCGAATAGAATAAAATTTTTAAAACTGTTCCCACTTTAGATTTTCATGAATTTTGTTACAAAATTCAAAATATTTAAAGGAAGTTGTTAAAAGCCTTGGATTAAATACGTTTTATTAAAGGGAATATCAAAAATTATGTATTTTGTAACTGTTCCCATTTAATTTTTGAAGTTTTTTATTTAAATATTATGAGGGTTTAATGGAGGCAAGAAAAAAAGTAAATTTTAGCTGTGTTGCGAGATATAAATTAATTTTTTTTTACATTTTTAAAACTGTTCCCACTTTAGGGTTTAATGAATAAAGTTAAAAAATTGAAAATATTTGAATGAAATTGTTAAAAGTCTTGAATTAAATAAGAATTGTTAAGTTAAACATGAAAAATAATTTATTTTTTAACTGTTCCCACTTTAATTTTTAATGTTTTGTTTAAGTATTATGACGATTTAATTGAGGCAAGAAATAATATGAATTCGGACTGTGTTTCGAATAGAATAAAATTTTTAAAACTGTTCCCACTTTAGATTTTCATGAATTTTGTTACAAAATTCAAAATATTTAAAGGAAGTTGTTAAAAATCTTGAATTAAATAAGAATTGTTAAGTGAAACTTGAAAAATAATTTATTTTTTAACTGTTCCCACTTTAATTTTTAATGTTTTGTTTAAATAATATGAAGCTTTAATTAATATATGACATAATATGAATTATGATTGTGTTACGAGCCCTAGAATTAAAGTTTTTAAAAATTTATTAAACTGTTCCCACTTTAGATTTCCATAAATTTCGTTACGAAATTGAAAATATTTTAAGGAAGTGTTGTTAAAAGCCTTAAATTAAGTTTTATTAAATAGATAATCAAAAATGATGTATTTTTAACTGTTCCCACATTAATTTTTAAGGTTTTTGTTTACAATTTACGATTTTTTTAAACAAATATTTAAAGAAATTTAATTTTATTTGTGTTGTAAGCTTTAAACAATACATTTTATAGAGTTTTGAAACTGTTCCCATTTGAGATTATAGTGAAAATATGGTTTATAATGGAATTTTTTTAAACAGAATTAAATAAAATGAATTTCCACATTGAAGATTCAAGAAAAAAGAATATTTTGTTTTAACTGGCAACTGTTCCTACTTGGTTTAAAAAAAAAATATTTCCTTATAAATTTTCGAATAAAAAAATTATTTTTAATTACGAAAATAATTATTTCTCTTAAGTAATGATATTGTTTGCTGGGTTATGGTTATTTTTTTGTTTGCAAAATAAAAAATTATTTTTATTCTCAGAATTTATTTTTTTTTTTTGTTTTTTATTTTTCGAAAATTGTTTTTATTTTCGTAGGTCATGATTTCATTTATAATTTGCTGCTACGGCTGTTGTTGTCATTGTTGGGGTAGTCGTTCTACGTAAAAATTTTATTGAATGACTGTGTATATTTTTTTTTCTGTTCTTTCTTGTTGTTGTTCTTTTCAAATGCAAAAACTAATCTTTTTTTTGTTGCAATTGAAATGGAGGCGGCTTTAAGGAGGAGGGGAGGGTACGATTCGTATGCGTTTATTAGAGTGTGGGGGTTTACTGTGTTGTTTTTAATAAAATTTAATGATAAATTATTTGCATTTTGTAAACAATTAAGTTTTAGTGTGTTTTTATTTTAATAAATCATTAGAAAATTCCATGAAATAGTTGCTGGGGCAACCAACAACTAAATTGCCTTGAAAATGCTTTCTCCTCCAAAAAGGATATTGACTTGCAAGTTTATAACACAATTGCTAATGCTCTCTGTCACTCTCTCAATCTCTCTCTCTCTCTCTATTATATCTTTCTCTCTTTGACCACTGCAAAGGCTTTTAAACTTTAAATTTTTGCAGACTCAATTATTCTTTGTGTAGAAGTCCGTCCATCGCTTACAAAAACAAATTAAAAGCATAGATTTTGATAGAACAACAGGGTCTATAAGACATTAATAATTCCTATTTAATTGATGTTTTGCTTTTAATCGCTTAGATCAATCATTTCAATATGTTTTAAGCAATTTTTTAAACTGTTCCCACATTGTCTAACCCCAGATTTAAGTTGTAACCCATTTCAATTTACAAATTTTCTTTAAAACTACATCAGTTTAATAGAATATTACAGATTTTATAGATTTTTTTTAACAATTTCCGTTAAACTGGAAACTGTTCCCACTTTGTCTAACTCAATATTTTTCTTACAAGTCGTTTAAATTTTTAAATTTTCTTTAAAACAACATCAATTTAAACAAGTTTGACGGACTTTTAAGAATTTATAGCTTTTTTGCTATTTTCTTTTATATTACAAACTGTTCCCACTAGTATGTTTTGGCTTACGAAATAATTTTTTATTTATAAATTTTCTTTAAAACAACATCAATTTAAACAAGTTTGACGGACTTTTAAGAACTTATAGCTTTTTTTGCTATTTTCTTTTATATTACAAACTATTCCCACTTGTATATTTTGGCTTATGAAATAATTTTTTACTTTGAACACATATTTCCCGTTTATTTGTATAGAAATTGTTTAAAAATATTTTTCAAAAAACTGTTCCCACTTTTTAATTGCAATTTGACACTACTTCTCAACTGTTCTCATTTAATTTTGCGCATATTTTTTTAAATTATCGAACTTTCTTAATTCTTTTTAATATTTTTTTAATAAAAAACCATTTAAATAAATTTTTTTAAACTCTTCCCATCTTGGTTTTCTTTATTTTTACAAACAAAATATTTAGATTTTCTCTAAAATAATTATTTATAATAATTTTAAAGATTTTATAGCTTTTTTTTTAACATTTTACAATAAATTAGAAACTGTTCCCACTTGTATTTTTAGGGTTATGAAACAATTTTTTAACTTTAAACACATATTTTTGTAGAATTTTTAATTCAAATTTATTTTAAAAACTGTTCCCACTGTTTATTCTCTATTTTGTTTTGAATTTTCCAACTGTTCCCACTTAATTTCTGGTGTTTTCTAAAATTCTCATGAAACCCATAATAGAATTTGGAAAACCCTGTCGTTGTACTTTTTGTTTTTCGTCCTCTTCTTTCTTTGTCTCATTTTCGGTCTCAATTTTCATGATGGAACGTATGTTAAATCGTTTTTCTTTAACGATTTCATTATTTCTATAGTTGTTGGCTTTTCTTATATTTTCCTTTTTTTTTATTTTTTCTCCAAATGCATGTGAAAATTTGTTCCAGTTAAGTTTTTTTTTTTCTTTCTCTGAATGCTCAAGGACTTTATGACAGCAAAATTCTATGATACTAGCTTACAGATACCAGAAACCTCTGACCTTCGAACGGTGATTGACTCTTACGCTATTCAGAAAATATAGAGCCCCGGTTGGCGTTCCTGCTTGTCCCTCTGCTTAAGAAATCTTCATATTACAGTTATTTTTAAAAGCTTATTATGCAGCCATGGCAACACTTGCAGCCATTATACAGCACTAAATAATACAGTTATGCATTCTCTCTCTCTCACACACACACAAGCAGACATGCACTCTCTTTCTCAGTCAAGATTACTCTCACTTATAAATAGCCACAGCAAAGAGAATAATTAATTGCTTTACTTCTGTTTTCTCTCTCTCTTTCTCTGAATTTTACTTGAAATTTAAGGATAATTTTTAACCAAAATTCTGTTTTTTTTTTAATTTTTTCACAATTTTAGGATAATTTTGACTTTTTGTTATGTTAGGCCGCTCCTCCTGTTATTTTTCCGCCTTCCCAAGTAATGTTGTACTATTCTACGAAGCGTGGAATCTCTGTAGCTGTTTTCTAGATCGTTGATCCATCTTTTTTCAAATTTTGTGCGTTTTTTTTTTCTCAAGTTGTTTTGTATTTTACTTTGAAGTGTTCCCAGTATTACGGCTGGCAAAATATTAATAAATTTTTCCAAGATGTTGTACTATTCTACGAAGCGTGGAATCTCTGTAGCTGTTTTCTAGATCGTTGATCCATCTTTTTTCAAATTTTGTGCGTTTTTTTTTTCTCAAGTTGTTTTGTATTTTACTTTGAAGTGTTCCCAGTATTACGGCTGGCAAAATATTAATAAATTTTTCCAAGATGGCGTTTTTTTTAACAAGCTTTCTATATAACTATTAAGATTTTATAGTTTTGTTATCAATTTCCCTTACATTGGCAGCTGTTCCCACTTGAATTTCGTATTTTTTGACAGACTTTTCGACTTTAAACACATTTTTTGAGTATTTTTTTTTAGTATTTTTTACATCAAAATTGTTTTAAAAACTGTTCCCACTTTTAATATACTTAAGCACATTTTTGTTAGAATTTTTTAAGTCAAAATTGTTTTAAAAACCTTTTAAAAAGCTGTTCCCACTTTTTATATTTTAATTAGCACTGTTTCCACTGAATTTCTCGTGTGTTTTTTACACTTTGAACGTTTTCATAAACGTTTATTATATTTTTTAACTTAAAAGTCAATTTAAATGCATTTATTAAACTGTTCTCACTTTACTTGAATCCATTTCTGCAGGGAAATCAAATCAAATTTGTAGGTTTTCTCCAAAATAATATCAATTTACAATTGATTTTAAGATTTTATAGCTTTATTTTGCATTTTCCTCTAAATTGTAAACTGTTCCCAGTTGTATTTCGTATCTTATGACACATTTTGGACTTTAAGCACATTTTTTTTTTGTATTTTGTACATCAAAATTGTTTAAAAAGCTTTTAAAAAAAACTGTTCCCACTTTTTATTTTATAATTAGCACTGTTCCCAGTGAATTTCTCACGTGTTTTTTACACTTTGAACGTTTTCAAAAACGTTTATTATATTTTTAAACTTAAAAGTCAATTTAAATGTATTTATTAAACTGTTCTCACTTTGGTTGAATCCATTTCTGCAGGGAAATCAAATCAAATGTCTAGGTTTTCTCTAAAATAATATCAATTTACAATTGATTTTAAGATTTTATAGCTTTTTTTGCATTTTCCTCCTAAATTGTAAACTGTTCCCAGTTGTATTTCTACACTTATAAAGCAATTTTTAACCAAAATTATATTTTTAGAACATTTTTTAGTATCCAATTGTTTTTAACAAATTTTTAAAAACTGTTCACACTTTTTTTTTTTTTTTTCAATTAGCACTAAATTTTTCAACTGATCCCACTGAATTTCTCACGTGTTATTTAAACTTTGGACGTTTTAATATTTTTTAACTTAAGATTAATTTAAACGAATTTATTAAACTGTTCCCACTTGGGTTTTATCCATTTCTGCAGAGAAATCAAATCAAATGTCAAGGTTTTCTCTAAAATAATATCAATTTACAATTGATTTTAAGATTTTATAGCTTTATTTTGCATTTACCATTAAATTGTAAACTGTTCCCATTTGTATTTCTACACTTATAAAGCAATTTGGAATTAAAATTATATTTTTATAACATTTTTTAGTGTTAAATTGTTTTTAACAAATTTTTAAAAACTGTTCCCACTTATTAGTTTCTATTTAACACAAAGTTTTTTAACTATTCCTACCTATACTTCATGTCTGAAAATTTAATTTTTTTCTTATTCGAGCAAAATTCATTTTGGCTATTTTAGAACTATTCCCACTTTTTTTACAAGCTTTTGTAAAGAAATATTAAAAATTCCATTTCATTCTAGCAAGAAAAAAAGAACTCTTCCCATGACAAAAACAGGCTTCATGTTATTGAGAAAAGAACATGTCATGTGTGTGGAATGAAAATTCACACTTTATTTCTTGTAATTTTATATTCAATAAACTATTGCACTCTCTCTCTCTCTATTTTTTTACTTTTATTTTTCTATAATATTCTCTCCCTCGCTTGCTCTCTCTCTCTCTCGAATGCATTTCATTCTATTCGGTTTTATTTTCGTTTCGTACACACACACACATTTTTTTCAATGACTCTCAAGGATTTTGTATGAAAATGTTGTTGAACTTACACTCTGTATTGACTTTGTTGCATTAGAATAGTGATAGTAGTGTTTATACTATTGTTGTTGTTTTTGCTGTTGTTTCTATAGCTGCAATAGTCATCATCATGGCTGTAGTTGTTGTTGTTGTTTTTGCAATTTTTTCATTTTATTTTATTTTTCTATACAACAATGCTACACTATTGAGTTTATAACAACAGAATATAATTGTATTAGTGTGTATGTGTGTGCGTTATTATTTGTTTAACTTACTGCTTGCTTGCCTGTTTGTTGGCCTGCTTGCTTGCATACGGCAAGTAGTATGAGTGAGAGTGCATGGGAGTGTGTATGTGTGTGTGTGTTTACATGTCGAACCAAATGTGTTTTTGTTTTATTACATTATTATTCAAAGCTCTCAAACAATAATAACTATCAGAACAACAACTACAACAATACAAACACTAGCATTAGTATATGATAAGTGTTATGTAAAGTGCAATGGTTTGTATTGTTGTCATCGTCGTTTGGACACGTTGTTGTTTTTATTATTAAAATTTTTTTCTTCTTCTTCTCTTGTTGTAATTTTTCAGCATAAATTTTGTTACGTTTTGTCAAGAGCGGTTTATTCGTTTGTATACATATTTTAAAAATTATAAACGGCACAACGGGTGCAATTTGGTTCTTCGTTAAGCAGGGGAACTGGTGTTGTGGGGCGGTTTTACACAATAGAGTAGGTTTTTTTTTTCATTGTTATTGTTTTTCTGCTACACAAAAAACAAACCAAAAAACAAAATATGTTTAATGGCGACATTACAATGACGTTTGAAAATGTTAAAAATAACAACAACAATAACAACCGAATTAAAAATGATTCAAAATTGATTAATTTTAATAAAAAAAAATTTTAATTAAAAAAAAACCTGAAGAAACTTTTTTCTTTAGTCGGTTATGAAAATTTCCCTTTAAAAATATTAAATCAGAGCATAACAACATGTAAACAACTCGGAGGAACGATTTCTAAAACGGATAATCGTTTTAAATAAGTAACCGGTTTTTTGAAAAAAAGTAATTGGTTTTTACATGCTTTTCAACAGCTTACCAATCATTCAAATAGGTAAACAGTAATTTTAAACAGGTAACCGGTTCTTTTAACTTGGTAACCGGTTTTTCGAAAAGAGTAATCGGTTTTTTATATGGATAAACAGTTATTTTAAAAATATCACATGTTTTTCAACAGCTTACCGATCATTTAAATAGGTAAACAGTATTTTTAGACAGGTAACCGGGACTTTAAAATTAGTAAGTGGTTATTTGAGAAAGTAATCGGTTTTTTTACATGAATAAACGGTTATTTTAAAAATATCACATACTTTTCAACAGCTTACCAATCATTTAAATAGGTAAAAGGTTTTTTTAGACAGGTAAACGGTTCTTTTAACTTGGTAACCGGTTTTTCGAAAAGAGTAATCGGTTTTTAACATGGATAAGCGGTTATTTTAAAAATATCACATACTTTTCAACAGCTTACCAATCATTCAAATAGGTAAGAAGTATTTTTAGACAGTTAACCGGTTCTTTTAAATTGGTAACCGGTTTTTTTGAAAAAAGTAATCGGTTTTTTACATGAATAAACGGTTATTTTAAAAATATCACATGTTTTTTAACAGCTTAGAGGTCATTTAAATAGGTAAACAGTATTTTTAGACAGTAACCGATTCTTTTAAAATTGGTAACCGGTTTTTTGAAAAGAGTAATCAGTTCTATATGTCTATTACCGGTTATTTTAAAAGGATAACATGTGTCGAGCACATCTTACTGGTCATTTAAATGTATAAACAGTCATTTCAAAGAGATTACAGGTTACTTTAAACGGTAACCGATTATTTTAAACGGCTAATTGATTTAAAAAAAAAACTGGTCGATTTTATACATTTTTACTTTTACTCGTTAACCGGTTTTGAATCGAATAATTTTATATGGATAACCGGGTTACAGGAAAAAAATTTTATTAATTAATATCCCTTTTTAAAAATGTTGTTACCTAACAAACCAGTTTTTGATTCGGGTAACAGGTTTTTGATTCGGGTAACTGGTTTTTGATTCGGTTAACCGGTTTCTGATTCTATTAACCGGTTTTTATTAAAGAAATATCTCTTTCAAATGAATTAATTGAACAATTTTTAAATGTTAAGTGAATTTATCTTTTTTAACACGTTAACCGGTTTTGATTCGAATAATTTTATATGGATAATCGGGTTACAGGAAAAAAAATATCTAATGGTTTATTTCTTCAATTAATTTTACTTTTAAAATATATTTCTAACTTTCAAACCGGGTTTTTTAGACGAATAATCGATTCCAATTAACCGTGTTTCTATATAATGTATTCGATATCAACAGTTTCTTGTTTATTCTTGTATTATTTTAATAAATTGTTGCCCCTATTTTTTTTTTTTTTTTTTTTTTGAATTTCTAATTTCTCACAATTTCTTTACAATTTTATTTATTTACGTTAGTAAAAGCTAGCCCTTCATACCCTTAATATATACACCAATAACTGTCCTACTCTTTACAGTTACACAAATACATACATGTGGATACGGTTTACGTATGTACATATGTATGTATATGACGGTTTACAATACAGACAAACAAAACAAAAATTCTGGTCTATAACACTAGTGTTTATATTGAGTAAGGTCAGGTTGTTTATGACTTAAAAACACACACATACATACACACGTACACATACATACATCCATATACTGTATATATTTGGATGTATTAGTAGTTAATACAGAAAATATCCTTTATATACTATATGTACGTAAATAAGTTAGTACGTGTGTATGTACGTTGCTTGTTCCAGTTTTTTTTTAGTATTACTCAAGGACTCTCTTGTTTCTATTGCAATTATACACACACACACACAAACACACATTCACTCGCAACGAAACACAACACACCAAAACCTCTGACCTTCGAACGGTGATTGACTCTTTCACTATGCTTTATATGCATGTCCGTACACAGTACACTGCATGCCCCCCTCCGCGTTCTGTTGTTATATTTGCCCCGCACTTTTATGACCACTGCGGATGCAACCAAAAATTCTTTTGAGAAAAAAAAAAAAAACAATTTTTTTTTGTTGCTGCACAAAAATCTGCAATGGTAACCCACATTAAAAGAAATTATTAGAAGGCGAGAGAGAACCACCGCGAGAGAGAGAGAGAGAGAGAGCAAGCGATATGTAGAGAGTAAGAGCGTTACAAATATTCTCTATGATTTCTTGGTTTTCTTATTTCTTTTTTTGTAACAATTTAAGGAAATTTTGAAATAAAATTTTTAAAAATTTTTACAAAAAAAAATCAAAAACAAAAAATTTAAAAAAATTCTCCGAAAAAAAAAACACGAAATATTTTGATCCTTTAGCTCTTATGCTCTCTCTCTCTCTCGCTCTGTAGAGCTCCTTATTTAATTCTCACCACTTCTGTTGAGAGTTCTTTTAGTGATTCTTAATTTTTCTTGTTGTTGTTTTTGTTCTGTAAACAAAAAAAAAAAGCGTCGGAGTTGATGCAGCTTATGTTTTATAAAAAGGCGTGCGTGTGTATTTGCATGTATTCGCTTTAAGGTACATACAATACATACATACATAGGTGAGAGTGCATGCATTTATAGAAATGAGAGTAAATGTTGTACGTACGTACGTACGTTCATTCGTTCTTTCGTACGCTGTCGTATGTTTAACTCGTAGTTTAATAGAGTGTTCTGTGCATAGTTTTACGTTTGCGGATTTTATATTTTAAATGCTGATGACTGTCGTCAGTTGCAATTTCCGTTTGCATTTTAACACATTTACGTGAGAGCGAGAGAGAGTGTGTGTGTGTGTATTTTTTGAACGTTTCGAAAACGTAAAGCAAAAGCGTAAAGTTAACCGACGACGTGCGTTTGTTTAATAAAATTGAAATGAAAATGATAAAAAAAATTAATAAAAAAAATGAGTATTAAACAATTATTAAATGGAAAACAATAATACTCAATAAACAGCGTGAAAAAAAGAATTAAAAGGTGATTTTTTTATAAATTTTAAGATGGAAAAAATTTTTAAATTAATAAAAAGAAGGAAATTTAAAAAAGAATTTAAATAAAAAACATAAAAATATATTTTAAAATATGTATAATTAAATAACTTAAAACATACATAAAAAAAATACGAAATATAAAATTAAAAAAAAAAATAAATAAATAAAAGTATTAAAAATAAAATATTAAAAGAATAAAGAAAAAAAAACAATAAAAAATTACAAAAAATAAATTAAGAAAAATATAATAACAAAAAAAGAATTAAATATATATATATTAAATATTAGAAGAATAATAATAAGAAAAAAAAAACAATAAAAAATTAATTTAAAAAATAAAGATATAAATAATATTGCATATAATAATAATAATAAAATATAATATATATTTAATATTTAGATAAAAATAAATTCAAATAATAATAATAATACTATAAAAAATATAAAAATATTAATATTATTATTATTATATATTAAATAATTAAAGTAAAAAATATAAAAAATAAATAATAATAATAAATAAAGTATATAATTTAATAAAATAATAAAAAAAAATTTTAATTAATGGCTAAAATAAATTAATAATAAAAAATATTTAAAAATATAGCCAAACAAATTTCTTATATTAATATATACATACAAAAATATTCAAACAAGATATAAAAGAAAGATATAAATTATTTTTAATTATTAAAACAAAAAAAATGTTAAAACAATAAATTAAAAAAACAAACAATTAAAATAATAATAATAAAAAAATACATAAATAATGAAAGTATTAATTAATATTGGAAATAAAAAAATAAAATTATTTTATTAAATTTAAAACAAAACCCAAATTAAAAGTAATAATAAAAAAACATAAATAATAAAAACATTAAATAATATATAGAAGAAAAAAAAATAATTTTTAATTATTTAAAAATTAAAATAAAGTATGTTATAACCTTAAATTTAAACAAAAACAAAAATAATAATAATAATAATTAAAATAATAATAGTAATTAAAGTAATAATAAAAAAAAATATAAAAAACAGTAAAAGGTTATTTAATATTGGAAATAAAAATAATAAATTTAAACAAAAAAATAAATTAAGAAAAATAATAATATAAATAATAATATAAATAATAATAAAAAAATAATAAAAATATTTTATTAAATTAAAAATAAAAACCGATTTAAAGTAATAATAAAAAATATAAACAATAAAAACATTAAAAATTTAAATATATAAATATTCAACAAGATGTAAAACAAAAAAAAAAATAATAATTTTTAAATATTAAAACAAAAAATTAAAATAAAAAATTTTATAACATTAAATTTAAACAAAAACATAAAAATAATAATAATAATTAAAATAATAATAAAAAAATATAAAAAACAGTAAAAGGATTAACTAATATTGGAAATAAAAACAAAATTTAAACAAAAAAAAATAAAATAAAATACAAAAATAAAATAAAAAATAAATTAAGAAAAATAATAATGAGAGTATTAATTAATATTGGAAATAAAAATAATAAAAATATTTTATTAAAATAAAAATAAAAACCAATTTAAACTAATAATGAAAAATATAAACAATAAAAACATTAACTATTTTAAATTATAAATATTCAACAAGATATGTATAAAAAAAAAAAAATAATTTTTAAATATTAAAACAGAAAATTAAAATAAAATATGTTATAACATTAAATTGAAAAAAAAAAAAACAAAAATATATATAAATATTTCTGTAAGTCTGTTTTTTTGTTTGTTAGCCAATCACGCCTGAACGCTTGGACCGATTTTCTTGAAATTTGGTATATTATGGAAATTATGGGCTATAAATCTTTTCAAAATTTTGACCAAAAGGGGAGTAGAAATGGGACAAAAGGAGAAAAAATGGTAATAAGTAATTTTTTACGCTTTAGCTTGGTTAAGTTTCCTAAATAGCTATTAGAGGTGTTCGGTATCTCAAGTTGAAAAAGGAGTCTAAAAAGGGGGAAAGGGGCCAAAAACGGGAAAATTAAGAGCATTACCAATCACGCCTGAACGCTTAAACCGATTTTCTTGAAATTTGAGATATTGATCGAGCTCTTATCGGTACAGGCTATGGGCTATAAATCTTTTAAAAATTTTGAACCAAAGGGAAAAAATGGGACATAGGGAGAAAAAAAAGGGCAAAAATTAGTACTTTATGCATAAATGCTGTATTTTATTTGTTTTAAAGGTATTTTTTAAGTTTCCCAAATAGCTAATGGAGGTGTTCTGTTTAAAAAGTTGGACCAAAACGGGTAAATTGCATACATTTATCTTTAGGACTTAGAGGATTCAAAAAGCTGAGTTGTTTGATAAACCGGTTTCCGAATAATTTGAAAAATTGGATTTCGAAATCGGATTTTTATTTATTTTTTTTTTTTATAACCCACGCAACGCCGGGTACAATCTGCTAATATATAATAATATTAAATTATAATAATAAATAATAATAATAATAAATTAATTAATTCAAATAAAATAAAATAAAATGTTTAAAAATAAAAATATATTAAAAGAATAATAAAAAAAAAGAAAATAATAACAATAAATACAATAAAAATAATAATAACATAAATAAATTAATAAAAATAGAAATATATTAAAATAATAAATAAAATAAATTAAAATTAGAAAAATAACGTATTTAAAATTTTTTTTTTTTTTTTTAAATCAATATTTCTGTAACATTTAAAATCAACACAAATAACGTAAAAAAAAAATCGTTCAAAAACTTTTTTTTATTAAATTAAAAAATAATAATCTTTACTTTTAAATTCACCATTTATTATCAACTAGAGTTTTCGATATTTTTCAATTGAAATTGAATACCAGATTCATTACATTAGTGGCTGGTTATTCTTGAGATAGAACGGACTTTATGTAGGTTCTCAATAGGATTGAGATCAAATAACTGCAAGTCATTTACTGAACATGAGATAAATCTTATTTATCTGGGGTGGAATGGAAAAATGTACTGAACCTAAAATTATTGCCCAGTAATGATGTGCGAATACAAAAAAAGAAATGATTTTTATTTTAATTGATCTGAAGAATAATTTTCTTAGTGGATGCTATTTTTTTTTGCCCCTCACTGTGTACGGTATTTTATGCACTCAAGTGTTTCCTTCTGCATTAATGCCCCAGAAGTTTTAAGAATGTGTTTAATGAATCACTGCTCATCGTTACAGAGCCTACATCTTCGACTCAATGGAACTTTGAATCTAAATAAGCGCAGTCTGAGCCGACAGTGGCCTGCCAACCACCAACAGTTACCAACAGTTTTTTCGGCCTAAATTTGTATGAATATAGAATTTTGTTGTGTCGAATTGGTTGTTTTTATAAATTTTTTTAAAATATTTAGAAATGTATGGCCTTTAAATTTTGTCGGACTAAATTTGTATGATTATGGAAGTTCTTTGTACGGAATTTGTTATTAAAAACAGTCTAAAAAATTGAGAAAACAATTATTAGAAAATGTATGCCAGTAAATAATAGAAAATGTATGACGTTTAAATTTTGTCGGACTAATGAATTTTGTATGATTATTTAGAATTTTATTTTTGTCGAATTCGGTATTTTTATACAAAAAAGAAAGTCAATAATTGCAAAAAAAAAAAAAATTCAAAAATGTATGACGTTGAAATTTTGTCGGATTTACGATAATTTGTATGATTACAATTTTGTATGATTCAATTTTGTATGATTATATACATTTTTAAATTAAATTTATTGCAAAAAATTGTCCAAAATTATTTTCCCCAAACTGTATAAAGTTCAAATTTTATCGGACTAACGATAATTTGTAGGATTATATACATTTTTACATGAAATAATGGCCTAAAAAAAATTCTAAAATGTATGAAGTTAAAATTTTGCCGGACTTACGAATTTTGTATGATTATATAGATTTTTTCATGAAACTTAGTGCAAAAATTTGACA
Source organism: Sarcophaga peregrina (assembly GCA_014635995.1). NCBI lineage: Eukaryota > Metazoa > Arthropoda > Insecta > Diptera > Sarcophagidae > Sarcophaga > Sarcophaga peregrina. Next base: position 90,993,312 of record CM025790.1, on the reverse strand, counting down.
AAAATTTTCCCAAAATGTATGAAGTTAAAATTTTGTCGGACTTACGATAATTTGTATGATTGTAAAAATTTTGTACAATTATATACATTTTTACATGAAATTTATTGCAAATAATTGTCCAAAAATTTTTTTTCCAAAATTATGAAGTTAAAATTTTATCGGACTTACGATAATTTGTATGATTGTAAAAATTTTGTACAATTATATACATTTTTACATGAAATTTATTGCAAATAATTGTCCAAAAATTTTTTTTCCAAAATTATGAAGTTAAAATTTTATCGGACTTACGATAATTTGTATGATTATAAAAATTTTGTATGATTATATAGATTTTTACATGAAATTTAGTACAAATAATGGCAAAAAAAAAATTCTAAAATGTATGAAGTTAAAGTTTTATCGAACTTTCAATCATTTGTATGATTATAGAAATTTTGTATGATTATACAGATTTTTACACGATATTTAGTACAAATAATTCAACAAATAATATTTAAAAATGTATGAAGTTAAAAATTTGTCAGACTTACGATAATTTGTATGATTATAGAAATTTTGTATGATTATATAGATTTTACGGCATTTAGTGCAAAAATTGCTAAAAAAAAATAATTTTTTCCAAAATGTATAAAGTTAAAATTTTATCGGACTTTCAATCATTTGTATGATAATAGAAATTTTGTATGATTATATAGATTTCTACATGAAATTTAGTACAAATAATTCAACAAATAATATTTAAAAATGTATGAAGTTAAAATTTTATCAGACTTACGATAATTTGTATGATTATAGAAATTTTGTATGATTATAAAGACTATTACATGGAATTTATGTATGATTATAGAAATTTTGTATGATTATATAGAGTTTTACATGAAAAAAAAATTGACGAAAATCTTTTTTTTCAAAATGTATGAAGTTAAAATTTTGTCGGACTGATGATAATTTGTATGATTATAAAAGTTGTCCACATTTTAATGCAAAATTTTATGTCAGTAGTAGGCAATTTGTATGATTATAGAAGTTTATTTTGACAAATTCAGTATTTTGATAAAAAAAAAAACAAAAACCTTTTCCAAATGAATAGCTAATGAACTTAACATAAAATGTCTGATGTTGTATCTGTTTAGAGAAATTTGTCTGATTATCTAAATCTGTTTTGCCCTTTTTTTTTGGAATTTTAAAAAATTTGTTTGAAATATTTTTATCATATTAGAACTTTGTAATGTATTACTACTACACTACTGCCTTTGAATAGGCCTACAGAAAATAACATTCATGACCATAAATTAACGCACACTTTCATTACGACAATATGCCAATAAAAATTTAACCCATATTTGTCATATAAATTCAGCGAAACAAAATGAACAGAAAAAAAAAACAGAAAAAAAGGGTGTCAAATCTGTTTATTGAGAAACCTGCCAACACTCCATACTCACACCTATACTAATGCACACACATACATGCATCCATACATACATAATGAAAAAAGTAGTAAAACAACATTTTTTTTTTCTTACAACGTTAAACTGCAAAGAACTAAAAATGAGAGGGAGAGAGCAGACAGTGAGAGAGAGAGAGATTGAGAATAAAACAAAGTGCAGCAAATAAATGAATGGCTGGCTGTAAACATGTTTAAAATGCTAAATGCACACACACACACATACATAGATTTACATTTACTTTACAAGTTACTACTTATACACTAACAAGCGGTAAATCATTGCATATTCTGTTGTTGTAAAGAGCGTAAACGGTTTTGTAAAACGTTATTTGTGTTGTTATTGTTGTTGCTGTTGCCTGAGCTATAAGAAATTCGCCAGCAACTGACTTGCAATAATCATATTGAAACTAAAAGTTGTTGTAATTTGTGTGTGTGTCTGTCTTTCTTTCTGTATATTTTGAGAGATTTAGTCTAAAGAAGAAGAAAAAAAAAATCTTAAGAAAAAACACAAAATTTTTTGTAAAACAAAAATAACAACTTGCCAGTAGTAGTTATGCTCGCAAGCTCGCTCAGTGTTAAACTGCAGCGGTTGCTGCTGTGGCGTTAAAAATAAAAAAATAAAAAAAACTTACAAGAAATACGTAAAAAATTAATTAAAAAAAAAGAATTTTTTTTTTAATAATTTAAGGAATTTGTTATTAAAAAAAAAAGAATTCTTTTTTTTAATAATTTAAGGAATTTGTTATTAAAAAAAAAAACACAAAGAAAATAAAAAATTAAGCGTTTTATTTGAAATAAAGCAAGAGAAAAAGCAAATTTCTAAGAGAAATTCTTACAAAATCAAAACAAACGGTACATTTTCTAATTACAAAAACAAAAAAAACGAAGTAGAGAGTGCAAAAAGGAGAGAGTAAAAGTAGTTAAAACACTGCAAATTTTTGCAAGTGATCTCCATTTGAAAAAGCATACAAAAACAACAACAACAACAAAAGCAAAAATGTAAACCACTAACCCTGGTATAACACTGTTAATCAATTTTAACTGCCATATTAGTTTAATAGAAAAAAATACGCCATTACCAGCTCTAGTAAAACGGTTACTCGAATACAACAATTTGTAACAAACAAAATAAAAAATAAAAAAATTAAAAATAAAACAACAACAATTTAAAATGTTTTCTCAAATAACAACAAATCGAACAAAAAATTTTAAATCAATTAAAAATTAAAAAAAAAAATCATTAAAATTGAAAAAAAAATAAAGAAAGAAAAAAATTTAAAAAAGGGTTTCTTAAAATATTTAAAAAATAAAGAAAAATTAAAAAAAAAATAATCCCTTGAAAAAGAATCGTAAAGAATCGTATACACCAGCAAAAATTACGTCCAACAAAGTAACAAAATCAACACAAACCATGCCTGGTTCAGCTGTGTGGTCTGGTAAGTTCTAAAACAAATTTTTTTGTTTGAAAACATTTGTGAATAACTTGCTCTTGAATCGAATTGAATCGAATTCCTTAAATATTTAAAATCTATTTTGTAAATTTCCTTTAAATAGAGAAAAAAAAAACCGATTATCGGTTACTTGTTGTAAAAATCAATTGCTAAATAACTTTTTTAGCTAAATTTCTTAAGCAATTAAACTAAAAATTATTTAAAACCATTTTTTCTTCCATAATTCATTAAAAGGAAACTGATCACTCGTTCAAAAATTCGGTTATCGGTTACTTGTTATAAAAACCAATTGCTAAATAACTTTCTTAGGTAAATTTCTTAAGCAATTAAACTAAAAATTATTTTAAACCATTTTTTCTTCCATACTTCATTAAAAAGAAACCGATTACCCGTTAAAAAAAACCGATTATCGATTACTTGTTATAAAAACCAATCGCTAAATAAATTTCTTAGCTAAATTTCTTATGCAATTAAATTAAAAGTTATTTAAAAACCGTTTTCTCTATCATACTTTATTAAAAAATAAACTGATTACTCGTTCAAAAATTCGGTTATCGATTACAGATCCTAAATACCAAATAACTTTATTAGTTCAAAATCTTATGCAATTAAATTAAAAGTTATTTAAAAACATTTTTTTTTAAAGAAAATGGTTACTTATTCAAAAGAAACATCGAATACCGGTTACTTGTTACAAATAAAGATAAAAACTAAAATTTAAATAATTTTCTTTAAAGATATTAATTTCTTAATTAGAAAGTTTATTTAAAGTAGTTTTATATTAAAAAGAAAATCATTAACCATTAAAAAAAACCGATTACCCGTACGTTGCAAATATGTATAGGTAAAAAATTTAAAAAAAAAGTAAAATTTTTAACATAACGTTTAATAAAATGAGAAAAATTCCAGTAAAATAAAAAAGAAATGTTTAAAAAAATCGAATACCGGTTACTTATTTACAAATTTGTTTAAAAATTTAATTATTCTTATATTTTTTTAAATTTTGGCCAAAATCTATCGTTTCATTAAATTTAAATGATTTTTTTAATGACATTATTATATTATATTGCAAGTAACCGGTTATTTTTTTAGAAGAAAAGAAAAATAAGCAAAATTTTCTTCCATTTCGGTATATATTTTGAACACAAATCAAGTTTTAAAAACTTTTACAAGTATTTTCTATTGATTTTATAAAACGAGTACCCGGTACCCATTGCAAACTTTTGTTGAAAACTGAAATGTTTTTTCTACGAAAAACAAAATTTTATTCTACTAGTTTTCTTTAGTGGACAATTAAGGTGGCAACTGTCAGCCAAAGGATTCCTTAGGTTAATGAAAATTTTATGTTAGACTTGCTAGACCATCAAACTCTAACCATAGCCACACAAAAAGCGTTGGACTTCACTACCATGTGAAGGCATGTACTTAAATAGAGGCATCGTACATCATCTTGTTACTGATGGTCAATGGACAAATGAAATTCAGACACAAAAATTCTTGTTTATACAACACTGGTGTCTTTGCTTCGATACACTGCCTACACTAGGCTACGGCAACCAGATAGTCCTTCCTATACTATCTTGTAACGAGTGTTTGAATTGTAATTTGACTGCTAAATTGTATTGCCACTGTGTTGTTACAATCCATGTTGTATGTGTACAGAGCATTGGGAGGGCATATTGTTCCTCCTAAAAGATACTCGCTAATTTAACCAAGGGCTTCGAATATTTCATTCTGAAATCAAAAACCTCTGCCTCTGGTTCCGAGATCCATTCTTAACCCATCTGTATATCATAAAATAGTTCAATTTTGAAGAGAGAATGCAGCTTGAAGAGTACTCCATTCATTTTTGACACAAAGTTTCATTGGCAGGCACTTTTCAAAATCGCAAAGTTTACGGGATTTCTGTCCAGGAGACAGTAAACACCCTTGCGAATATACTCGTCGTACTTGTAGTGCGGGATACCTTCTCAAAGACGAGTATACTCGTCCTACATGTAGTGCGGGATACCCTCTCAAAGACGAGTATACTCGTCTACATGTAGTGTGGGATACCCTCTCAACGACGAGTATACTCGTGTTACTTGTAGTGCGGGATACTCTCTCAAAGACGAGTTTTATTTTATCCATTTGCGTGATTTATTATTTGTTTTTCTACTAAAATGTATGAAAAATGATATCGATATCCTTCTGCCTGCCTATTGCCAACGACGAGTATACTCGTCTTTGGTTTTTGGCTTGTAAACGACTATGTATGATGATATAAGTGCTCTTACAAAGAAATCGCAGGGTTGGGTTGGTAAACAATAACCATCAAAATATCAATGGCAATGAATGGAAATGACTTCGAATAATTTAGGCTTGTCAGCGTATGGGTTCAGGAGCTAACCACAGAGCTTTCAGCGCCATTACAAGACAGATGTTCATTATTGCCTTCTGTTGTGCTAATACACGTTAGCCGTGTATCTTTTTCAATTTCAAGTGTATCTGAAGTGTTTTCAGATAGGTTTTATCTATCAAGGCATCATTTACCCCGTAGTCTGAGTATACATTCACTGCATAATTAACGCCTGCATTTCCAGGGATAGTCCCGAAATCCTTCTGCATATTATTCTAGCATGTTTGGATTTTCCTTAGATGCTTTTTATATGATATTGGTGACTTGATTTACATAGAGTCTAAAGGTTCAATTAGTCGTGACTTAACCATAACCATATAAATCAGCTGTTTTAACCAACTTTATGGACATCACTGTTTTCGATTATAGGTGACTTACCATAATGCCATAGTCATAACGATAATCATATGATTGCTGCTAATAGCAAATTTACGGTTATGGATTATGTTACGACTACAGCGTTATGGTAAAGTCACGACTAATTGAACCTTAACCCTCATGGTATAGTTCTCCTGGTTTGCATTCACTGGCTTCATTGGTCTTTACTTGATTTAACAATTTTCACTAAAAAAAATTTTTTTTTTTTGTTTTCAAAATTTTACTTAAAAATAACTACGAAATGATGCACATGCGAGTTTTTAATAATTTTCTAGTGACAATCAATCAATTAAAGTACACAATCAGTACTCCCAACTCTGCATAAAAAAACTCTGAAAAAAAGTCTGCACAAAAAGTTTCCGCATTCAACTTTTCGTTGTATGTGTGTGTGTATGTGTACATGTATTTGAAACATAAACACCTTAATTGACCAATAAAATCAAAATAATTATCATTAATAAAACACGAGTATAACAACGGCAACAACAACAATAACAAAAACAATTTAGCAAATAAACCGTTAACTTTTTTATTTTGTGGTGAGTAAACACAAACCAAATTAAACAAAAATTGACATGTTTTTTTAACTGTGCTTGTTTGTTTGTTTTTTTTTTCTGACGAATTTTTTGGCAAACATTGTTTACACTTAACATTGATCAAGTAGTGTAGTGTAGTAACAGGAGTAAGTGTGTGTATTTATGATTTAAAAAAAAAAAAAGTGAGAGTATTTAAGCGTAGAATTAAAGAGAGAGAGTGTGTGTAATGAGTTTAAATGATAACAATCATAATGAGGAGTAAAGTTTAAATGTAAGGCAGGCTGGCCAGCAGCAGCCTAAGCATTGTGTTAAACGTGTTTAATAACATTTTGGTACACACCACTTGCATAGTATTAAAGCAATTTAATGCAAAACACGTTCTTTTATAACAACACACACACACACACACACACACACATGCACACAAACACTTCCAAATCAAATTATGTGTCCTCTCTCTCTTTCTCATACTTAAAATACCAGCTTAAAAAGTGTATAGAAATGTTAAATGTTTACTCGTTGCACATTTTTTTAGTTATTGTTGTTGTTTTTGTATTTTATTTATGAATATAAAAGAGTAAGAGTGTAATGTATGGAATTAGTTGTTGTTATATTATTATTGTTATTGCTTTGGCTTACATGTTTTATAGTATTTGTTATTGTTATTGTTGTTGCTATTACATACGACTACGACAACAACGACGACGACACACAACATTTTCAACGTTCAATGTACGTAATCGATGTCACGGACGTTCGTTCGTACATTCGTTCATTCGTTTATAAGTTTTATTTTGTTGTTTTTGTTTTTATTTTTATTTTTGCTGTTATAATTTTCGTCAATGCTCGGAGTAAGTCAAAGTGAATGAATGCCAGTATTTTTTATTTATGTGTGTATGTGTGTGTGTGTATGCATTTAAATGTAATAACAAATGTGGTGTGGTGGTAGTCTTATTACACAGTTGTTATTGCCGATTTTGTTTCAATTTCTGTTGTTTTTTTTCGTGTTTCTGTGCAGAACTTTCACTTGTGCCATGTAAACGTATGTCTGTCACATACATACATACATACGTGTACAGAGTATTTATATGTAATTACGAGTATTTTGAGAATGTATGACAATGCTATGCTTAGGTAGACGTATGAGCAATTTCATGAGCATTAAAGTGTATGTAGTTGGATCACATTATTTTTTTTTTCTTCAATTTTTGTTGTCTTTGTAGTATGGTGGTGGTGTGGGCATTAGTAGCAAAAGGGCGATGCACAAACTTTTTTTTTTAATATTTAGCTACTATAGGTGCCTGTTCAATATGTTTTACGTTTTTTAACAATAAAAATCCCCTTAAAATAGTTATAAAAAATAGTTTTATGAACTGAAAAAATCTAAAACCCCAATATAGATCAACATATTGTGATGAAAGGTAGTAATTTTTTTTCACTGCTTCCCTTAACAATTTCATTTCTTTACCTTATATGAGAGGAATGTATGCTTTATAGTGTTTTTATGTTTTATTAAAAATTTTGATTAAAAACATTAAGAATTTTGGATATTTGTTATCAATTTTTGTCTTTTATAGCTAAAACTTAACTTTAGAACGGAGGTATTCGAATTTTCATAAAAACGTTGTTATTTCAAAACTATTTTATGTCACCAGCTACATTTTTTTGGTGTGGTGAATTTCTTTTAAAACTCACCACACTTATATTTTGATGTAATTGAAACTATTAACTTAAGAATTTTAATAGAACTACAAAAATTTTCAGTTTCCAGTGTAAAATAATTATTATAAATAAAATTAGAATTCAATAGTTTAAAATCGAATATTTTATGGAATGAATATTAAAATATCAATAAAAATTGTTGCATTGTTCTTGCAGTTAATTTAAAATGAACAGTTGCTTTTATTTTTTAAAACGGAACTTCTTTCTATAAACTTAAATGTTTGATGGTTGTGTTTCGGCTATGGTGAATTCTATATTTTTTTGAAATTTAAAAGCAAAACTTGTAAATTTAAGTATAATTTGCAAAACTGCCAGTTCGTTTTGTTCTGAGGCTAATTTCCTTAAACTGAATATGTTTTTATAAACTAAAATGTTTAATGTAAGACTTCTGGTTATCCTATGGATGAAGTAAATTTATTGAAGAGCTTAGCTTTGTAATTTCAATAAAGTAAACAAAATTCTTAGTTCTAGATACAAAATAATTTTTGGGAACTAATTCTTACTTTGCAGATAAAAAAATGACTTTTAAACATCGAACATTTGTTTTTGTGGTTGATTTAAAACTACAAAGTGTTTTCATTTCTGCTCAGAGGCGAATTTTTTAAAATTGCCTTCGTTTGTATAAAGTAAAATGTTTAAATTATGGTTTAATGTTGTTTTTGAGGTGTGGTGAATTTCTTTTAAAACTCACCACACTTGGATTTTTATTGCATAAAACTAGGATAATTATGTATATTATCATGATAATAAAGAAATTAAGTGTTTCGTTTTGAATTTAATGTTTTTTGATAATAATTATAGATTGTATACCAATTTTATTAGGTTTTAATAATTATTTTATATACCTATTAAGCTATGAAGCCAAATAAACAATCGCTATTAAACCTGTAACTAAATATTATGCTTCATTTTACTTTTTATAGGTGTAATAAAAACCATTATTATTACTAAACATTAATAATGAAAAAAAAAAACAAAAAAAATGAAAGAAAGAGTGAGATAGAAAGGGAAAATAAAAGTGATTTGATTTGCAAACAGGCAGGCAAGCAAGCAAGAAAAAAAAACTATTGCATTGCCAATATTGAATCAGGAAGTGAAAACAACAACTTCAAATTGTGTTATTTAATACCACAAAACGACAGCAGCAACAACAAACACACACACACATACTGCATATTGCATTGTAAATGACATGAGAGAAGACAAGATAAGAAAAGCGAAAAGCAAAAAATATTTTTTGTTCATTTCTTTACAACAAAAAAAACCTGAAACAAAGTAAGTTTACAAGTAGAAAAGAAAGACAAGCAAGCAAACGAAAACAAAAACAAAAAAAATGTGACTTGCAACGACACTGGGGCACAAGCACACAGCTTTTACAACACACAACCAACAGACAAAAAAAAAACCCCGACAAACAAACAAACATTTGATGCAACACAAACAAAAACAAACCATCGTATGCAGTCAAAAAGCAACTGCATAAACACGTAATAGTATGAACAGGAGAAGAAAACAACTTTAAAAGCTTTCAAATTTATGCAATAAGTGCTCCACAGCCACAGACATAAAAAAACAAAAACAAAAAGAAATAATCCAACAGGAAAAGAAATTTTTATGAGTTTTTCTAACATTAGCCTGCTTTATATTGTAGAAACGAACAACCGCATGAGAGAGAGAGAGAGCATTAACATGTTAAGAGAAAAAGCTTTGCTACATACCGGCTTAAAACAATGTTTTTTGCTGTACAAATAAAGCATAAACAAAAGTGAATTCCACCTAATTTAAGAGCATTAGGAGCTTATTTTTATGTGCAAGAGAGATAGATAAGGAGAGAGTTTGATAACAACCGGCAACTTCGTTTAACAAGCTTTGGCAAGAGAATGAAAATGAAAATGTGGTAAAGGAGATGGAGAGTAAAGCTGTTTTGTTAAAAATAATTTTCTTTACAATTGTTTTATTTTTTATTTTAGATTTTCCTTAATAAAAAGCTTAAAATTTCTTTCTATTTTTTTTTCTCTGTCTCTCTCTCTGTCTCTCTTTTATTTGTAATAAGTTTTCCTATATACATTTTCAGCTATTAAGTAATAACAGAAACAACTCTCCCTTTTTTTTGTTGTTATTTTTGTTGAATATGCATGGCAACTACTATACAACACACTGTGTAGGTGAAACTCTATGTTAGAAATAAAAGTTCTATTATTTATGCTCTTTGTATAAAGGGAAGCAACAAAAATTTCACTCACATTTGTGTATCAACAACGTCGTCATCATCATCATCATCAACACACAACACACAGTCATCATTAGCAATAGCAACACATCATAGGAGAAGAGTATTTTAAAAAAAAAAGTTATTTTTTTCTTCTGTGTTTTTATTTTGTTGTATGTGGGTTTCTATTTCTTTTTTGTATGTTGAAATTTACTCACATGTATGGCAAGGCAGGCAAGGCATTCAAGCAGCAGCATATATGTGCTGCTGCTGATGTTGCGGCTAACGCTAATGTTAACGTTGGCGTTCAAATGGAATAGTTTTTGGCGCTTGTTGATGGCTTTCTTTCGTTGACTCCTTTCATTTCACTTTAAACCGTTCGCCTAAACGCACGTTTAACGCGGTTATATTCACTATTATTATTATTATTACATACATATTTAAATCATTTTTTTTGTTTGTTTCTTTCTTTTCTTACTTACAAATACAAATACAATAATAATAAAAAACAAAAAGATCTATTGTTTTTGTTGTTGTTTTAAATATAAAAACAAAAAAAAAAAAAACAATTTGTTTTATTTTTGTGTGTTTTTTTTAATTTTAAAACAAAAAAAATTTACTGTTTTAAGCAAACAAAAAGAGAATAAGAAAAAGAAGAAAAAAAAATAGAAAAAGAAAAGAGAGCGAAAAAAATCAACACAAAATAGTTAACAAAACTAACTTTTAGAAGAAAAAGCAAGCAAAAGAACTTTTTTTCCCTCGTTGCTCGTGTTAAACTTAAAACGTAAACGTGTATGCGTGTAAGAGTGTAAGTGTACGTGAACGTAAATTAAATACGTGCGTGAGGTACGTTCGTGTGTGTGTGTGTTTGTGTGTAGCAAAAATAAAAAAAAAAAAAAAACTCTTACTCTAACATAACATTTCCCCATATTTACTCTAAACGAACTCTAACGGTAAAATATAATTTTCATTTCAATGTTGTAACTGTGTGTGACGAGACGACAACGACAACGATAACAACGACGACGACTACCACTTCTTTTAGTTCATTTCCACTGGCTGTAACGTTAGGCTGGATGGTTAGCTGTTTCAAAGCTTTTTCGTATTTGTCGCGTTTCGTCTCAAAAATCAAAGATACTAAGGGAGACGGCTCTTTACGCTTATAAGCCTTTATTAAACAGAAAATGAAATGAAATTAAAAATTTTACTTTCATTACACAATGACGTTTTCGATTAACATTCAAGCATTTTAAAAAGAAATCAAATGAAATAAAAAAAATAAAATAAAATAAAAAATAAGAAAATGAAATAAAAATAATTTTTTTTTTGTTTTATAAAGCGCGCGGTTATTATTATTAAATGTTGATTGATTTTAATGCGGAAAACGGAAATGAATAAGTGTTTGAAATGCATTTTACACAAAATAATATAAACAAACGTTTTAAATAATTAAATAAATGAAATACATACATAGTAATCTATAAAATTAACAATAAAAATATATTCATAAATATAAAAATAAATCATAAAATTTTTTTATACAAAAAAGGTGTTTATTTTTATATAAAAAAAGAAATAAAAAAAAATAAAACAAAATGTAAAACAAAAATTATATTCTTTATTTGTTGTTGTTGGCGTGGATGCTGTGTTTAAAGCAAATTAATTTAATAAATTTAATTTTTACAAATAACTCAATATAATTAAATAATCCTAATAGAAATAAAAATAAAAATATTCCAAAATGGAAAAATTTTAAATTATAGCAATAATGATAATAAACAAAAAATTAATTTAAAAAAAATAATAATAATAAATAATTAAATCAATAATTTAATTTTTAAAAATAACCCGATTATAAAATAGAATACATATTCCAAAAAGAAAAAAAATCAAAATTTTAATAATAAAGATAATAAACAAAACATTAATTTATATTGTTAAAAAAAATATCTAAATTTTAATTATTTTTAAAAATTAATAAATAAATAAAGATTTATAAATTTCAAAATAATAAAAATAATAAGAAAATAGTAAATGATAATATTTATAATGATAATAAATTAAATATAAAAAAATAATAATTAAATAAAAAAAATAAAAAATAATAATAAAATATAAAAATAATAAGAAAATAGTAAATGATAATATTTGTTATGATAAAATAAAAAAATAATAATAAAATATAAAAAAATAATAATAAAATATAAAAAATAATAATAAAATATAAAAATAATAAGAAAATAGTAAATGATAATATTTATAATGATAATAAATAAAATAAAAAAAATAATAATAAAATATAAAAAAATAAAATATTAAAAAAATAATAATAAAATCTAATCAAAAGTCTAATAAAACCAAGAAACTAATGGACTTTTAATTAAAAAAAATAAAATTAAGAAATTTATGTGCAAGAAAAATATAAACTTTAATGTAAAAATTTGGCTGTCATTAAATAAAATAATTTAAAAAAATATTTTAAAATATAAAAATTTAGAAAAATTTAAAAATTTATAGAAATAAAAAAAAATATATTTTTTTTTTGCTATTAAAATGTGTGAAAAATCTCAAAAGAATTTTCTAGAAAATTAATTCTAAGAAATGTGTGAAAGCATAACAATTTTTAAACAAATAAAACAGTTTAATAAGAATTTTTGTTTCATTATTATTTATAAATTTTATAAACACTAACATTGGATCAAAACATTATGTATAAAATTATAAAAGAAAAAATATTAAAATATTAAAAAAAAAATGGAAAATAAAAATTAATTTTAATTGGAAATAAGTAATAAAATATAAGCCAAAGTACATAATAGTACATTGTAAATAATAAACAAAATACATAATAGAAAAAAAATAATAACACAATTAATAAATAATAAAAGAAATGAAAAATAAATAATAAAATATATAATTAATAAAAATAGACAAATAATAAAATAACAAAAAGGAAATAATAAATGAAAATAAATAAAAATATAAAAAATAAATAATTAAATTAAAGCATATAAAATAAAGAAAGAAATAAAACAATAAAAATAAATAATAAAATATAAATAAATAATAAAATATAAATAGTTAATAAAATTAAAATTTAATATTTAAATAAATATAAAAAAAATTATAAAACAAAAAAAAAACGGAATAAAAAACAAAAATTAAAAAATGATTTAATAAATATTAAAAAAAATAAATAATAAAATAAAAATAAATAATAAAATAAAAATAAATATAAACATTATATATTTAAATAAATATTATAAAAAAAATTAAATATAAATATTAAATTGAATAATGAAATAAACAAATAAATAATAATATAAATAATAAAAAAAATATAAATAATAATTAATAAAATAATAAATAACAAAAAAATATAATAAATGAATATAAAATATAAAAAACAAATAAAAATAATAAATTAAACAAATAAAAGTTAAAAATAATAAATAATAATAAAATATAAAATAATAAAAGAAATATAATAAATAAATAATAAAATAAAAAAACAAATAAAAATAATAAATTTAACAGATAAAAAATAAAAAAATAAATATTAGAAAATCAAATCAAGTAAAATAAATTATTAAATATTTTCTAAATTACGAATTTACTGAAAGTAGTGCATTTCCAATGTAATAATAAGAACACAAATTATTTAAATTAAAAAATACAATAATCATTATCAATTAAAATAATTATAATCAAAGAGGATAAAACAAAAACTTTAAAGTTTACAATTGTAATATAAAAAAAGAAAAAAAAAATAAAATTAAATAAATATTATGTAAATAAATTATAAATAAAAAAATGAAACCCTTAATTTTTTTCTTTAATAATTCAAAATAAATAAAAAAACATAATTATATAACACCTAATAAAAATAATCATAATTTTTAAATAAAATAATGATTAAAAATAAATCCCGGTAATATCGATAAAAAAATAAATCAAATAACAATAAATAAATAAAAAGAAATAAATCGAACGACAATAATTATTTTAATTAATTTAATAATTAAATTACTTTTAATAATAATTAAAAAATACAACAACTACATTTAAAAAATGTCTACTTAGCAGAAAACATCTTAACATCCTAAACTTAAAAACAGAATTTTATTCAAAAATAAATTGAAATTAATTAAAAATTTTAATTTAATTAAAAAAACACCAAAATCCGTCCCATAATATTATAAAAAAAAGACTTAAAATTTTGATATCAAATAAACAACAACAAAAAATTAAAATGTTTCTAAACATTTTAAAATAAATACACGATAACATTGAAAAAACCTATGCAGAAATTCACACTCATTTGGTAAAAATAATTATAAACGAAAACAAAAAAAAAAATTATTAATAAAAATAATTAAAAATACTCAAATAAGTGCATTTATCTTGAAAAAAAAAAGAAAAACAAATGAAAAAGGAAAACAATTTTTGAAATTATGTTTTTATAAACATATTTTTACAACAACAAATATTAATATTAATAAAATAAAATATTAAAAAAAAAATTATACAAATACTGCCTTAAACTTAAAAAAAAAAAAATAAAAAAAACATTTTTTTTATTAAATAAAAATAAATAAAAAAAATTTTGAAAAATTTACCATAAAAAACAAGCATTTTAAAAACAATTTTTATGTTGTAATGTTTAGCAACATTGTGTAAAACAAATAAACAAATATTATAAAGTATAAAACAAAGACTGTTTAGTGTGTATAAAAATTAAAAATAAAATAAAAATAATTTAAATTTTATCTCAAAACCATAAATAATTAATTAATAATCAAAATAAAAAATCTCAGCATTTAAATAAAATAAAAAAAAATAATAATAAAATCTCATATATAATAAACATTTAAAGAAAAAATTAATCAAAATGTAATACAATATTAAGGTAATTAGGAAATTTTAATTGCCTAAATGTTGCTAAACATAATGCATTAAAATTTTAATTAAAAAAAAACTAAAGGAAAAGTGTAAACAAGTTACAAAAATTCTTTTTAAATTTATAAAACTACAAGACTGGTTGAAAATCATTACATTTAAACTTAAGCTAAGCTTATAAGTAATAAGCCTTATGTTGCTAAACATGTTGCTAAGCATAAATAAATTAAAACTTAACAAATATATGAAATACAAAAACCTTGAGTACTACTTTAATGCATAAAACATAAAAAAACTGTCAAAAACAATAAAAATAAAAGTAAAAGTTAATGTTTCTAAACATGTTGCTGTCATTATAAATTTCAACAAGTGTCTAAACTTTATAAGAAACAATTTGTGTTTATACAAGAATTTTAAGCCTTTAAAAAGGAATATAATATACGAAAAAAATGTTGCTGAAACATGTTGTTAAATAAACACAATAAAATTTAAACATTTTAATATGTTGTAAAGTGTTTTTAAAAAGATTTAAAAAAAAGTAAAGAGCTTCAGCAAAAGTTTAAAATATTAGAAAATGTTGCTGCAACAAACTGAATAAAACAAAACAAGCTAAAGTAATAAATGTGAAAGTAAAACAAAGAAAAAAGGAAAGCAAATATAATAATAAAGGTTGCTAAAACATGTTGCTAACGAAAGCAAAGAATTTTTAAAGAAAATAAATCAAAACAAGGCCAAGTAAATTTAATAAATAAAATGTTGCTCAAGAAAGTCTTACTATATCCTTTAGTGAAATAAAAACTTTAGTAATTACCAAGGAAAAAATTTAAAATAAAGTTTATAAACATGATGCTAAACCATACAAATGCAACATAATGAAATAATTTATGAATTAAGAGCAACAAAAACAATTTTAAACCTAAAGTATAGATGATATACAGCAAAAGATATAAAGATTAAAAAAAAAAAAAAACTTTACAAAAACATTTACAATTCAAAATATTTCCAAAAAAAAAAAATGTTTAGCAACATTTTGTTGTTATAAATAATTAAACAAACAAAGAAAACGGTACTTATAATACAATAGAAATTGAAAAAAAGTAAAATAAAAACTCTTAGCAACATGTTGCCGAAAAAGGAGTTAGCAACATGTTGCTTTATAACTTAAATGGAATACATTTTAAAGAACAAGAAACTAAAAAGAACACAAGCTAACAAAAAATATAATTTTCAATAAAAATTAGCCAAATGAGTGTGGAACAACAGCAACAGCAGCAACAATTAACGGCTATTGAATTAACGAAAACCTCTAACAACAACAACAGCAGCAGCAACAACAACAGTAATAATAATAATAGTAGCAACAATAACAACAACAATACAGCAAGTAGTAGTAGTAGCAGTAGCAACAATTCAAGCCTAAATTTAAAAACCTTAGTGGATGCTAACGATCTAAAGCATCACGATATTTTGCTTAAAACCAAAGACACACAAAACATAACCGAACAGCAGCCCAAACAAAATGGCCAACATTATGGTTTTGATGCCAAAGAAACCAATGGCGGTGATCATATAAAATGTCAACAGCAACTGCAACAGCAACAGCAACATGAAACACATGAAAAAGAAACGCAACAAAAAATCCGGCCTAGTTTAAAAGACTGTGTAGTAAGAAATAAGGAACAAAATAATGATAGCGATGATCATGATGAGGAGGAGGAAGAAGATAATAATGAGGAAACTTCTTGTAGCCTAAATACGGCGTGTATTATTAAGACACCATTGAATAAGACACTATTAAAGAAATGTACGCCTAATGGTAATGGCAATCACAGTCCTTTGGCCTTAACCACCAGCACAAATATCGCCTCTACTACTAGCAGCAGCAGCAATAGCTTATGCACATGTAATAATAATAATGCCCAGGATCCTGCATATGAGGCTGGTGGTGACAATCATCAAGATTATCAAGATTGTGAAGATGAAGAAAGTTTTGATCATTTTACGAAAATTCCAATACCAACAACACAACAAACATCATCATCATCATCATCTGCGCCATCAACAGCAATAAAGTGTACAAAATGCAATAACAACAATAACATACATTACAACAATTACAATTGTTATTATCGTAAAAAGGCAACGCGTTTAAAACCATCAATATGTCGTTAGTATATTACCCCCCATGTATTAATCACCTCCTCCTTCTTTTTTTTTCGATTTTAGATCTCAAAAAACGCAATTTACCTAAAAAAAAAATTGGTAAAAACAAAAGTGCCAAAAAAAACAAAAAAAAAAAAACAATTAAAAATAAACTTGAAAAAAAAACAACAACAAAAACAAAAAACATGTTTAAGAAACATTATCCTTAATTGGCTTCAAAACACAACTACTTACTATCCAAACAAAACAATCCTTTTTTGAAAACTAAATGTTTAAGAAAAGATTGGCAAAGAATTATGGAAATTATACAAAATTGAATAAAATCTACAAAATTAATGCCCTATCCCCCCTCACCCTACTACCTCACCATCAATTTAATTGGCATGCAAATTCCAATACGAACATCAAAATTATGACTTCAATAGGTAAATTGTGTTAAAAAATTATAAAAAAAAAAAAAATCCCTTAGTTGTTAAGATTTTCATTCTATTATAATTAAGCTTAGCAACATGTTGCTAAGCTGCAATTTATAATTTTTAAAGCTAGCAACATGTTGCTAAACATTAATAATTATCTGAAAACATGTTGCTATTTTTTGTTTAGTTTTCTTAATTTAAATAATTAAACAAACAAAAAAATATAATTTAAAGCTAGCAACATGTTGCTAAACATTAATAATCACCTGGAAACATGTTGCTAGTCTTTCCATAATATTTATTTTCTTTAGTTTTCTTAATTTAAATAATTGAACGAACAAAAAAATATGATTTAAAGCTGGCAACATGTTGCTCAGGCCTTGAACACCGAAACACATGTTGCAAACTAAAAAAAAACTCATTATTTTAGTATTTTTTATTAAATTATTTATTCATTTAACGCTTAAAATTTTAAATACAAAATTTAAATGGTATAGGTCGAGAGAGCTCGACACCTTCCAAAAAAAAAAATTAAAAACGGTGATGATCTGGAATTGTGGGTCTTTTCGAATTCGTAAATGCATTACTGCGCTGCATAATATGATTCTTTTGCGCTCACATTGCTAATCAGTTGTTGCTGATGCTTCTTTTTTTTGCATTTACAAACACTGCAGAAATGGAAAATGGAACTGCAACCAGACCTTGTCTTTCACAAACAATTGTAACTGATTTGCTACATTAGCTACAGATCAACTTTTTTTCTTTCGCTGGAGTCACTTGTGGTACTTTTGCCGAGTTTGCTTTTCTTGTGTAATATTATTCACACACAGCACAGCACATTTCCAATTGTTGGTGGTTCAACTCGAAATAGCCAGCCTTCCACGGTATTTAGAATCACTTCCTGAGCTTCGTATAGAATTTATGGGCCGGCCAGTACATGCGATAGTACTTAAGGCATATGCGTGAGATATTATTCTATTGTCGTGAAGAAATGCCTTAGCACTGCGACTGTACGATTCGTTACACTCCTCTGCCTATGGTGTTCCCATACAATCTATTTGTAATTCTCTCTCTCTCTATAATGTGTACACCAAGTTTATTTCTGACAAACTTTAGGTTACTGGTCGGTCGGATATGCATCCAAGTGTTTTCTTCTGTGATATGTTTTAATGCCTCAATGATTCCAAGAATGTATTGTACTCTGAGTCAAATAGGGAGATTATAAATGTCAAGTTATTCCGGGATAATCCTATGAAACACTTAGATCTTCTTTTATTGTAGTATCCCAATTAAAATTCTGATTTTGCCTCAAATCGATGGGGTTTAAGAAGAGCCTTAGGCTCCTCTTTATTTTATCTTTCCTTCAGCACATCTTTTCATACGTCTGCCTTCATTTCGCAGAAGGGAAAATCTTTTGTTTGCTTGCTGATTGCCAATAACTCACAAGATTACTTGGAATTCAGTCCATTTAACTGATTCGATTGAATCCGATAATAGCCGATTCTACGAATGACAGTTTGTTTGTCACATAGTATTGCTATATCCTGCCGTTTGTATCTTCAATTTAAGTTAAGTTGAGCGTGCAGCGTTGTATATTAAAGTTATTTTAATATTTCATTTATTTTATTCATTCTATGATTAATTCCTTCTTTTTTTAATCATTTTAATTCATTTAATACGAACATTTAACAATATTTCACTCTCTTACTCAAATTATAAAATTTTAATGAATTTTTCTTTGTTTTTTTTTTTTTGGTAGTTTTTTAAAGTAGAAATATTTAAGCATTTAAAATTTTACTTATGTAAAGTACTTCTTCTTACAACCCTGTAAAAAAAGGCTTTCATGCCCTTTCACTCTCTTTTCCATAACAGGTTCTTACAGTTACACCGTTGGCTGTCATTATAAAATCATAATTTACAAATACACATACAAATTTATGCTTGCAGTTCAGTTCAAACGAAAACACTTTTTTCTGTTTTGTGTTCGTTATCAAATGTAAATGTAAACAAGAGAATGGAGCGAGCACTAAACAAAACAAATTATGCTCCATAAAAATTTTACATTAATGTGTGTTTGTTTGGCTGTGTGTGTTACTAATGTAATGTACAAATACAATGCAGGCTCTGTAATGTATTTGCTTTTTTTTAATGTTGAGTATAGTAGTAGTATGTTCCACCACCGCTACAAAACATGTGTGGTGTAACTTACTCTTATTAAAGGCAGAGTCAGAGTCATATCTCTTTAAGTGAGTCAATAAAAATTATTCATTTGTATTTATTATTATTATTATTATTGTTGTTGTTCTTTCTGTTATACTGTTAGTTGTTGTTTGTTATTTTTTTTTTCTTTCTTTCTTTTTTGTGTGTGTGTGCGTGTGTTGTATTGTGTATTGTTTAGAATTAATCTTATGCTTTTTGATAATGAAAATGGGTCAAATAGTTTTTTTTTTTTTATTTTATTTTATTTCATTTTTTGTTTAAACACATGCAGCACTCATACACATTTCTACTACACAAACACATGTTAAAGCTTTCATTTGTACGTACAAACAAACAAACGAAAACAAAAAAAAAACATTAAAAATTCTCCGTAGTCTGTCTCTACTGTTTAGATTGCTTTACTGGTTCCTTTAAATAGAGTAGGTGGCAGAAGGGGGTGGTGGTGGTAAATAGCGTAAGAGTCGTTATAGAAATAAATTAAGAAATATAAACAACAAAACTACACAACATGCGAGTACCAACCAATAATACAAGTGTGCGGCGAATGTGTGTATGCTTTATGCGTAGAGGAATAGTGTGTACGTGAATTTATTGAAAAAAGAGCAGAAATGTTTGTTCTAACATACCGATCAATATGGCAGCCACACACTGCAAACCGCTACAATTTTAACCATCATTTTAGGTTGTATCGTACGCAGGAGAATTGATATTAAAAATTTTAAATTTACAAAAAAAAAAAATAGAAAAAAATTAAATCTCGGCGTCCTTACGAAAATTCAAAAATTTTGCAATTACAAAAAATATGACCGCTACTCTATTAGTTCTTGTTCCTCTAATTAACATTCTATGCAAGAAAATGTGTATACAGTGCTGGCAAAAATAATAAGTACACGCTAAAAATTTAATATTTTGAATATTTTTGCGTGAATCAATACGTACAGTGTTGATAAAAATAATAGAAACACGCCAAAATTTCACTATCTTAAAATGCTCTCTCTTATGCAAGAAAAGGTACATACAGTGCTGGCAAAAATAATAAGTACACACTAAAAATTCAATGTTTTGGATATTTTTGTGTGAATCAATACGTACAGTGTTGATAAAAATAATAGAAACACAAAAAAATTTCACTATCTTAAATAAATGCTGTGGAAATTTTCTGCAGAAGAAATCGTAAAAAAATTAAAACATGCCGCAGAGAGTCTTTATGGAGATAGATAAAATCTTTTAAAATAATGTGCCTGACAAAATTAAAATTTTAAAAACAATGAAAGTCTAATGGCTTCAAATCACTTGATTTTGATGATCAAAAAGGTGAAATTCCAGTTTCGGGAAACTTTGCGAGAACAAAGACAAAATTAATTGTGTTCTGTGGCGTCTGACACCGTGTTATTGAGGTTTAATACGATGCAGCTCATAATCTTCATTTAGCTTTAGAGCTCTAGGGTAATTTTTAATAGAAAAAAAGGGAAATACAGATCAATATCACCTGTAAACTATGCTTGCAGCGTGTGGTATACTGAACAAATATTTTTTGAGCTTTTAATTACCTTTCAAAAGTTTGATTACTATTCTTAGGTTAACCCTAGATAGATTTTTACTGTAATTACATAGCAGAAGTATCGATTGTCTTCAAGCTGCCTAGCTTTTGAAGAATTTCCACTTCTTTTTAACATAAAAATCAATTTTTTTTATTTACTTTCTTGCATATAGAATTAAATTTACAAGAAACAAGTGAAATATTCAAAGAGAATATGAAATTTCATTACATTTAAAAGATTTTTAAAAAGAGTTCTCATCAAAAAAAAATGCTTAGTACAGAAAATTGTATGACATGGACTTATTATTTCTTTCAGCACTGTACAGAAAAAAAGGGGAATTTGAGGAGAACAAAAGAATAGAAACTTGAAGTAGGGTGTACTGAATGATCTTTATGGATTTTTTAAAACTTATTTAAAGTTTTAGTGAGGGATATTAACATTAACGAGTACCTATTTATGTATGCATGCATGTACAATACTTATTACCAGGTTGATATTGTGAAAAAAAAAAAATTCGTGAACCGACAGAAAGTATGTCAAAATTAATTTTTTTTCTTTTCTTTCTATCTTTCTTTCCCTTAATAATAAATATGCCCTTAGGCAACAACAACAACAGTAATTGATTACATTAAATTAATAAATTATGCGAACTGTGATCTAAATTTTTAATATTTTTTAAAAGAATTTTTTTTTTATTTTTTTGACTGAAAAAAAGTACAAAAATAAAACTGTGCTATTAATTTAGGCGATTTTATGCTTAATTGACTCGTACGTACATAGATAACACAGGCCTGTGTTACTGAGTTGTATTGTGTTTGTGTTTGTATTGACTGCCTCTCTTTTCTGTACTGTAAATATTATGAGAGCAAAGAGACACAATTGTTTTTGTTTTTGTTTTTTCTCTTATTATTTACATAATCATATGAATAGTAAGCAAGGAAATGTTATTGTTGTTATTGTTTTAAATTATTTATAACGTTACTAGGTAAATAACAGTTATGTTTATATGACCGATAAGTCTGTTTATTGTAATGAGTGTGTAAGAAAAAAAAACCTCTCATAACACCACCATCACCACAAGCTCACCACTAATTTACAGTATCATACCACTACACTACACCATACTGTTAAAGGTTAATAAACTTTACATTTGAGTAAATGTGTAACAAGAAAAAACAACAACAACAACAAAAAATAACAGAAATGGAAACAATTTCTAAAAAAAAGATAATAAAAGTGACGTTTATTGTTTCCGATAATTTTTTTTTGTTTGTGTTTCGCGTATTATTTACTTTCATTGTTAATAAAATTTAATTAAAATTTACTTAAGTTTTCTTGCTTTAAATTTCTAATTAAAATTCTTTGTTTTTTTTTTTAATAAATTAATTTCAAGCATTTTAATACACTGTTCTTTGCAAAAACAATTCACCACGTGCTGAGTGCTGGTATAGCAGCACTCGACTGTTAAGAGGGCGTGCAAAAACAATTTTAACAGAATTATTGCATTATAATGAATATAGGGTGGCCAGATGTTGATAATAATGATATAATAATGTAAATATAAATAATAATAAATAATATAAATTAACAGGTAAAAAGAGAAAAAAGGCGTTATGCTAATAATATAGTGGGGGAAAAAATTGTTCTTCCGTAATATTATAATAATGCTATGCAAGCACCTAACCCAGCATATTTAAAACAAGTGAAAACTTTAATCATGTCACTTTAATCATAAATCTTTCACATAATAAATG
This sequence comes from Sarcophaga peregrina, assembly GCA_014635995.1. Classification (NCBI taxonomy): domain Eukaryota; kingdom Metazoa; phylum Arthropoda; class Insecta; order Diptera; family Sarcophagidae; genus Sarcophaga; species Sarcophaga peregrina. The sequence continues at coordinate 90,970,172 of CM025790.1, read as the reverse complement.
ACACTTCAATAATAAACAAAATCTTATGGACTTACCCCGATAATGTCTGCATCAAGTCGATACTGATACTTGCATAATTGAACTGGATGTGCAGTCGATCTGGAGATATAATCATGATTTAATTTACTGCAATATCTGTTGTTCTTTAACGATGGAATTTTGGTTTATGTTGATACGAATAATCTGAAAATAAAAAGAAGAAATTCGTTCACTAAAGTTACTTGCTGAGGGAAATAGATTACGTCTAGGTTAGATATTAGGATACTTAGATTAATTAGTTAATGCAGCTCTATAAACTGCAAAGATATAAAATAACTTTTAATCTGCAACAAAAATGGTTGATAACCATTACCTTTATGAGCCCTTGGTGAGATAGGCAGGATCATAAAAGGGCTAATAGAAAATAGCAGTTATTACTGCGATATATTGTGAGATACTGTTCTTCTCTAGAGGCGGATAGTTAAAAAATACTTTGTGATCTCGTGTGTATTGACCAGGAAAGTAAATTTAAACTCTCTTTCTTGTAATAAATACTAGGCATTGTCTAGACGCTTGCTAGTAGTGATTACCGTTTAAAAAAATATTAACCGTTTGACTGCTACGCGGAGCAAAAGCTTTGCCTTCATTTGTTACGAAAATCGCATTTGCAGTGCGCATTTCAGTGTAAAAATTTAGTCAAAAAACTAAATTAAATTTTTAAGACGCGAAGACCCTATAAATCTTTATACATAGGTTATTAGAATTTTGTAGATTTTTTTATTTAATTGTAATTTTAAGTAATTTTAATTGTAGTTTTCAAGCAGTTTCCATACGTTCTCACCAGATTCGCTTAGCAGTCAAATGGTTAAAAATTTCTATTTGTTATTACTTTTTTACTTGCTGCCCATACTTTTAGTTTTAATTACTTTAAGATTCATTATATCGTACAGCTTGTCGCAAATTTGTGAATTTAGAAGAAAAAATTATACTTTATGGATATCTAGTTTTAATACCATGAAGTCTAAATCTCTAAACCGATCTACAACTATTACCAGTAGTTTCTTTTTGTAGTTTCCAGACACTATTTAATGGTTTCGGCTATGCAAGGTCTTTTAAAATAGTTCAAAATTCGTAAATGATAAATTACCCCCTAACCAAGTGCATAAAACGTTCATACCCTTAGTAATTTAACATCGCACAATACTTTAAACGGATTTACATCAGATTTCTGATTGCTGTAGTCTACAAAAATTAGTCCATAAGGCTTAAAATTAACAAATTTCTTTCAGAATTTTATAAAATTCCTGTTTCCGAAATTTATTTTACATTAGATTCACTTTTTCGGGACTCGTGTAGCGCATATTACATATAATTTTCATTAATTTGTATTGAATACCTTTGTTTACATTCACTTGGAATAAATTGACACTGCTGGTCACTCTATTTCCTTTAACTCACACACACACATAAAACAAACACAGAAACCATACACACGCATAAAGAGGAAAGAGGCGCTCTTCTATTTTAATTATTTTGCAACAAATAATGCGGTTTTTATTTGCTCTCTTATATTCTTGCTCTCTCTTTCTCTCTCTCTCCAATAATGCAATAAAAATATGAAAACAATAACAGCAACAACAATAACGAGTACTGGATAAAACGACCTACAGCAAGTCATTGCAAATTGCGTATGAATTGCAAAAAATTATTGAAAAAAATTAAAATAAAAACAAAAATGCATTCAAAAAGACAAACAACAATAAAAAAGGAAAGAAATCATGAACAAAAAAATTTTATTTTAAAAGAATGAATTGAAAAAAAAAAAATTATTTTTAAAAAGAAAATTAAAATCGAAATCCTGGATATCAAAGGGGAGGGATGCCCTACACAATGTAGAACACTAAGGCGCTGCTTCTGGCGCTCTAACAAGTTTGGATAAATAGAACACGATGGTGAACGAAATATCAAAACGATCCACCTCATGTTAGGCATTTATCACATCGCAAGAAGGATAGCAAGTGGAATTCCACAGGTTGGGAGTGCTTCCCTTCCTCTTATGGAGCTCTTGTGAGCAGCTAGTGATGTTAGCTTATATTGGAGCTACAATTTCCCGCAGATTTACAGCTTCTATGTCATATAGACATACATACGAAGTTGGTCATTACAACCCTTCAATCAGGATTACGATCTAGTTCTTACACCATTAATGTTGTGTGCGTTAATTTTTTATACGTAGTAAGTGGCGGGACCTACAGTTTAAAGTCGACTCCGAACGACAGGTTTTTTGAGCAACTTTTCATGGCAATTTTATTTACTCTCAGAGTTTTTGCCAGAAATCTGTTGGGAGGAGGTCGCCGAAAAAATATTTTCATATTTTCGTTTTGATGTCTGATCTGGGATTTGAACTCGGACCTTCAGTCTAATAAGACAACACAGAACACTACCTACTAGGCTACGGCGCCTACTTGGATATTAATCTCAGGAAAACGGAGGGACAACAAATTATCACCTATTCGCCCAATAAGAATCTATGGTACGGAACTGGAACTCAAATATTTCATTTTCTAGAGCTCGTTTTGGATAGAAAATACTCCGGGAAACCGAACATTATTAAGAGATTGAAAAACGCCTCCATAGCTCTCTAAAATTACAATAAAGTGTCGTAGAAAAAGTGTGATCTTGATACCTAGGTCAGACCTTTCTTGGCCTACGGATGCCTAATATGGACTCACTGAATGTACACAGCAGTGGTCAGACCATTCTTGACCTACTGATGTCTAGTATGGTGGAAAGTGTTAGGGAAAAAGTGGGGGCTAGTACCCAGTATCGCTCACTGGATGTACACAGCAATGGTCAGACCTTTCTTGACCTACGGATGCCTAGTATGGTGTGAAGTGTTAGGGAAAAAGTGGGGGCTGGAACCTAGTATGGACTCACTGAATCTACACAGCAGTGGTCAGATCTTTCTGGACCTACTGATGTCTAGTATGGTGGAAAGTGTTAGGGAAAAAGTGGGGGCTAGTACCCAGTATCGCTCACTGAATGTACACAGCAGTGGTCAGACCTATCTTGACATCCCTAAAATGTGGGAAGTGTTAGGGAAAAAGTGGGGACTAGTACTAGTATGAACTCACTGGATCTACACAGCAGCGGTTAGAGTTATCTTGTCATACGGATCCTTAGTATGGTGTGAAGTGTTAGAAAAAAGTGGGGACTAGTACCTAGTATGGACTCACTGGATCTACACTGCAATGATCAGACCTATCTTAACATACGGGTGTCTTGTATGGTGGAAAGTGTTAGGGAAATAGTGGTTAATGGCACATAGTATGGCTCACTGGATCTACACAGCAGTGGTCAGTCTTATCTTGAGTTGTTAGGGAAAAATGGGGGCTGGTCCCTGAAATGACTAATTGGGTTTACACAGCAGTGGTCAAACATACCGAATTAGAGAAAGGTGGAAAGTGTTAGGGAAAAATCGGGGACTTGTACCTAGTAAAGACTCACTGGGTCTACACAGCAATAATCAGTGTTACCTACGGATGTCTAGCATGGGGCAAGTGTTAGGGAAAAAGTGGGGACTGGTACCTAGTATGGCTCACTGGATGTACACAGCAGTGGTCAGACCTATCTTGAGCTATGGATGCCTAGTATGGTGGGAATCCAATTAACTTAAACATGGTGCGACGGCTGTAAAGATCTGCATGCATTATCATTAGCGGTGATTTGTGCACCACACAAAAGTTCACACTGTTCACATAATTTTATGATTTCCACTGCTTGATCTCTATTGTAAGGGCAAGGCGTCTAGGTCCTCTAAGCAACTGTGCAATGGCATGCATCAGAAAGTGGTCACTCAAGAATACAAAAAAATTTTATTAGTATTGTGACATAATTTATTAAATGTCTCGCGATAAAGAAGCCTATAAAGAACGCTATTGTACAGAACTCCTTACAAATCTTCACTGATGGATCCTAACTGATCGAAGCCATTTGATGACAAATTTTTTTTTCGAATCGATTGACCTAAATAACAAAAATAAAAAAATTAATGTTTCTTATTAGTCAGGCAACATGTTGTTGCAATATATAGAAAATGTGGCTAGACATTCTTTTAAAAATAATTTCAAAAGCGTTGCGTTGCCGTTAAATAATATTTTATGTTTTTAATTTATTATTTGTTTTTTTAAATAAAATAATTTTTTTATTTTTTCCGTTGATATTTTGTTTTTTTTTTCTGTGTGTCTCTTCTGTGTTTTATTGATCACATGGCGTGTATTTGTTGCTTTTAGAGGTCAACAGGAAAACATTATTAAATGCAAATTTTTTATTGCCATTATTTTTATGTTTTTTTTTTTGTTTTTGATTTCTTCTCTTTCTACGATTTAATTTTAATATTCATTCTTTAGATATAAACAACATCAAAAAAAAAAAAAAACAAAAAAATTCTGAATTTTATTTCCATTGAAAATATGCTGTTTTGTCTGAAACATTTAGTTTCCTAATGAAACGCGTGGCGAAATGGCATGAAATCGATCTTAGTTTACTTGACATCTAAAGAAGGTGTGATTAAAGTTTTTTTTTAACTGTTATACAAGTTATTTTATTATAAATATGTTTCTAACACCTAATACTTTTTAGATTTTTTGATTTCGAAAAATTTTAAAAATAAATTATAACAGTTTAAGAAAACTGTTATACATATTTAGTTGTATGTGCAGTTTGTTGAAATTATTAACTGTTTTAGTTAACTAGGGTTTATTTTATATCGTTTTAAAACAACAACTTTGTTGTGCACTGTTTGACACTTATTCAAAACTGTTATATGTTAAATCAATCCTCTTTTTATCTGTTATACACGTTGTTTTTTCATAAATTTTTATCTAGCATTACAACCTTGAGGTTTTTTGATTTATTTTAAAATAAAAAAAAAATTATAACAGTTTCTAAACTGTTATACAGTTTTAGCTATGTATGTAGTTTTAATTAAAATTATCATCTATTTCTATTGAATAGGTGTTATTAATTAAATTTTTTTAATTCAATATACAGTAAAACTTCGATATAACGAACCTTGTTATAACGAAAAACTCAATATAACAAATTATTTTTTGAGTCCCTTGAAAAAACCTCTTTATTGCAAAGTTTTTCATACAAAAATGCACTTTAGTTATAACGAAAAAATTCTGAGCCATAAAACCTCTATATAGCGAATAATTCGTACCAAAACCTTTATACAAAGAATTCAAAAATACAATGCGTTAAAAAAACGAAGTCTAAATGTGTTTGAAAGTGGCTATGCAAAGCCTCTATATAGCGAAGTATTCATTCAAAAGCCTCTATATAACGAAGTGAGAATAAAACAAAATTAAATTTTTGAGTAATGTTTGTCCCGTTTCTAAAACAACAAAGTCTAAATGCATTTGCATGTGCCATTTCAAAGCCTCTATATAGCGAAACACTGATTTAAAAGCCTTTATATAACGAAGTCATAGTAAAGCAAAATAAAAATTTTAGGCAAAGTCCCGTTACCAAAAATTTTTTAATAGTGGACACATAGGTAATACGTCACAAAACTGGATAGTTTCGTTTTGATTCTTGTCGAAATGAGTTCATGAAAGCGTAAATCAATTTTTATAAGTGAAAAGATTTCTATAATTGATGCCGTTGATCGTGGTGACAAATCAAAGCAAGAAACTGCTAAACAATTTAATATAGTGCCAAGTACTCTTTCTACAATTTTAAAAAATCGAGAGATTATTTGTAACAATAAAAGTTTGAAGTGCAAAAGAATGCGGCTTGCTAAATATGAAGACGTTGAGGAATGTGTATCTAAATGGTTTAAACAATGCCGAATCCAAAACATTCCTTTAGGAGGACTTACGATAAAAACTAAAGCAGAAGAGTTTGCAGGTCTTTTGGGACACAACGATTTTAAAGCTAGTAACGGTTGGTTTGATAATTTTAAAAAACGCCATGATATCGGATTTCGAAAAGTCAGTGGAGAAAGTGCCAGCGTAAATGATGAAGTTTGTGCTGATTGGAAAAAATTGTTGTCAAGTTTGTTAGCAGAATATGAACCGCACAATATTTTTAAAGCAGACGAAACTGGATTATTTTATAAATGCGCTCCAGATCGAACAATGGCGTTCAAATCCGAGAAATGTCACGGTGGAAAACACAGTAAAGAAAGACTATCTATTCTATTTACTGTTAACATTACAGGCTCTGAAAAGAGAAAATTACTGGTAATCGGAAAATCGGCTAATCCAAGATGTTTTAAAAACGTAAAAAGTTTACCAGTTGACTATACTTCTAATAAAAAAGCATGGATGACAAGCGATATATGGCTGGATTACTTAAAAAAATTTGGCAATGATATGACTAAAGCCAATCGTAAAGTCTTGTTGTTTGTCGATAACTGCACGGCACATAAAAATGTTCCATCACTTAAATCCATTAAATTGCAATTTTTGCCACCAAACGCAACATCGAAACTACAACCTTTAGACCTGGGAATAATAAAGAATTTTAAGCATTTTTATCGTAAAGAAGTGGTCAAAATTTTAATCAACGATCTGGAAGAGGGGCGCAAAAGCTCTATAAATGTTTTACAAGGAATAAGAATGGCTCACAAGGCATGGGAAAGTGTTCAAAAATCAACAATTTTTAATTGTTTTGCCACCTGTGGCTTTGTCGAGCGCCCTGATATTTTAATTACTGAAAATGTTTGCCTTCAAGACAGCTTATTCTCAAAAACCATCTTAATTTAACAGAACAGTTTGATGATTTTGTGAATTTCGATGACAACATTGCTTCTACTGGGTCCCTTACCGATGATGACATTATTACTAGTGTAACGAAACTACATGATAATGGAGAGCAGGAGGAAGAGGAAACCGAAGAAATCGAAAATATTGTAACACCTAAAGAAGCAAAAATAATTATCGGAAAACTGCAAATGTTTCTGGAGGCACAAGATTCAACATCACTAAGTTCATTCAATAGCTTAGCATCCGTCGAAAAAAATATTGATGATTGTATTCGAAAGATTCGTAAACAAACTAAAATAAGACAATATTTTACTAAAATCTAATAAAATGAAAAAAATGAAAATTTAAATGTTTAATTTTCTGTTTTATTTCTTTTAGTTTCGAGTAGATAGAATTTAAATAAAAAACTATAGTTATAACGAATTTTTTTCGTATATCTTCCAATTTCGTTATACCAAGGTTTTACTGATACATATTTATAACGAAAAAGTAGCTATAACGAAGTATTTTCTGATCCCCTTCAGATTCGTTATATCGAAGTTTGTCTGTAATAAAATACTTTGTTTTCTACTGTTATACACTTTTATAAAACTGTTATACATTAAAACAATACCTATTTCTGTCAAATAAGAAGTATAACATGATACTGTTAACAATTTTAAGTACTTAAAATTTTCTCTGAATTGTTAATTAGTATAACAGTTAGATTTTTGAAACAGTTAGATTTTTGAAACTGTTATACTCACCTATAATAATTTGTCAAACTTTATTTTAAAATAGAATTTAAATACGTTTCATTTTTATAAAAATTCTGCAATTATTTTAATGTTGCCAGCAACATGTTTATAAAGTTATTGAGCATACGTGCCTAAACATAATTTTATTAAACCACCTGGCAAATCAATATATTTAAATTTAAAACGAACAAAAATATCAAAGTAAAGTTTTAAAAAATCGAATGAAGAAAAAAAAATAATAAAAAATGTTTTTTTTCCTATAAACAAATAGAAACCTTGACAATGAGAGAATACGTATGTTTTTATTTATTGTTATTTTTTTTTTTTTTGCATATTTTTTATTGCTATAAAACCAATTCATTATAGATTATAAGGCAGATACTAAAAAAGCAGCACCAAAATTGGTGCCTTTTAAAAAGTATTAAAAATTTATGATTCATTAAAGCCATCACTGTGTCAAGCCAAAATTAATTCAATTTAAAAACTAAACACTAATTTTATATCCCCACAGTATCATAAAAGCTATGTGAAACTGTATAAACTATTATCAACATAGTATCCGGGGTATTATCAGCTGTTAAATTAAGGCAAATGCAACATGTTGCTGAAAAATATCTCGCCGGTGATAACATCATTTTTTTTTTTTTTTTTTTTTTTTTGCATATTTTTTATTGCTATAAAACCAATTCATTATAGATTATAAGGCAGATACTAAAAAAGCAGCACCAAAATTGGTGCCTTTTAAAAAGTATTAAAAATTTATGATTCATTAAAGCCATCACTGTGTCAAGCCAAAATTAATTCAATTTAAAAACTAAACACTAATTTTATATCTCTACAGTATCATAAAAGCTATGTGAAACTGTTATACAACTATTATCACATAGTATCCGATATTATCAGCTGTTAAAATTAGACAACTGCAACATGTTGCTGAAACATATCTCGCCGGTGATAACATCATTAAAGCCATCACTGTGTCAAGCCAAATTAATTTAATTTAAAAACTATACACTAGTTTTATATTTCCACAGTATCATAAACTGAAACTGTTATACATCATCAACTATTAAAATTAGACAACTGCAACATGTTGCTGAAACATATCTCCCCGGTGGTAACATTTTTATTTATATTTACACTTTGCCTTGCATATTTCTTCTTGAATCTGTCCTGTCCATGATTAAGGGGGCCAGCCTTATTCCTATCTCATTATTCATAATAATTCCTAGGCTCGTATTCTGTAAATTTTTTCCTCCATTTCCTATTCTCCCTCCCCTTACCTACATCCTCCATTTCCTTTCTCCCCTAAGGACAATGTACAATGGGTCAATTTCGACCTCCGGGTACTGTGGTTGTCTTGACCGACAGGTGCACGTCCTCTAACCTAACCTAACCTATTCTGTCAATTTGTGTCAATCCATAGATTTTCACAACTTATACTGAAAAATCATACATCGCAGTTCCCCCAAGTACTGGACAATGACCAAACAGGGGTTCAGTTTAGCCCCGCCATCATTGTCGTTGTTACACTTTCTGCAAATGTATTCCTTATAACATTTTCAAGTTTTGCGACCATAATAAAGCCATAATAAGGTTTCCAAGTCATAAAAGACCTGATTTTTCTGGTCTCTTAAAGCTAGACAAATTTCATATCATTCCATAGGTTTTGAGGTTACCGATGACAGTCCAGCTCAGTAAGCCTAGGTACAGGGCCCTTTACTCTGTAATAAGCAAGAAAATAGCGTATGAAATTGGAGTCTTCTATTCCTTCCGCCAAAAAAAATACTAAAGATTTATTGAGGCCAATATGAATTACCCTCAGTGTTCCAAAACATGATCATCTTTACTTTATTGATTATCGGGCTCACTTTAGGCTGCGTTAACGGTGGTTGTTTCCGAGAAAAATACTGTTTCAACATATATTTGGTCACTTGAAGTGTTTTTTTTATTGCGGTTGAAGAACGCCAAACAGTGGTGCGAAATTATCACAAATTACTCCTCCAAAGGAGGTGTTCTTGGACAAACCAAACCATTTTGGTGACACTTTCACATCACCTCCACGTAAAACGACCATAGCTTCAAATCGCTCGTCCAAACTATCCACTTTGGCATGAGGTATGTAGCATTGTACAGCTGTCCTGAAGAAACCACATCTCGTTAGTACCCAGATCGTCCAATTCAGGTCAAAAGAAGTTGATAAACATGGATCAATAGTTAGGTCGTTAGGTTAGGTCGTAGTGGTAGCTCTGATATCACAAAGCACACTTGAGCACGCATGGCGGCCCGGCAAGTTCCGGCAAATCAGGGAAAAGAAGAAGTTGATCAGCGCAAGGGCTGCACAACAAAAGCACGACTACCCCGTACTGGAAAACCAGCCAGAAAATTTGATGAACGAAGCTATATCCTTGATATCAATAGATGATAGTTCCGTTAAGCTAACAAGGCATGGAGAGCCAAATAACCTATATCTACACCTAGCAAGAGCCGGGCACTGGCAAAGAAAGTGAATAACGCTTTCCTCTTCCTCAGTGGACCTGCATCCACGGCAGAAGTCGTTAAAAGGGAGCCTCATTCTTTTGGCGTGCCTACCCATGATGCAATGACCCGTAAGCAGGGCCACTACAGTCGAGATGACATCACGACCGAGACCAAGTAATCGGTTGGTCAATCAATAGTGCTCGCCGTTGAGAGCGATGGCCTGGTAAACGCCTTTCTCAAAGAAATATAGGCCAAACAGTGACTTTTTCGGGAATGCATCCAATTGGTGTCGTTTCGAATTCTACAATTTTGTTTGTTTACGTACTCACTCATCCAGAAATCGGTCTTGTCGCTAAAGATAATCACGAACAGATGTCGTTGTTTATGGTAATAGGTTGGTAAAACGGATAGAATAAATAACAACTAATTTGACAAATGGAACTGGAACAAGTACAATTGGACTTTCGAATTTTGGTGGACCTAATTGACCAAAGCTATGTGTTCTCCTAGTTGTTCTGTTTATTTAAAAGTGTTTATAAAGCAAAGTGTGAGACTGAATTTTTTTGTATACACTCCTCACGTATTTGGAGAATTACTTTTCTTCTTATAAACACTGTCGAATATTGCTGAGTTCTAAGGTTTATTAAAATGCTTTAATCGATTGTGTTCTTCTGGGTTCTCACGTGTTTGAAGTGTTTGAATGAGTCAGCAGCAAAGTTTTCTTTTTTCTCCGTATACGACAGAATAATTTAAAATTATTAACAATTATTATTAATGTTGCAGCAACATTGCTGCAACAACATTTCTATTTTCTATTAATAAAACCAATAAATTTGTTATTTTATTACACTTTTTTGTTGTTTGTTCGTTTGTAGACAAATAATATATCTGTACATACGTACATACGTAATATTATTTAAAAATGCTTGTATTAACGGCATTTTAGTTATAATTTATTTCAAATTATTTCAAATTAATTATTGCCGTTTTAAAGCAAAGCAAAAAATATGCAAAGAGAAGAATACAAAACAAAAAAACAAAAACTGGTTTCATATTGATTAAAAGATTTCAAAATAAAAAATTTAAAAAAAAAAAACAATTTTATTATAATAACACCAGCAGTTTGTTAATAACACTTCCGTAAAATATAAACAATACATCAACCGTTAATATATTTCACAAACAAAAAAAAAATAAAAAAATTAAACCAAATACGAAAAAAATATTTGTAGGTGCGTTCAAAGCAAGACATTTTTCGGTAATGACATGGCCAAAGTTTCACAAGAAATGGAAAAATCAAATAAATAAATAAGATATCAATAACAAAAATATATTTCCAAGCAACATGTTGCTGAAACATTTCGGTATTTTTCGTAATATATACAAACAGAAATTTTTTTTGAAAAAGTATAACAGTTTTCTTGAAAAGCATAACAATTTTTTGAAAATATGTAACGGTTTTCTGATGACATAAAATAGTTTTCTGGAAACATATAACAGTTCTCCGAGATCCTATAACAGTTTTCTTTAAAAACATTACAGTTTTCTAAAAACATACAACAGTTCTCTGAGAAAGTATAACAGTTTTCTGATAACAAAGTTCCTTAAAAAAATATTATAATTTTCTAAAAAGATACAACAGTTTTCCGAGAAAGTATAACAGTTATTTGTTAACAAAAAACATTACAATTTTCTAAAAACAACAGTTTTCCGAGAACGTATAAAAATTTTCCGAGAATCTATAACAGTTTTCTGATCACAACAGTTTCTTTAAAAACATTACAATTTTCTAAAAACATACAACAGTTCTCCGAGAAAGTATAACAGTTTTCTGATAACAACAGTTTCTTAAAAATTTTTATAATTTTCTAAAAAGATAAACAGTTTTCCGAGAAAGTATAAGTATATAAAGTATAACAGTTATCTGTTAAAAAAAAAAAAACATAAGATAGTTTTCCAAAAATGTGTAATAGTTATCTGAAAACGTATGATAGTTTTTCGAAAACGTATAACAGTTTTCTTAATACGTAGAACAGTTTTTTGCAAATAAGTAACAGTTCTCTAAAAAAGTATAACACTTTTTTTTTTTTGAAAACATATAACAGATAAACAGTTTTCCGAGAAAGTACAACAGTTATCTGTTAAAAAAAAAAACATAAGATAGTTTTCCAAAAATGTGTAATAGTTAACTGAAAACGTATGATAGTTTTTCGAAAACGTATAACAGCTTTCTTAATACGTATAATAGTTTTTTGCAAATACATAAGTAACAGTTTTCTGATAACATATTTCAGTTTTCTGAAAACTTACAACAGTTTTCTCAAAAAGTATAACACTTTTATTTTGAAAACATATAACAGTTTTCTAAAAACGTACAAGTTTTCTCAAAACAGATTACAATTCTATCAAAAGTTATAAAATAGTTTTTTTTAAAACATACGTATAAGAGTTTCTGAAAATGTATAATAAATTTCTGAAGTATCAGAAAAATGTAGCTGTCTTTCGAAAACGTATAACAGTTTTTTTTAATAAGTATAACAGTTTTTTGGAAATGTTTAATCGTTTGCTGACAACGTATAAAAGTTTTCTGAAAACGTATTATAGGTTTTTAAAAAAATATAACAGTTGTTTCAAAATGTATAACAGTTTCCTAAAAACGTATAAGTTTGCTCAAAACGTATTACAATCCTTTCAAAAGTTATAACAGTTTTTAGAAAGCATACAACTGTTTTTGAAAAGTTATAACAGTTTTTTGAAAATGTATAACAGTTTCCTAGACACGTATACGTTTACTCAAAACGTATTACAACATCCTTTCAAAAGTTATAACAGTTTTTTGAAAATGTATGACTGTTTTTGAAAACGTATAACAGTTTTTTGAAAATGTATAACAGTTTCCTAGACACGTATAAGTTTACTCAAAACGTATTACAATATCCTTCAAAAGTTATAACAGTTTTTTGAAAATGTATGACTGTTTTTGAAAACGTATAACAGTTTTTTGAAAATGTATAACAGTTTCCAAAAAATATATAAGTTTACTCAACACATATTGCAATCGTTTCAAAAGTTATAACAGTTTTTTGAAAATGTATAACAGTTTTTTGAAAACGTATAACAGTTTTTTGAAAATGTATAACAGTTTCCTAAACACGTATAAGTTTACTCAAAACAATTCTCTAAAAAAATACAACCGTTTTTGAAAACTTATAACAGTTTTTTGAAAATGTATGACAGTTTTGAAAATGTATCTTCAATTTTTTGAACATTTATGACAGTTTTCAACCACTGGACAATTGGAAATTATGACAAATAATCGAAAAAACCGAAAGAAAGCAAAACACAAACAAACAAAATAATGGTAAAATTAAATGGAATGACATTTTTGCAATTTATATTCTGCACGACATTTAAACGAAACTGAGACGTTTATTACATTTTCTTTTTATTTTAAAATGGAATTTTACCACAGTCCCTATTTAAATGTATTTGAACGATCCATCATCATACTTTCACTTCTTCACTTCTCTTTAGAAATCTCTATAAGACATGCCGGTAATATATTTTTTCTTTTTAGTTTTTAGTTTTTTTTTTTTGTAATTTAAATATCGAAAAAATTTTGTTCAAAAATTCTCATCTTTTTTCTTTTTCTCGTATTTTCTATACAAACGGTGTTACTCAGGGTTAATGCTTTCTTAGTCATTCATTTTAAGCCAAATTAAATTATAATTTTTGGTAACAATAGCACACAGAAAAGGTCAACAAACTTTAATAGACCCAAATTTCAAAGCTTTTTTTTAGCATTTAACGAATCATATTATTTGGGTGTAAAAGAGAAAGCCAAACACACTCAGCACAACACAGCAAAGCACACACACAATGAGAGAAAAGTTCTGTTAGATAAATGGTGGTGAAATAAAAAGCACTATGTGAGAGAGAACGTGGAGGGAATAAGGAACTGAAAGAGTATTGTTAGCGGCTAGACACAATCAAAGCGGCAAGCGTTAAATAGAATCGTTTTTTAAAGAAATAAAAATTTTCTACAATAAAATTTTTTTAAATTGTTATCCAACTTCCTAGCTCTATTTTAATGTCATCCCCCCCCCGTATTTTATGTAAAATTTTCCACTAAAAAAAACATTTCTTTTCTCATTTTTCTTTATAGGAATTATGACACTGAGCCGTGGCCCTTACAGCGAGCTCGATAAAATGAGCCTTTTTCAGGATCTAAAACTGAAACGACGTAAAATCGATTCAAGATGCAGCAGTGATGGTGAATCAGTAGCCGATACCTCAACCTCATCGCCGGACCTCTTAGCGCCCATGTCGCCGAAAATGTGTGATAGCGGTGGAGGAGTGGGAGGAGGAGGAGGTGGTGGTGTTGGTGGTAGCGTTGGCCTACCATTGGTAACCTTAACAGCTACCACATCTTTAACAACAACCACAACACCTGCCACCTGTTCAAATACATCGTCGTTAAACAACGATAAGCCCCAACATCAAGTGGCAGCCGAAGTTGTGGTGGCTACTGCTAAAGCGGTGGCCGCCGCTGTAGCTGTTAAAAATGAACAAATGCAACAGCAACAGCAACAACAAGAACAGACTGAAATTCATTCTTCATCGTGTAGTTTGGCAGCCTCAACGACAACCTCCACTTTGATGACACCGCCTGCCCCCGTCAGAACTTCACCGCCAGTGAATACTGAAATGGCAGCGGCCGATAGTAATGAACGACGGACACCGTTAAGTAATCGCGCCACACCTACACCGCCTCATAATAATGGTAATGCCAGCAGTAGTACAAGTAATGGTGGCGGAAGTAGTCGAGCTTCTCCTGATTGCATGGATGATAAACCCTCAACTACCACTTCATCACCCATAATGTCCGCCAATGGTTTACTGGCCGCAACCACCCAAAGTGGTATCTCTGGCAATAATAACAACAATAGTGGAGCTTCGAGCAATATGAGTGTTATAAGATCGGTTAAAGAGGAGCGTATTTTAGCTTCACCCACACGTATGATGGCCTATCATCATCATCAGCAACAGCAGCATCAGCAACAGTTAATGCAGCAACAGCAGCAACAACAACAACAACAGCAACAGGGTTGTAAAACACCCACACAGTCTCAACAACATGTTACCGTATTGGTAACTCCATCACGTATTAAGTCTGAACCCCAATTACCGCCTCAACCACCCCATTCGCCGTATTCCACAGCTGTTAGTGCGTCAACTACTACATCTACGCCATCCCCCTTACATAGCACTTCCAGCAGCAGTCTCTATTCCTCCGCATCTCAGCAGCAGCAAACTCAGCAACAGCAACACCATCATCACCAGCAGCCACATCAACAACAACAACAACAAAACACGCCTGTTCCACCTATAGTCACAACACATCACTTACATCAGCAGCTGACGCAACCTCAAATGCGCAAAAATAGTCCCCCGCATGATCTGCAATTGCCAACTCAACATCACCACTTACTGACACAGTCGATGCAACATTTAACGCAACAGCAACAACTGCAGTTGCTACAACAGGCGGCCGCTATGTCTAGACAAAATAATCCTGCGACTCGTGAGTTGTCACCAAGTGCCTCAATGTCGCCCAGTTCTAGACATTCGGCCTCCAAGTCGCCCCAACAGCACATGATGCAGCAGCAACAGAACGTCGGTGGCCAGCATGTGCGCATTAAGAAGGAACCACCTTCAATGCAAAATCACAATCCCAACTTTGGTAACAGTGGGAGTGGGCCGCAACGGCATCATTCGCCTCACCACTTTATGCAGCAGCAATCGCCCAACCAACAACAGTCACCCCAGGCACCTCAGCCGCCACAATTGCCACCTCAAGCCTTGGGCAATATGGCCCAAGCCTTAATGCATCCAGCATCTCTGCAGTCACTGAGGCATCCCAATAGAGATGCGGCATTATTATTTCGTGTCAAGAACGAAGTGCAACAGCAGGTGGCAGCAGCAGCTGCTGCTGCGGCGGGTTTGCCTCAACTTATGCAGCCTGGAGCTGCTGCTGTCGCTGCTGCAGCTGCGCAGCGTATGGTATGGGTTTCAAATGCCCGAATAAACGGTGTCAAGCCAGAGGTTATAGGCGGTCCAATGGGTAGCATTCGACCGGGTGGACCTGGTCAATCACCTTCGCCTCACCATTCTTCATCGTCAGCCTCATCAACATCACAGTTATCGCCACAAACGCCCTCGCAAACCCCGCCAAGGGGCACGCCTACTGTGATTATGGGCGAAAGCTGTGGTGTACGTACCATGGTTTGGGGCTATGAGCCAGCGGCTCCAGCCTCTTCGGCAGGCTCAGCCAGTCAATCCCCAAACTCACATCACCACCAACAGCAGCATCATTTATCACACCAGCAAATGGGTGGCGGACCACCATCAGGCTCATCGTTACAATCCCAGCCACATCACTCATCACAGTCATCTTTAAATACATCATCTTCTTCGCCTTCAGCTGGATCTCTAACGCCCACTCATACGCCGGGGCCTTCGCCTCAAAATGAAGAAGCCGCCCAACTTCTACTATCACTAGGCCAAACACGAATACAAGATAATCGCCCCAGACCGCCCCATGCATTTCGTACGCCGCATGCGCTCAACATGGAACGGCTGTGGGCTGGCGATTACTCACAATTGCCGCCGGGTCAGCTACATGCTCTCAACTTAAGTGCTGCCCAGCAGCCTTGGGGAGCTAGCGGCTCATCGAATACCACCGGCTTAGGCAGAGGACTTGATCAAGCGCATGAGCCCACCGATGAGGACGACCAACCATTGGTGTGCATGATATGTGAGGACAAAGCCACGGGTTTACATTATGGTATTATAACGTGTGAAGGGTAAGTAAAATCTAACCTCCCCCTTTAACAGAATAGTTCTAATCTTCCTCTTCTCTTTTACAGATGCAAAGGTTTCTTTAAGCGCACCGTACAAAATAGGCGGGTGTACACTTGCGTAGCAGATGGCACCTGTGAAATAACCAAAGCTCAACGTAATCGTTGTCAGTATTGTCGTTTCAAAAAGTGCATTGAACAAGGCATGGTCCTACAAGGTAAGTTTTTAAAAAATTCAAAACCTTTGACCTCAAAATTTTAATGCTCTCTTCCCCGTTTTCCCTTGCTTTAGCTGTTCGTGAGGATCGTATGCCGGGTGGCCGTAATAGCGGTGCTGTGTATAACCTTTACAAGGTCAAGTATAAGAAACATAAGAAGAGTAAGCAACAGCAGCAGCAACAGCAACAGCAGCAACAACAGCAACAGCAATCGCCGCAATCACACTCACCCATGCACCAGCCACATCATCAGACCCAATTGTCACCGCATCACCATCAGACTCATCTCTTTATGCCGCAACAGCAACAGCAGCAATTGCAACAGCAACAATTTGCCGCAGCTGTGGCAGCAGTGGCTCATCAGCAACAAACCAAATTATTGGGCGAAATGAAGCCCATGTTCTTGGGCAGCAAAGAGCAGCAACAAACAATGCATTCTCAACATCACCAAACGGCGGCGTCGCAAGTGCAAGCACCGCTAGGACCGCCACAGCAACCTCCGCAGCATTTAGCCTCACCCCACCATCCGTTACACGTGACGACTGCCAGTGGTCCGTCACTGCATAGCCCGATAGCGAGCTCATCGCAACAGCAGACATCACATCATCATGTGGCCAGTATGGCACCACAGCAACTTGCAGCGCATCAACCGTCAGCAGCTTCACAAAGGCCCACGACTCCCCAAGAGACTGCTATGAAAATACCCTCGCATTTGGTAAATGGTACCATACTTAAGACTGCCCTCACGAATCCTAGCGAGATTGTACACCTACGGCATCGCCTCGACTCGGCCGTGAGTTCGTCAAAGGATCGTCAGATCTCATACGAGCATTCTCTGTCGATGATACAGACTTTAATAGACTGTGATGCCATGGAGGACATTGCCACGTTGCCGCATTTCTCTGAATTTCTCGAAGATAAATCCGAAATCAGTGAGAAACTGTGTAATATTGGCGATTCAATTGTACACAAACTGGTGTCTTGGACCAAGAAATTGCCCTTCTATCTTGAAATACCGGTTGAAATACACACCAAGCTCTTAACCGATAAATGGCATGAGATTCTTATCCTAACTACAGCTGCCTATCAAGCGCTACACGGCAAACGACATTCACCATCCACCCAGTCAAACACTTCGGCCAGCAGTTCAACGTCGTCGAATTCTTCGGCCTCTTCATCGTCCTCCTCGCCAACGCAGCACAACCATAGCAGCAACAACAATCATGCTTCGTCGACATCACCCCCTCACATAACAACACATCCTGCCTTAGTACACAAAGAAGATCCGGAATTTGTGGCCGAAGTCAATGCTCATCTGACAACGCTACAAACGTGTCTGACAACGCTAATGGGTCAGCCCATAGCAATGGAGCAACTTAAACTGGATGTGGGTCATATGGTGGATAAGATGACACAGATAACCATTATGTTTCGCCGTATTAAACTGAAAATGGAAGAATATGTTTGTCTCAAGGTCTATATTCTTTTGAATAAAGGTGAGTCACGCGTTGTAGTACAAAGCTACTGCGCCTCATTATCGTAAATTTTAAACGTTATTAACTCGCGTTGTGTTGTTCTTGTGTTTTTTAGCAGAAGTGGAATTGGAAAGCATACAGGAACGTTACATACAAGTATTGCGAACATTCTTGCAACACTCGTCACCACAAAATCCACAAGCCCGCCTTAATGAACTGCTCTCCCATATACCAGAGGTGAGTAGTGTTAATATTATTTTTTCTAAGTCGGTGATTAAGATGGGATTGGCCTAATAAAGTTTCTTTCTTCCTAAATCTCTTGTTAATATTAAGGCATTGATAATTTTTCAATAGATAAAGTTACTGTATAGGCAAAATTTATTTTCTAAAAAAAAATAATAGTTATCGATAACTTATGTTTTCTGTAAAAAAAAGTTATCGATAACTTGTATTTTCTGTAAAAAAAAGTTATCAATAACTTTTATATTATATTATGCATACAGAAAATAAAAACTATCGAAAACTTCTTATAGTATATACATATTATCGATAACTTTTTATAGAATATAAAAATAATCGATAACTTTCTATAGAATATAAAAGTTATCGATAACTTTCTATAGAATATAAAAGTTATCGATAACTTTCTATAGAATATAAAAGTTATCGATAACTTTCTATAGAATATAAAAGTTATCGATAACTTTCTATAGAATATAAAAGTTATCGATAACTTTCTATAGAATATAAAAGTTATCGATAACTTTCTATAGAATATAAAAGTTATCGATAACTTTCTATAGAATATAAAAGTTATCGATAACTTTCTATAGAATATAAAAGTTATCGACAACTTTCTATAGACAACAAAACATTCTAAAGAAAATAAATGTTATCGATAATTTTTTTTATAGAAAACCAATATTATCGATAGCTTTTTATAGAATACAAATGTTGTCGATACCTTTTTATAGAAAACGAAAAGTATCGATACCTTTTACAAAAAACAAAAGGTATCGATAACTTTCTTTAGAAAACAGAAGTTATTTTGATAACCTTCTGTAGAAAACAAAAGTTATCGATATATTTCTATAAAAAATTAAAGTTAGCGATAACTTTCTATAGCGTAATATTTTTTCAACAGAATAATTTCGATAACTTTTAAGCATAAAAAAGTATTTCGATTAATCTTATTTTATTCAGAGAAGTTATAGATATTTTTTCGATAAATTTGTCTAAATAAGAAAAATGTTTCGATAATTTTTTATTCTGAGTTATTTACATAAAATAAAAATTGCTTTAATTTCCCAGACAACCATCATTAAACTGCTACAGCAGAAGAATTTTTGATAAATTTAACGTTATGATTCAAATTCATAAATATTCAATAACGAAAATTATTTTCTGAATCATTAACTAAGGAAACTAGAGGCTTTTCTAAGATTTTCGAGAATTATTTGTGCTCATTTTCGGCTTTTCTTTACAGATTCAAGCTGCTGCTAGTCTTTTATTGGAAAGTAAAATGTTCTACGTTCCCTTCGTCTTGAACTCGGCCAGTATAAGGTAGCAAATGCTTCAACGTGGTCTATTAACAAACGCCGAACAGCAACCGACGCCTTATGATACGACAAGAACACACAGATTTGGGACGACAAGCGCCGAAGTAAATTTGCATAGGAATGAGGAAGGACAAGAACTCAATCATGAATTGATGGGCCAGCAACAGCAAGAGCAAAAGGAACGTATAAACTGTTTACCTATAATAGAAATGCCGCAAATAAAAATTGAACAGGATATGGAAGATTATATGGAAGAAGAGGAAATCAGTAATAATAGGGAAGACGAAGAAATGATGCAACAACAACAGCAAGAATCAGAGGAACAGCATGAACAAGAGTGTAGAGATGAAGGGCAGCAGTATGAACCTATGGATATAGTGGAACAACAACAGCAACAACCAGAGAGAGGTGGAGGCGGCATTAAGCCAATAACACAACTTTTAGAGCCGACATCTATACTTAAGACATCTTTGTTAACGGGAGCAGCCAATACATTGGCTACATTGACAGCGGCTGCTGAACAAATTGCCCGTATGCCGAATGAAACTTTAAATAAAAATTATCCATATTTCAAGGAGGAAAATCGTAGAACCTATACTACTACTACCATAGAGGATACAAGCAACAAACACAATGTGAGTGTAGAGCAAACAACAGAAAAGAATAAAACGGAAATAGAAATGGAAGGTGGTGTAACAACATATACATCAATATTGCAAACAGCTTTAATGGCTAAACGTCCAGCAAATAATGATAATGCTTTAGCAACAACAGCAACAGCAACATCAGTTACTAAAACTTTACATGTACGGACACCAGATCAAGTTTTAAAGACTGCCGTTACTTTGGCAACATTAAGTGAAATTGCTGCCCAGCAAGAGCAACAACAATTAAAACAGCAACAGCAACAGCAGCAGCAACAGCAACATCAACAAAAACAACAGCAAATGCCACATATATTGGTAGTGCCACAAGTTGCTGCTGCAACACCTATGCGTAAAATGTGTACTTTGCCATTTAAAAAACTTAATTTTGCTAATGTAACAACAACAACTATAACACCGTCATCATCAACAATATCATCGCCATTATTGTATACAACAACAACAGCAGCAGCTGCAACAACAACAACAACAGCACCAAACACTGCCTCTTCAATAAACACTACCACTAATACCACTACCATTATAACAAATAATTATAATTTAGGTTCTAATATTAAAGCAAATACTAATTTAATTAATAAAAATACAAAAACAACAACAACAACAAATACAAAAACAACAACTATTATAAGTACTAAACAGGCGGCTTCATATAACAACAGCAACAACAGCAATTTAAGTAGCAAAATTAGCAATAACAATAACAACAACAACGGTAACAGTAATACAATGGCTACACAAACATTAAAAATACCACAACCTCATATACAAATAAAACCCCATTTGGTAACAAGCCAAACACAAACTGAGGAAACAACGCTTATATTGCCTTCAAATTTAACAGGGATAGTTGAACATAATAGCAGTAGCAGTGGCAGTAGCAGCAACAACAATTCATCATCTAGCATTTCATTAACAAGGACTGCCGTATCAGTTCAAACCAAACAGCTGATACAAAACTCATCATCAGCATCAGCATCAACATTATCATCATCACTGTTATCATCTGCATCAGCATCTGCATCCACATCTACATCTGCCTTAACAGTAACAATGGCAAATATAAAGCCTGTTAATACGGATAACAACAAAACTGGCCATATTTTTAAGCATAATTCCCAAAGTGCTACTGTAAGTGGTACTGTAAGCAGTGTTGGTGGTGGTGGTTGTGGTGCCAGTATTAGTGGCTGTAGCAAAGAAACCACCAATACAACATTAACTAAAATGAATATAATTAAAACGACTAAACCATGTAAGGATGAACACCAACACCAACACCATCATCATCATCATCCTTCTGTTGCCATGTCTACTGCTGCAGCATCCTCCCATACATCATTGTCATCTTCTACACCTGCCACTAATGTTACTGTTGTTGTTTTTGAAACATTGTTACCTGAGGACTGAAAACATTTTTTGTTTTAAAATTTATTAAAAAAAATTTTACAAAAACAAACAAAAAAAAAACATTTCTTTTTAGAAAAAATCTATTTTAAACACAGCTAGCTACTACCTATTATTGTCTACAACCGACCTTTACTCCTCCCCCCTTTACTTCCTTTTAATTGTTACCCCACCTTTAAGAAAAATTGTTGTTACATATTTTTATTTTTATTACGTATTTTTTTTTTTTTTTAATTAATAAAATGCTTTGTTTTTGCTTATTAAAAAAAAAAAAATAAAAGGAATTTTTTTCTTAAAATTTTTTTTAAATAAAATTTTTTTAAATAATTTTTTTTTTAACCTAAAACAACCTAAAAAAAAATTCATTTTTGTGTAGTTTTTAAAACTAAAATAAAAAAAAAATAAATGTTTTATTTCTATAGGAAAAAAAACAATATTTTTAAAGAATATTAATTATTATTATGTGTGTAATTTTTTTTTTTTTTTTGTAATTGTTTATGTGTAAAGTTTTTTTTTTATTTTTATTATTAATTATTTAATAATTTATAAAACATAAGTCAAAACCAATTCTTTTTTCTTTTTTTATAAATAATTTTTTATGTGTATGTGTAACTATAAAAACTACAACCAACAACAACAACTTTTATACAAAATTATGGACTTTTTTCTGTATCTAATAAGCTTTTATTATTATTAATTAATTAATTAATTAATTATTATTGTATGTGTAATTATGATTATTATTATTATTATTACGTTTAAACAAACCTATTATTATGACTATAAATAACTTTTAATTTTAATTTTATATCTTTATATATATACATTTATAGTATATAGAATTTTTTTTCTAGTTTTAATTATTTTTAAAACAAAACAAAAAAACTAAAAAATCCCAAATAATTTTTTTTTGTAAACGTATATTAATATTATTATATTTTTTTTTTTAGCTTAAACAATTGTTTTTTTGTTTATACGTTAAAAAAAAAGAAAGTGTATTTTTTTCTGTGTTTTTTATTTCTTTTTTTTTGTAATTGTTAATTATTAATCATTAATTAAATATTATCTACAACTATACATGCATATTAAAACAAACAAAAAGCATTAAATATTAAAAAACAAAAAAAAAATTAAATAAATCATTAAAAATAATTTTTTTTTCTCTGAAAAGCTTCTTTAAAAAATATCACTTAGCAAGCAAAACCATTTAAATCCTATTAAAAAAAAAATACCCTTTTTAAATAAAAACAAAAATTTTTAAACAAAAAAAAAAAAAACAAAAAACAAAGTTAAGTTTTTAAAAACACACAATTTGATTTTATTTATTTTTGGTTTTCCACGGTTTCGATATTGTTATAAAAAAATTTTTTTATTTTGCCTTCAAAGAATTAGAGAATTTATGATTGCGAATAATTGTTTTTTATTTCATTGCCTTTCTAATATATATTATAGATAGGCTTATACTACCCCCCTACCCACTATTAATTCATACAGCAGGTATTTTTATTTGATATGCCAATATTTATAGTTCAAAATATTTTGGACAATAATATTGACAACGCCTTGAGATTTACATTTTCTGAAAGGTAATTTTATAATCTTTAACTTAATATAAAGTAAGTTTAGCATTGTATTCTATAATTGTATCGAAAACGCGAACTACAGCAAAACTTCGTTCTTTTTAGGCAAAAACTATCTGACCACATTAATTTAGCAGGGTGGACAAATTCTTGCCAAAGCGGTATGAAAAATTAATTCAGAAATAAATGGGAATATACCTAATATAATAAAATTATAAAAATATTAGATGACCCGTGCGAATATTTCGCACCGTTAGTTGTCATTTTTGTAACATAAAAATACTGACTTAGTAATAAACGACATTATAGTAATGCCAGAATGGATATTAATACTTACTATATTATGTAGAATTGCAATACTATTAAGCGACCCTGTATTACCACACTTGAACAAAAACATATAATCATAATGACAACAGTATTATCATGAAGTTCTATATAAAATATAATTTTTATCAATGAAAATATTAATTTTTCAATTTCTAATTATTTTTCGCCATTAGTGTTAGATATAAGCTTTTAAATGAGATATCATTCATTAAATTTGATGCGGTGGTATGGGAGATATTTGTAACCGACAAAAAAAAGTGCTTTAGAAATAATATAATGATTAGAAAACAAAAAAAATTGTATTACATACGTGAACACTATTAGTTCACACAAGAAGCGCGTTTTTAATGCATCAATATTCAAAATTACTTATTTTAGAGAATAATAATGACTGGGCCTTAAGAGTTACTGCTTCCGAAAGATAATTCTCTAATCTTTAAACTAATAGAATATACTTACATTATTATTGGGGCAAATATATTGAAAACATAAAACAAAAATTTGTTGTGTATGAATTAATAATAGTGGTTAGGGCTAGTAGAAACTAAATAAGAACTATTTGGTTGACAGCTTTTCTAGTCTACAATCTATTCTAGTCAAAAGAAAAAACATTTTTTGTTTCATTTTGAAGCCCTTCAAGTTGTAATAAAATGGGTTCTGGTAATTCATTAATTACTCCTCACAGAATCAATATGCATATGCTAGGCTTGTAACGATTGCTGGATTAAAAAATGTACATAAAGATGAATCGCCGTGGTTTATTAGACGTAAGGCCCGAGTTTAAATTCCAGGTCAGACTTCAAAACGAAAATATTGTAATAACCAATTATGTACATACATAGAGATAAACAAGAACAAGAAATGAAATGGTCACCTACAGCAAAAGGAACGTATAAATTGTTTAACCATAACAAGACCTTAGAGAGGGCAAACTATGGGCATAGCACGGGAATCATAATATAGAGGAGGTATTAAGCCAAACCCCCTAATTTTAGAAGGTATAGATGTACTCAAGGAGTACTCAAAGTACTAAAATTAGGGGTTTTGGCTTAATACCTCCTCTCTTCAATGATTCCTGTGGTATACCAATAGTTTGCCCTCTCTAAGGTCTTATTTATGTTGCATCATTCCATTGATTCAACGAGCGATTGATTCATGGAGCCTTGATCTTATCGGTTATAAGTCCGGTTAGTATTCTTCAGAAACTCTTAAAAAGTTTGATGTAAAATTCAAATCTCTTCCCATTTTAAATAATTCACTAATGTTTAGATTGCCTCAAATCCAATTGGTTTGAGAAAAGTTTTCTTTTTTCTCGCTGTCTTCAAATTTGCTGATAATGTATTTTTCTAAGCTCCTATTCCCACTTTAAATTTCCTACAGCGGTAAGGCAAATTTTCTCCTAAGCAAGCTGCCTGTTTACTGCTAGAATAATTAGGTACGAAACTGTCCCTAAAAAGTAGCTAAACTAGACGAATGAGACTTGATTTAATAGCACAATGAAATAATCTGAAACTTTTCTCCTAGCAAGCTGCCTCCTCATTGCTAGTATAGATAGGTATGAAGCTATCCCTAAAAAGTAGCTAAACTAGACGAATGAGACTTGATTTAATAGCACAATGAAATAATCTGAAACAAATGATTAAGCCACTGTATTACCAATAATTGTTTACAAGCAGGTCAGTGAGTTTACCTACAAGACAAAATTCAGCTACTTATTGGCATTATGTACATACCTAGTATCAATAGAATCGAGCCATCACCCCTGCAATTCCAGTAGAAGTTGTTTACAGGATCAGCAAGGCTTTTTGCACGAATATTTTTAATTGTCCCTGCTCTTTCTCTTAGAACACAATTGTTCATAGCCGATTGGTCAAATTGGTCTTATTATTAACAAATTATTTTACTTTAATTTTCGATCCTATAAGTAGCCTAGGGTCTCCTTGAGGTTTCATCAATCCAATTATATCAGATAAGCAAATCTACTCCAACCTATTTTGATAATCTAAGAGAAACTTGAAGTGCGTTAAAAAGCTTAGTCCAATGACAACCATTTGGAAGTTAATCAGTTGACTTAGAGTAGAGAGAGCTAGATGAAAATCACTCTGGGCTCAACAAGTTGACCCACCAACTGAATATTTCCATATTCTAGTCTTCTTACTAAAGATTCGTTAACCTGTTAACTGATTATGACGAGAAAACTTCTGTATAAAGGCGATGACGACAATTTTCGTCATGAAAGTTTGCATAATTTTTTGAACGCATGAATTTTATTGTATGCAGTTGAATACAAATTTATTCTACGCCTAATAGTTTAATTAGCTTAGTTCGAATTCTTTACTACTCAATAGAATATAATCAAAAGTATTGTTTCTCTATACCTTAAAGAAAATAGCAGCAGATCTTTTGAAATCTCCTGCAGAATAGTACTGATACTACTAGTTTTAATTGACAATGACCCTAAGTGGAAAATAATTATTCAATAAATCTTAAATGTATATACATACATACATACATAATTGGGCATTACAACCCTTCAGTCAGGATTATGACCTACATAGCTTTTCACACCATTTATGTTATGTGCGTTAATTTGTATACATAAGTAGTAGGACGTACAGTTTAAAGTCGACTCCGAACGACAGATTTTTGAGAAGCTTTTCATGGCAATTTTTACTTTCAGAGTCTTCGCCAGAAATCTGCTGAGAGGAAGTCGCCGAAGAAATATTTTCATATTTCCATTTTGATGTCTGACCTGAGATACGAACCCGGGCCTTTTGTCTAATAAGCCAACACACTACCTAGTAGACCACGGCGACTTAAATGTATATAAATCCAGTAACAGTAGGCTAGTAAAGTTGACAAAACCAAAGAAAAAATATTAATTAGCCGTGAATTTTTATTTTAAATCAGGCTGGAGGTTTGATAATCTCTGGTAATGTGAGAACAGAATCTGTGCTATTACATTACACTTATTAATCGTCATTTACAATAGAGCAGGTGCATGATTCCATTGTGACACTTAGACAGCATATGCAATAACAAACATTCTAAAAAAAAGGGTTTTGATTTATTTACATATTGTAAGATTCCAAATTCAATGGCTAAGATTTCCTAAAGGTCTGTTTAATAATAGTTTCTGATGGTGCTGGCAAAATAATATCGATCAATAATATGTATACCGTTTCTGCATGAGGAGCAGCCTCCGGGTTAAGATTTCTCTTTATTCGAATCATAACAAAACTATTTTGAGATTCTAATGACTACATGGGATTTGATATCACGCTTAGGTACGAGATTGCCCAATTCGTTTAAAAAGTTTTGAAATACAAATCCTGCGAATTATTTTTAAGATCAAACTATTGTTGCTATGACTGTTGCTTTTATTTTAAATTACTTTTATTTACAAGAACCTAGAAATTATTTCATTTATTTTTTAAACTTTTAAACCCCATACCCTAACTGATTTGATTTGTTTCCATTTTATTCATACACAAGTTCTAAGTTCAATTAATGAAGCATACTTTAAGGCTGACTAATTTAAATATTAGAAGAAATCTCCTTTAAAAAAAAAAAACGTCCAAAATGGTAACAAAAAAACTTTTATTATTAAAAAGACTACAAATTGTTTATAACTATTACGATATTGTTGTATACATTATTAGTAAAATATTAAGTAAAAACAAAAACAAAAAAAAGAAGCCTCCTTGTTAAACAAATACTGCCTAAATAATATATCCCACTAATTAAAAAAAAATAATAATTAACAATTATTTTGTGTTCCTTTGACTCTGTTAAGATTGCATTTAAAAATAAAAAATAAAAAAACAAACAAACAAACATACAAAAAACCATTAGAAATGTTCAAAACTTTTTTTTAAACAATCCAAAAGCCTAGATAAATATTTAAAAACACTCATAAACACAATGAATTTTAAATTAAATTAAATTAAACATGCAAACAAACAACATACATTCATAATTAAATTGCATATAATAAAAGAAAAGTAAAAATCAAATCAAAATATACGTTTTAGAAAGAAAAAAGAAAAGCAAATGAATATTGAATTAAATTCTCCACCAAAAGGTCTATGATTACATCTGAGATACATAAACAATTATTTTTTTTTAAGAATTTCAAAGAAATTATAACAAGATCCTTTAACATATAATAGCTTTGCCTTTGTAGTACACATCCCATAACGATGTGCCCACTAGCCAGTGTGGAAATGTTGGAAATTCTAATTTTTCTTTTAAGCACATTGAAACTTGAACCTTGTATGTTACAGCCAGTGGAGACAGGTAGACAAAAGTGGCCGTTAACCCTAAAAGGACAGACAAGCGTGAGCCAAGTTACACCACAAGACAAGCCAAAAAGGTTTGGTACAACAAGGCCAAGCAATACCACAGGACAACCCAAAAAGCATAGGCACAACTAAGCCCAGCAATACCACAGACCATACCGAAATAAGACCTATTAACTGATGTATTGCAACACATCAGGAAGATCTTTGAATTGCTCAAGTTCCTTTTGTTTTTACCCTGAAAGCAAAAAAGGCTTCACACATCAGCCCGAAGGACCTTCAGCATTTAGCCTTTCTTTAGTAAAACCCTAGAAAGGCTAGGGATCACTGACATAGGCTATGGAGAACACTTATTAGTTTCTCAAAATGTCTGCAGGAAGGAATAATCCATTGAGACCGAGCACTACACTCTAAAATTGTATTGATTGCTAGATTACTGGAGTATAAGAAATTCAGACAAAAGACTTTTCAAGACATAAAGGAAACTTTGAACAACGATTAACTTTTTGCAAACATCTTAAGAAAGCATTCTACATTGCTTAAAGTTACTATCCAATGAGTTGAGCATGGGGCGAGCCGAATTTGTTATCAGTTAGAGGGACAGATGTTTCCTTATGGAGCAAGACAGCCACTGCTCTATCAGCAAAATTACGATATTATAGCGATCTATTCATGTCGGTAGCAACTAATCAAACATCTAGCGACAGAAGTTTATTACGAGGCCCATTGAGAATTTTTCCTTAAAGAGCAGGAAACTTAATGAAAATTTTGGTGTCATAACGACCTATTCAAGGCGGAAGGAACTAAGCGAATATTGAACCAAAATTAGCTAATTATAAGCTTAATTATGTTTTGTTTCGAAAATGTTTACTAAAAGTTTACTAAAATAACTAATCAAACGCTAAGTAGCATTCGGCCGTCTGTAGTTCGAACTTAGTTATGGAAACCTGAACATGAGATTTAGATGTCTAAGTTGACTGGTGTAACTAATCAAACACTGACAAACTACATTCAATTGTTTGTATGAGGATTAGTCACGTATTCGAAGATTTAACAATTATCCTCTAGTATATAAATTCAATAGATTGACTAATAGAACACTGAGTAATATTAGGCCGAAAGGGGTTTCGTGCTTATGAGATTGGTCAACTCTGTTAATGTTACAAATCCTTAAACATGTTTTCTAAATTCACTGGATTCACTGAGTAACACTCAGACTTAAAATTTAGTTTCTTAAATCCAATGCTTTGACTAGTAGAAACAAAACAAAACTAATTCGATTGCCATAATATTCGTAATAATTGTGCAAATTCCTGTGATTGCATTTTGAGACTAGATTTACTAGTGATTGAAAAAAATTCCCCAACTTTTATAGAATTTCTAATTCTGTCCCATTTGAAATGTCTTTTATTTTTAATTACACCTTTTTTTGGTGGGGGATTTACACATGGTAAAAAAATATAAAATCATAACGAATCACTTCATAAACAAATTATAATTAAATTTAATTATTTAAATAAAAAAAAACAACATTCAACAACAACAAAAAAGCAAGAGTCTGATATAAAAAATGCCTTTAAAAGTGTTTTTACGGTATGAAAAAATAAAATAATTAAAAAAAAAAAACGTAGCAAGTAATATTAAAAAAAAAAACAATAAAAATTAAATTAAATTAAAAAAAAAAAAACATTTAAAAATATTAAAAAAAAAGATTTATAAAAAAAAAAATTAAAATATTTAATATTAATTAAATGTAAAGCAGTTAAATAAGGAACGAACATACACACAGAAAATAATTCAATTTAATTATTATTAAAAATAAATAAAACCAAAACATAATAAAATTAAACTTTAAAATAATTAATAAAAAATTATTGAAATAAAATAAAAAGTAAACAAAAACGGCACACACTTATTTAAATGAAAAAAACACAATTTATGTTAAAAAAATTAAATAAACATATAAAAACAACAATTAAATAAAAATAAATAAAATAAAAAATGAATAAATAAATATTTTTGCACTTGAAAAAAACTGCATTAGTTTTAAGTCATAATTTAAAAAATAAAAATGTAAAAAGAAAAAAAAAATTAAAAAAAAAATGTACACATGCCCAGAAACCATATTCCACACGCCACTGCCATTAAATCAATAGTAAAATATCAATAACATACTCTCTAAATCACTTTAAATCCAATATGAGGATATCAAAAACGTTAATACAATTCTATTACAAAACTTATAAGCACTTAATTGCTTAAATTAAAAAAAAATTACACCATTTCCCATTTTCCTAAAAGATCTTTCGGTTTAGGGAGGGAGGCACATTACGGGACATATCCCGAAATTTTGGGCAACATGAACATTAGAAGATCCTCGACATACATACAGACAGCAATTTTCATTTCGTACTGCCTTATTACAAATAGAGTAGGATTGAAATGGGAAAGAAATGGCCCTCATAAATGGAAAACCTTACACCCTTTCTAAATATATTTTAAACATTCAGAATAGAATGAATAGAAGGGAGGGCAGCTTCAAGCTTGACTTGAGCACACAAAACGGCTTAACATCAGTCGAGGCATTAGCCAAGAACATTACGTTTGAATATGTGCCGGTCAGCATTATCGTATCAACGGGCATTCATTTAGAGCTTTCTAGGACTTTAGACACATCTACCGAGTAGTACGAGTCTTCGGAAAAGTGTCGAACGTTTGAATATGTGCCGGTCAGCATTATCGTATCAACGGGCATTCATTTAGAGCTTTCTAGGACTTTAGACACATCTACCGAGTAGTACGAGTCTTCGGACAAGTGTCGAATGTTCGAATACGTGAATACGTGCCGGTCAGCATTATCGTATCAATGAGCATTCATTTAGAGCTTTCTCGGCCTTTAGACACATCTACCGAGTGAGTGCTACGACTCTTCGGACAAGTGTCGAATAGGGCATCAGTAGCATCAGCTATAAGTTTTTTTGCAAATTGATTATTTTGGGTCTGATTTATTTATGTGTACTTAGCTCGTTCAGAGTGGACAACCATCAAACACGAATAATATAAAAAATATTCACGACTGGTGGTAAGAACTTTCAAAATAAAATGAAATATCTTCACCACTGGCAAAGACCTTCAGAATCAAACCAAAAATATTTACAATTGGCGTAGACCTTCAGAATCAAATACAAAAATATTCACTGCTGGTGAGAACAAAATAAAACCATAAGGATTTAACGTGGGTTAGGACTTTCAGTTTTCAGCAGGGAAAATAAAAGGTTTTAGAATTAAATTAAATTCGAATTGATACAATTCCAATTTTAAATGCAATAAGTTAGCCAAATAATGACTTTGGTTACAATAAAATGCTTTCAATTAGACAAGAAATGTAAATTCGCTAACATTGAATAGAAAATATTTCAAAATCGGTTTGATAGCATGGTTTAGTAGTCTATTTTCATTCGATTAAAATTAAAAAAATTAATTTACTTACCGAACTTTTTCAGCTACTTGTTGTTGCTCCTTCCTGATTGGATCGCATACATTCAAATGAAAAAATCAAAATAATGATCCAGTCTTTAGATAAACTCTCTAGCCAATGTTTATTGATCTAAAAATATACAATAATAATGATAAATTAACAAATGAATAACAAATTGGCTAAAACGCTAAACAAAACAAAAATATACAAATGGAAAGAAATTAGCAGGCGTTAATAAAGTTTGTTGTTTAAATCTTTTGCTTTGTCCTGTTAAGGAAATAGGAAACATAGCCCCCTCACCCACACTCTCTGCAGACATGGTTTAAACAAAGTTAAATAAACTTTTAAGAAAATATTCAACAAGAATCATGTCATGATTACAAGTATACTTCAAATAAAAAATTAAAGCCTTTTGTGCTAAGTTCGCTCAATTGTTTCTCCTTCAAACTAAAGGGTCGAGTAGATCGCTGGGTTAATGTACATAGTTAAGCCCTTGCCTATGGATATGCTGCAAAACAATATTTGAAGGCCATGGAAGATTTGTTTTTAAGGTTGCAATTGGAGACTTTTGGCCTGACAATCTGGAATTTCTATGCAATTCCGAAGGGGTCTACAATATTAAAAATGTATTTACACAATCTGGCATTTCCAAGTAATTTCATAGACGTTTGCACTGAATGTTACAAAATGTTGGACAAAATTAGTTGCGAAATATATACAAGAGGTTCTAACACTATAGGCGAATATCATGCTCATATTTAAAGCTGTACAATGTTTGTTGAATCATTGGTTTTTTCTCTAAAAATTATTTGATTATGTGGCCAAGTTCAACTAAAGGTAACAAGTTGCCAAAAATTGGGACAACTGCTATCAATTTCGAACATGTTACCGAACATGTTGTTCCAATATAATCCGGTCATTGTAAAAGAAGGTTCACTTTTATTGGCAGCAAATAGGTCCATGCAGTATTGTTAGGGTCTGCTAAGCTGCTTTGGATAACAAAACGATAGTCATCTTATCTTGAATTAGCCACATAACGCTTTCTTATAGTTGTCATAGACTACTATGCTATTGAAAGGCATACTTCTGCAGTTATTGTGGATCTAAGTAGAAAAAGGAAATATATGACATAAAGAAGCGGAGGTTCTTATCCTTTTATCTTCATTTAAACTTCGATTGAACTCACTCAAAAACGTCTACCACAATAGGGATGGCTTCTTCTAGACTTGAGTATTGGGTGAATATTAAGTAATACGTAAAAAGTTGCCATAGTCTAGTAGGTAGTGTATTGGTTTATTAAATGAAAAGCCCAAGTTCGTATCCCAGGTCATGCATCAAAACGAAAATATGAAAAGAAATATTTGTTCGGCGACTTCCTCTCAGCAGATTTCTGGCAAAAAACTCTGAGAGTAAATAAACCTGTCATGAAAAAATCTCTAAAAAATCTGTCGTTCGGAATCGACGTTAAATTGTAGGTCCCGGCATTCAAGTATAAAATAAACGCACACAACAAGAGTGCTGTAAGAAGCTAGACCGTAATCCCAACTGAAGGGCTGTAATGTCCAATTATGTATGTATGTATGTACATTAGAAGTTGCCGTAGTCTACTAGGTGGAGAGACGAGAGTTCGTTGTTCAAACTTCTGCTCAAACGTCTTGTAACAAAACGAACTTCAGCTCAACAGTATTCTGATAAAAAAAATCTCAGCAAGTGAATTAAATTGCCGAAGATATAATAAAGTTACTGCGAATCATGGATAATATTTACACAGACAACATTGGGAGTGATGTGTGAATAGCAAAAGGATTGTAAAGGCGATTTAAGCAAGTAAGTAAGCATCACAATGAAGCTGACCTCTCTAAGCTAGGTCCTTACCCCTAAAGGAGGATCTTTCACTGAAACCAAATTAATGCAAGGCACTATAAAATACAAATTTTTGAACGAATTTAAATGATTTTAAATAATTTTAATAGATTTTTTGGATAATCCTCGTATTGTTTCCTTGAAAGTAAAATTGTAAATAGGATGTAATAAATGTATATTCATAAACTATTTATAGTTGTTGTTTTTTTCAAATATTATTTTCATTATTAACTTCATAATTATCACCATAAAGTGCGTCAAATATTCGGAAAATTAAAATTTAATAACACTTTTAGAAATAAAAAAGAAAGTTATTAAATATAGATTTATATTAGGACATCTTTATGCATTCATACATACATTTAAACATATAAATAAATTTATGCATATACATACATACAATACATACTGATATATAAACAAAAAAAAAATAAAATTTAGTTTTAATCATAGAAACATGAAATCATTAAAAACAAAAATTTCCTTTTTAATGAAATATCACAAGAAAAATAAATAAAATAATGAAAGAAAACTAATGTAAATATTTCTGGATTTCATTCACAATCACACAATCCACATTTATGGTGTTCATTGCAATGAGAAAAATTAAAGCATTTTAAGGAACATTTAAACATACATACATACATACATTTCATTCTAATAAACCGTACATACAACATACATAAAAAATGTAATAAGAAAAGAAGAGAAAAAATATTTAAAAATATAACGAATTTAATTCATAAATTTTAGTTAGAAAAATTTATTTTGTTTTAATTAAAATAAATAAAAAAATAAACAAGAAAATAAAATAATTTATATTAAAAAAGAAAATCTCAAACATTTATTACATACATAAATTATACATATACATACATATATAAATATAGGCATTAATTAATTAACAAAAAAAAAAAAAAGACGAAAAAGATGAAGAAAAAAAATCTGCATTTAATTATAAAAGAAAGGAAAATTTCTATTTAACAGTTAAAAAATCTATGCACTTGATATGAAATTTGTATGCGAGTATTTAAACAAATTAAAAATAAAATTTCATAAGAAAACATTTCAGAAAAAAAAACATTAAAAATAAATCAAATAGTTTATATAAATAATATTTAAAAATATTAACTTAATAATAACGAAATGAAATATAATAAATTTATATAATGTTCTTAATTTTATAAATTCAATTTTATAAAACAAAAAAACAAAAACAAACAACTAAGTTACCCTAATTATTAAAAAACAAAATTTTTAATTGTAACTCAAAAATTGGTGCTTAAAAAAATACAATACAATACAATAAAATATAATAAAAAAAAAAAAAAACAATTCAAAATAATACAAAAAAAAAAAAACAAACACTCAGTCCAGCTCGACTTTATGTTACCCTAACCCTTCCCTTAATACTCTATACATACCGAATACCTACAAACATATTTATTTTGTTAATGGACCAGAACTAATATTGCCATATTGATCAGATTTAAAGCCTGGAATTAAGGTTTTTATAAACCTTGTGGTAAAAATTTTTTGTAATCAGTCGATTTACCTAAGAATAGCCAGTGGATACAAAGCTCCACTCGTATTATTTTATGCTACTTTCTACTGCAGCTTTATTGTAAAGGTTTAGCAGCTAATATTTGTAACTTTCCCTGTACAACTGGACAATACACGGATCAAAGAATCATGACGGAATTAGAAGCTTTCAGGAGAGTTCACCAATTTCTGAACACCCATATTATCGATTTCACGTTTAATACGTTTACAAGCCTCTTCGATTTCTTCCTGACCGGTGAAGAACATAAGTATATCACCCTCTCTGTCTTCGCACATGTGTATTTGTATGACAGTGCGTATGTCAGCTTCCGGTTCACGTTCCAGTTCGACCGTATAGAAAATCTCTATAGGATGAGTTCTACCGGGCACATTCATAAGGGGAGCATTATCAAAGTACTGCTGGAATTTGCCAGCATCCAGGGTGGCAGACATCACTACCAATTTCAAATCGTTTCGTTGACGTATTACCTCCTTTAGGATACCCATGCAAATGACGTTTAACTCATTTAAATTGAGACACTTTCAAATGGTTTTCATAGGGCTTGTATTTGTATTCTCATTTTTCCATTTAGGCCCCTGATCATGCTTCAACGACTTATGCAGGAAATCTCTTTAAATTTGCCTTTAGTCGTTAAGACTATATCGGCGCCTCCATTCTATAACATTTTCTCAATCTGTAGTCGAATATTTTTCCATTTAGGAAGTTTTTTTTCTTCTTGTAAATGGTACCTTTGTGATGTTGTCCGTATTTATACCTAGGCCCCTGATCATGCTTCAACGGCTTATGCAGGGAATCTCTTTAAATTTGCCTTTAGTCGTTAAGACTATATCGGCGCCTCCGTTCTATAACATTCTAAGTAGAAAACGTTATGGGCTCTCAAAGTTTTCACGCGCCCTACGACTATTTGTACAATGGGTCAATTTCGACCTCCGGGTATTGTGCTTGTCTTGACCGACAGGTGCACGTCCACGACTATATGTGTATTCTAAGTAGAATTTTCGCAATAACTTCGGAACGGAGCGGTGCATTTTAACCAAATTTTTACAATATTTATGTTAGAGAACGTAGAATTTAACAATGCAAGAACATTAGAAACGTTCTAAGTACACTTAGTGGTGAAAGGACACCACCCTGAGAGCATCAACTATTTGTATCTATCCCTATTATCTTGTTTGTCTGCCTATGTTTACAAATCTTTAATAGGCCATTTTTACCCCTTTAAAATCCTCTCAATTGATATAAATCAGTTAGTAAGGCAACATTAATTGACGTTCATATAACTTTAAATGAATCTGTGGCATGCCTAAATTGTTTATTTCTTTATTTAAACTTTAAAATTCAAACATTAAACATTGAAGATAATTGTTTTAAGAAAACAAAAATTAATTGTATTATAGCTAAAATAAAAATTAGAAAAAAAGTAACAAATAGAAACCTTTAGAAGAAATCCTAAACAATTAAAAATTATTTTTTAAGAAATTAATTCTATTGATAATGATGATGACAAAACGAAAAACAAAACCCAAATGAAACCCTAGTAAATAATGAATGAAAATTTTTTGCAATTAATTGTTGTTTCTGATTTTAGTTTTATATTTAAAAAAAAAAAATAAAATAAAAAAATACTGATTGTTAAGAAAAGAAAAAAAAATAAAGAAAATTATTATAAAAATTATATACAAAAATAAATAAAAAAAAAAACAAAAAAAAAAAGAAATCAAATAATTATTTGAATTATATATAGTAGAGCAAAAAAGATAAGAAAAAAAAAGAATTATTTATAAGTTTTATTAATTTATTTATTATGTATTACGAAACAAAACAAAACAAAAAAGATAATGAAAAAAAAGAATGACTATATTTAATTGTTATTGAGTTTTTAAACCAAAAGAAAATTTAAAAAAATTAAAAAAAAAATATTTTATTAATTAATGAATTTATAAAAATAAAAAAAAGAAAACATTGAAGAAAACGAAATTTAATTATTAAACACTTTTTGTTTAAAATATACAAAAAAAACCAGAAAAATTAAAAGAAAAAAATAATTAAAAAACATTAAATAAAAATTAAAAAAAAAATATTTACAAAATTTTTTTCTTTGAAAATTTTTTTTAATGAAATTGAAAGAAAAAAAAAACAAAATTATTAATATAAGAACGTATATAAAAATTATTATAAAAACGCTATATACACCTTGTATTAACTATAACAAAAAAATTATATATAAATAATATTAAAAGTAATAAATAATAATAATAAAAAAATAATACAACACTGTAAAACCATTTATTTACCGAAATAAAGAAAACAAAATTTAATAAAAAAAAAACGGAAAAATAATTATTAAAATGGAAAAAGAACAACAACAACAACAGAAATAATAATAATTTAAAAACAAAATAACAATAACATTATTAAAAGAAAACTGTAATAAATATTTAATAAAAAAAAAATAAAATTATTTAAATTGTTTTTATTGACATAAGGGGGAGGGTGGGTATTGCCATCAAGCTCAATACAATTTACTTAACGCATTGTTGACCGGTTTCGAGTTAACTCGTGTTTTCATATACAAGCATTGTTAAGCGGTCACGAGTTAACTCTTGATTGCACTTGCGCTAGCAATTCGAATTTCTGAAACCCAAGGCCATATATAATACTGCAAAAGTTATTTTTCTAGATATTCTGATTTTTATAACAATTTTAGTTTTGGAAAAAATTGCCACCATGGCTGATCGTGATAACGAAGAATTTTTTAATCAATTGTACGCGGACAACTTAACTGATTGTCTAAGTGATTTGGAGATAAACTGTAGTGATTCGGAAAGCAATAGCTAGTTTATCGAAGATAGTTATGAATCTGCCATGAAACCAGCAAACTGGCAAAGAATAAACGTACTAGAATTGGTTGCCGGTTTTATCACGGGACACTGCGAGATTAGGTCGCTGACGGGGATCTGGAACAGATCTCAGCCGGACTATTGCAGGGTATGTTGCGATGAGGAGGAGTTGGATACTGTCAAAGATCTCCTCTGCAACTGCCCAGCCCTTGGTAGGTTGAGGTTGAGGACCCTTGGCAGGCCTTCTTCTAGAACTTGAGTTCTGTGTCAAGAGCCGGCATCAAGCACATTCATTAGCAGCTTGGGCCGGTTGAAAGGTGCTAGGGCTTCATAAGTGTAGTCGCACTCTCAACCACTATTGTTTTGTGTCTGTTGTTTTTCATTCCTCCGTTTCTCATTCTCCCTCCCCTTCCATACTTTCCTATATCCTCCTTTTCCTTCCTCCCCTAAGGACAATGAATAATGGGTCAATTTCGACCTACGGATACTGTGCTTGTCTTGACCGACAGGTGCACGTCCTCTAACCTAACCTAACCTAACCTAACGTACTAGAGCCTAATAGTAAAAGTGATTTTGAAGGAGAGTGGATTGAAAGTAATATTACACCAACAACTTTGAGGTATTATTGACATATTTCAGGTGTATTGACGAACGTAATGATGCATCGAGTATTAGTAAAGTAACGGTTTTGCTTCAGTTCCAAATTGAATTACGAAATAATAGAAGGTGACATGAGATACTTTCAGGGTAAAATTGGCGGTCAACAATTTGCTAAGATTTCTTAATTTATTATATTTTTGAGTCTTATGACCAACATTTAATCCTATAGGAATGAAACTAATCCTTTAGCATAAGAAAGAAAGAGCTATTATTGAATTACGAATGGGGCATGACCCCTTCAACTATAGGAAGGAAACGGGTATTGTCACCAGGCTCAATACAATTTATCTAAGATACCTTAAATGTTTTTAAGCCTTATGTTCAGTCTTAGAGGAACGAAATTAAGCCTTAGCAAGAATAGGAGGAAGATAGGAGCTATTATAGGAGACTAACCGGACATAATCCCTTTAGTCATAGAATCAGTAAATTGAATACGAATATACCAGATTTTAGCAGGCTATGTGAAGTAGGTGAGGAAACCGTGGAGCACATCCTACAGGAAAGAAATTATGCCTTAGCATAAGAAGGAAGGAGCTATTATTCAATTACAAATGGGGCATGACCCCTTCAGCTATAGGAAGGAAGCGGGTATTGTCACCAGGCTCAATACAATTTACCTAAATGTTTTTAAGCCTTATGTCCAGTCTTAGAGCAACGAAATTAAGCCTTAGCAAGAATAGGAGGAAGATGGGAGCGATTATAGGAGACTAACCGGCCATTATCCCTTTAGTCATAGTATCAGTAGATCGAATAGGAATATTCCAGATTTTAGCAGGCTATGTGAAGTAGGTGAGAAAACCGTGGATCATATTTTATGCCACTAACCTTGTATGCATAAACGATTTGTTGAGAAAATTTTAGATCTAAAGGAATGCGACGGTACTGTATTTTAGAACACACGTTATTGGTTTCTGGGTGACAGAACGTTTGAAGATCCGGGCATTGTGGCGAACATGGCTCTAAGGGAACTTGCCGGTTTCATCCGGAGATCGGAGTAATTCAAACACACCACTAACGAAATGTGACAAGGGGGCTTACTCCTCGCTAGGTAACCAAACCTTATGTGGAGATTTTACGCATGAGCCCGAAACAGCTTTTCCCACTTCAACAGAATCGAGTAAGCAACAAAATATTGAGTTGTTAAACGTAAACCATAATTTTTTGTTTGTTTATTTATTATTTACTTGTTTATTTATATTTCGTAATTAAATTAAGTTCTTCATTAAAAAATAGATACAAAACGCGGAAAGGTTTAGATAATGTTTTCTACAGTAGATCTTTCCAGAAGATCTCCCTCAATAACTGCTATTGCCATAACAAGGAATGAAATGTAAACAAAATTAAAAGAAAGAAAACAAACAAAAACAAAAAAACGTAACAAAGAATAAAAATAAAAACTAATTTAAAAGAAAGAAAAAAAGAAGTCTTTTTGAGTCGTTGACTCATATTAATTAAGCACGTGAATAAGATTTGTTAATTGTAAAACAAAAAAATATAAAAAATTGAAACGAAACTTATTAAACATTTGCAAATGTTTTGTATGAACACAATTACGGGGGATACGGGGGTACGACGGGGACGGTTTGTATAAATCTCGAAAGTGCACAGTGAGCAGTTTGTTTTATAATTTTATGATCAAATTAATGATTTCTTTATTTTATTTTATATGTTTTGCTGCTTGTTTTATAAATATTTCAATTTGTGGTAAATGCTGTTAAATTTATGCATTTAATACAAATCAATTAATTTTAAATTAACGCAATCACAATTCAAATAATTTGGTATTAACGAATTACTTATTACGCTACAATAAAGATTTAAAGATTGTTCTATTAGGTTTTTGATCAAGGGCGAGTCAATAAGAGCGTGACTGACTCTTAATATCTGTTGACAAAACATCTTTCAATTGATTTCAAGCGTTACATTCAGGATGCTTTAATGCCTTACAGGTTCCAACTATGCGCGGTGAGGTCACGATTCAAACCCCATGTCAGACATATCGAACAAAACGAAAATGGCGACTTCAGTTCAACAGATTTCTGGCAAAAACTCTCAGAGGAAATAAAATTGGCATGAAAAGTCTCTCAAAAATTCTATCGTTCAAAGGCGAATTTTAAAGTGCAGGCTCCGCCCTTTGCCAGAAGCAAAGTTGTAATCCTTAATAAGTGTATTCTAAGCCTATAGTCAAAAGACTAGTTGCCGGCCTCAGGATATTTCTGGACAGTCTGATGTGTAGCTGAGATATCCCTCAAACCCACTTTGTTTGAGAAGAACATTTGGCTCTCTTTACCTTCGCTTTCGTTGAGCATACCTTTCGAAATATTTGCTTTCATTCCATCAATGTCATCATCTTTTCAAACTGCAATTTGTCTGCATATCTATTGCCGAGAATTTCCACATGACATAGGACCCAGCAAAGAGTAACCTTATTTTCCCAGCCCTATACCATCTTCGAATTCACCTTATAAGAGCCGAGAGCTTTAATGGCGGCCTGACAGACAGATAGTATTGGTATGCCCAGTCTTGTATACCTCTTGAGAACATTTTCAGTTTAATTGCGCACATCATTCGATAACATAGTCTACCGATTAGAAGATGGTTTGAATGAAAATGAAGTCTTTGTGCTTAATTGTGTTCAACGTTATACAAACGTAGTATGATAAAATTTTTACTAAGTTTAATAACCGTGGATGAAACGTGCATACTACAGACTAATTTCCAGAACAGAGCGTTTCTTGAATTGAGTCGACGCCTGATGTTGTTTTCACCAATTGCGTCTATTTTATGGCATATTATGAAATATTTTCCATTTGGATTTGATGATCCATTTATATAAATTCCAACTAATGCAAGAATTTAAAGCGCGTGCCCCATCACAATACCGTAGTTATGTTGATTGGCTGCTAGAGCACCTGACTTTCAATACTGATTTTTCAATCAAAATTTTCTTCAGCAATGAAGTTACATCTTACTCGGTTGTAAGTAAACTTATCGTGCACTTGACTTGGAGTATCGACACGTGTTTGTAGAAAAGTCTTGGTGTCCTGATAAAGTGAATTTTTGGTGGCCATTTTTGTCTAGGCTGAATTTTTTCGAAAATAATCGAGAAAACGATTTCTTTTAACCTGCAATTAATGATTTACGGTACCACGAGCCACACAACGTGATTGAGTTTGATTTTGTAGTATGAGAAGCCTCTATAATAACTTATTTTATGTCAATTGACCCAAAGCCCAAGACATTTGACGCCTTTTTTGTGGGACTAGAAGATCGGTTCTGCACCGATAATCTCTTAAAGTTGGAACATCAGAAAACCAACAGGTGTCAAGTTATTGCTTCGATATTGTCCGAAATTTGCGAAAAATACTGGCAAAGTATTACTACTGCAATCAATTCATCTCACGTTGACTTTGTATAGGGACATTCATTAATCGCTATCTATCTTTAAATTTAAATAAAACAAAGTGTATGCGTCATTGAAATTTTTCACAGATAGCGGACATGTTTATGACAGAACCTGTATTTCCTCGAACTACAGGTGTTGATCTATAGTTCACGAGACTAGGGAACTAGAATTTATGCACCACACTGCGAACAGAGCTTTCGGTAGTTCAGTTCACAAACAAATTGAATAATTTGACAATATGTATAGCCGTTATCAAATGTCAAAATTCAGAAGACCTGATATTTTTTAAATGTTTCATCGTAATCATAGTTTTCGGTTAATTTCCAAAAAAATGAAAACTTAAAATTGAAGAAATTCTATTTTACTAAAAAGCGTCATTAGTTTTTAATTTGTTAATCAAAAAAATGTTTTTTTAATGCGAAATTAAAACATGTCCAAACGATAAACGTTTAGATAAATCCATAATAACTTCCTTCTTTAGAGTTTAACGAATTAAAATACGAGTATACCTATATTATATATTACTTGTATACGTTAATAAATATATCATTAAACTTGCAAGACATTTTTAAAACAATATTTCTTTTTATTTAAACGGCGCGAGTAATAAATATTTTTGTTTAAGAACTTTTTATTTAATTTTTTCGTTTTTTTTTTGCCAATAAAAATACTTCCCGTTTGGAGTTTACAGATTTTGTAATTAAATGAGGATGACAAAAACAAAAATTCAAAATTAAATTAATAATTATTAAAAATTCCAAAAATATTTTTTTCAGTATAGCAAATGCAATTAATACTCTTCGAATATTTTCGAATCCAAAAGAATTGGGGGGGAAATAATAGCCATAAATATGTGTATTTAAATGCCGTCTTATAAGTTAATGACTCTTTTCGCACTTTCAATTATTTATGCGTTGGAATGAATCCGTTTTTTTGTAGCGTCATCAACGTTGATCTTTAGTTGAAGATTCTGTTTAAAAAATTCTTTAAACCAGTTGTGGTTTTTTGAACGCCAATTTATTCATTTAATTACAATCATAAATAAAATAGGCGCCGAATCTACACATAAATAATAACAATTAAAACGTTGGATAAATAAACAAAATCAAACCAGTAGAGATTTCACATGGCGCTTGCGTATTCAGATTCCATAGAAAACATTGATCCTTAATGGGATTGACTTTTACGTTATATTTTGAGGTTTATTTTTTTTCTGTTGAATTATTATTGAAATGGATTTTTGGAAAGTAAATAAGTGACTCTTATTAATAAGAATTTTAAGACAACAATTCTCAAAACAATTTAATGACACATTTCAAGCCGTCATAGC
Organism: Sarcophaga peregrina; assembly: GCA_014635995.1. Taxonomy (NCBI): domain Eukaryota; kingdom Metazoa; phylum Arthropoda; class Insecta; order Diptera; family Sarcophagidae; genus Sarcophaga; species Sarcophaga peregrina. Next base: position 90,926,669 of record CM025790.1, on the reverse strand, counting down.
TTAACAGCGTTCAAGGTCGTTATACGTAATAATATTTGCTAAAGTTACATACAAAATTGGTCATTACAACCCTTACGTTAGGATTAGGACCTAGCTTCTCAAATCAATTTTGTTGTTGACCTACAGTTTAAAGTCGATTCCGAACGACAGATTTTTGCTGAGGGGCAGTCGCCGAAGAAATTTTTTATATTTTCGTTTTGATGTATGAACTGGGATTTGAAATTGGGCCTTACGTCTAATAAACCAACACACTACTAATTAGACGTCGGTGACTTCCGCTAAAGTTACTACGTTATTAATTATCATAAGCAATCAAAATACTACAAAGATCAAAATTCATAAATTCTGTTATGGTCTTCCAATATACAGTTGTGGACATGTAATTAAGTTATTAATGCAAGTTATTTTTTGAGTGTAAAAAACTTTTTAATTTTTTTTATATTTACATTGCAATGTTTTTGCACAAAAAGTCCCGTTAGGATTATTTGTGATTATATGAATTTTTGGCATTTTAGTGCTTTGCTTCATTAATAGTAAATAATTTCTTGAAACGTCAACAAAAATTAGGTGGACATTTAATTAAGTCATTTTAATTTTAAAAGGTAAATGGATATAACTAAAATGTAAATTTTTGTAAAAATTGACTTAATGGAATGTTTAAACATTTTAGCACCCTCCCCCATAACGTTGTTTGATTTCTTTCAATAATGGGTAAAAACAAAAGCACTACTCCCGCTGAAAGGGAGATCATTTGGAATTGTTTCCAAAATGTTGGTTCTATCGCCAAAGTGGTAAAAACATTAGCATTATCCCGGGGCAAAATTGTTAACGCAATTACGCATTACAAAATGTGTAAAACTTTTAACAATTTACAAAAAAAAAACAGCTTCGGAAAACGAACGCAACTGAAGACCGGATTATGGTCAGAATGAGTAAAGCTCGACCCATTTTTGACATCCACTCAAATTAGATCTCAGATGGAATCAAAATATGGGGTTCAAATTACGGCAAGGACTGTAAGAAGACGACTGGCCGGAAACAACCTTCATGGTCGCATAGCTCGACGACAGCCAAACGTGTCGAAGAAAAATATTAAGAAACGCCTGCAGTTTGTCAAGAATCAATTTGTCAATAAAGATTCGAATTTTTGAAAAATGATAGTCTGGACCGACGAATCAAAATTTAATGTATTTGGAAATGATGAGAGGCCATATGCACGACGACCAGTAAATACAGAATTGAACCCCAACTGTACAAAAAAAACGGTTAAGCATGATGGTTTGGGATGTTTTTCCTCGTCTGGTGTGGGACCATTAATTAAAATAAAGGGTAAAATGACCGGTGAAATGTATAAGAACATATTAGAAAATAATCTCAATGGCGATCATGCTGACAATTTATCACCAGGGTGGACGTTAAGTCGTGGTTGGATGAAAATGAAATTAATGTTCTTGAGTGGCCACCACAAAGTCCCGATTTAAACCCCATAGAAAATCTATGGGGGATCATAAAACGAGCCGTTTCGGACAGAAAACCCATAAACCAACGTTCACTTTGGGATATTATTCAAGAAGAATGGAATAATATTACTCCACAACAGTGCAACAATTTAGTCAAAACAATGCCAAATAGATGTGCGGAAGTAATTCGCCAGAAGGGATTTCCTACTAAATATCAGTGATAAAAAATATATTTATTTTAAAACATTTAAATTGAATGGTATTTTTTCAAATAATTTCGAAATAACTTAATTGTGTGTCCACACCAAGTTAGAGATAGAAATATAATTTAGTACATATATTAATAAAAAGTGAATAAGTCTAATTTATTTTGTTATAATTTAGTACAATAAGCTTAATATTTAATAAAAATGAAGTTATTTTTGTTTACTTTTTTATTAACAATGCTTTTTCGTTTACCACAATGTCAGAGAGAATAAATAACTTAATTCAATGTCCACAAGTGTAAGTTTGTTATTGTAATTTGATTTCTAATTACCTCTACTAGCCACCATTATCGTGCGCGCTATGATAAACTGGTTATTGAAAATCCTACATGAAAGAACGATCGACTCCTTCTATAGACATTACTGTAAGCATAAGGAGGGGTATCTGCTACTGAAGTTGAAACGAGTCAGATGTTAAGCAATTGCCTATGCGGTTAATATGGTTTTCATATATGCGGGCAGAGTTACGAATCCTATTAGAGACAGGACACCAACTTCGGAAAAAATAATAAGGAATGGATGATAAGGAATGTAATTGAAGAGCAAAGGCGCATTTATTGAGGTTTAATTGGATAGTAAGCTGTCCTATAAACTGAGTATACTCAACACGATGAAAAAGATTCCATTGCTCTCCATTGCAAAGTATATGAGTTATATAGCTGGGATTAAGACTCATATTAACAGAACAACTAATCTCGCCTGCATCATTATTAGCGGCCAGGATTGGACCTAGAGTTCTGACTTTGGGAACAGGTTTAAAGTCCTGCGTGCTTATAATCGTCAATGCACAATTCATACAAATAATGAAGCAAAACTAGTCAAACCTGGATAGAAAGTGCACGGATAGACTTGTCGCTAAAGGATTTTTAATTATTGCCAAACAACTTTCACCGCGGGAGCAGAGACGGGAGAGAGGAAGAAAATGTTTCCCATTTATATGCCTTGGGCTATGTCGAAGAAGGAGAAATTATCTTGGTGTTTTCTATGCAGAAAATTCATCGTTAATATAATGAGCCACATACGTATGTCCTGAGTGTGCCTATTCCAACTTTTTATGTTCCCATCTCTTTAACCATTTTGTAATGTTATTCTAATTCATTATTGTCGTAATTTCCACATCTCCGAGGTATATGGCATCAAAAAGCCATTTTGTTTTCAATTTTATCACTACTAATCACTGTAAACTATTGACTAGTATATGAGATTGTCATTAGAAATTGATTTTTGCGTCATTAGGATTTTTTTAATTGCTTTGTTTATCAAATTCATCAAATTGAACTACTGTTTATTGCACATCTTCCTCTAAGAACTTTATTGCATTTCGGGAACATGTTGTTTATTCAAAACAAAAAAGACTAATTTGCATAAAATGTAGAACAATAAAATAATTAACTCTGCGTTCGTCATTTAACTTTCAATTATTTATGAGGGTTTAAAAAAGATTTTTAACGTTTTACGTCCCATTTTAAATGGAACGGTTTTGTTAAGTTTTAGCTATGAATTGCATTGGAAAATTCACTGATGTCAATGTGAAGAGCGAGAGATTTTTATTATTTTGTCGTTATTTCCCGAATCAAAGTTCTTCGTATAATTTTTCGACAACTGATCTTGCAGAGTGAAATGGTCTACAATCCTATATACAGTTTACTAATGCCATTTATAGATCAGTTAAATAAAACACAAACTAAGTTGCGACTTCGTTAGAACTCTTATTACTTGAGCCTCTCGCCATTGTATACAAAATTCAATGAAATATAAATGACTATCTCTGGATTGGTTAGATTAGGTTAGGGGACGGGCACCCTTAAAGAAAGAAGTCCCACTTAGGTCCACGGTGATACCACAATCTATTTTACCAAGAGAATAACATTAGAAAAAGAGAGGTTAAAACCCTCCTCTCCGTATGGCAAGAACAGGGCACGGACACATGATGTGAAAGACAGTCTTCTGCTCTTCCTCCTCAGGTCCATAGCTCCTACAGAAGTCATTTGTTAGAAAGCCAAGTGTTTCGGCATGCCTACCAAAAGAACAGAGGCCCGTAAGAATCGCCTTTGTGCGATAAACGGGAATGCGGCTTAACGACTGAAGTGAGTGGGTCCAAGAATGATAAACTACAGATTACGCCATCACGCACATAAAATTAAAACTTTCTGCTCATGTTAAATCAATGACGTCACTAAAATTGTTTTCATTGTTTTCCTATTGGCTAATGATAATGTAAGTTATATTGCAGGGCTGCCAACTACTTTCGCGTAGTGCATACACTTTTCAGAAGAAATGTTCATTTTCACATATGAAAAAAGACTTGGAAACCTTTAAAATAGCCCAACAACGTCATCTAACGGGAAATCATGCGCGAGGCGTAATCTTTAGTTTATCATTCTTGAGTGGGTCATCTTCCATACATGTCTAGCAGAATCCGGCTATATTGCACGTTCCCTCATGCCGCCAACGAGATTCAGCCTCCGCGGACAGTACCCAAATTAACTGAGGCAATCGGAAAATCAATGTAGTAAGTATTGTATTGAGTTAATAGAAATGAGGTCGCGGTTAAAATCCCCACGGTTGAAACGAAATATGAAAGTAAAATATTCCTTCGGCGATTTCTTTTCAGAAGATTTCTCGCAAAAATTCTGAGTTAACAAACAAAATTTGTCATTCGGAGTCGACTTTAAACCTATTGGTGCTGCCACTTATGTATAAAATTAACCCACACTACATAGGTGGTGTGAGAGTTAGGCCGTAATCCTAATTGAAGGATTGTAATGACCAATTAATACGTATGTATGTACGTATGTAATCGAAATACCTATACCCTGTAACACCCCTATGTACAGGAACCCATTTAAGAATAACATTTGAATAATCCTAATTTCTAAGACATTCACAGACAAGAACGGTCATTGAAACTACTTTAGTTAGGAGCTTAATCGCAGCCTGGCTGTACGAGTAAATCAAGAGGTTTTGAGGGAATATTCTGCCACTCAACAAGCATTGTGCCACTTTAAAAATTGTGACAACCTCTGCTTAGAAAACGCTGCAGAGGTTAGATCTTTTTTAAACTACTTTGAAGTGCGGTTCTAAACTTTGTAAATAAATCAGTCTATGTATTCCAATCGACAGAAATTAAAAACATATTACAGTTATTCAGAAGAGGTTGAAGCAATTAAATTCTCTCCAATAACACTTTTATGAGGTCAAAGGCTTTACACTTAATTTGTCTACTTTTAAAAATTAAACAGGAATTTTGTTTTCTTTCATCCTTATCTTTCATCAATTCAGAAATTAGTCAAATTGGCTAATAGCTTTAAAATTTTTAAAAGCTTTAAGTGATTCAATAAAACCACATTTACGAGTAAGAATTTAAAACCAGAGTAAAACTGTAAAAAAGCTGACGAAATTGTTTAAGTATGCAATTATCTCACCCAAAAATTATTGGCCGGTTATAAAATATGTTTACAGCTTAATTTAATTTAAAATTGATTGATCAAGTACAATACCAGATCTATGAAGTTCGAGTTTATTTATCACTTGTTTTGATAGAGTTTTAAAGCGTCTGGTATAAGATATAGGCGTACGGTTAATTTTAAAAATAAGCCACTCAAGAATTCTAACAAAAAAAACATTAAAATACACCAACAATGAGAATCACTACGAAGCCAGGAAACTACTTTACTACGGGACACTGCGCTATTGGCAGTCTCGCTGACAAGCTCTGTCTTTCCCGCAAGGATTATTGCAAAAGCAATACAAAACCTCTTGAGGTCGCCGTGGTCTAGTAGGTAGTGTGTTGGCTTATTAGACGAAAGACCGCAGTTCGAATCCCAGATCAGACATCAAAACGAAAATTTGAAAATAATTTTTCGGTGACTTCCTCTCAGCAGATTTCTGGTAAAAAATTGCCATGGAATGCTTCTCAAAAAATGTGTCGCTCGGAGTCGACTTTAAAACTGTAGGTCCCGTCACTCATGTATAAAATTAACGCACACAACATAAGTGGTGTGAGAAGCTAGGACGTAGTACAATGGGTCAATTCGACCACCGAGTACTGTACTTGTCAGAATTGACAAGTACACGTCCTCTAACCTAACCTACAAAACCTCTTATGAGAGTGTCCTGCACTTTAGAACAGACGTCATAGGTTTTGTATAATAGAACGTTTGAATATCTGGACGTGGTGGCTAACGTCCCACTAAGGGAACAAACCGGTTTCAACAGGAACTCGGGGTGATTGAAACCCAACACTAACAGATCATAACAAAGCAGCTTACCTCACACTGGCTAACACCTCCATGGGCCACTGAGTGAACTTGCCTGATGAAAAGGAAGATAAGGATCATATCGATGGCTTAATATAGAAAGGTCGTATCTCCTTTTTTTTCTCAAAATCGGGGTTTTTAAATATTCTGGTAGGCAAAACTTACATACACATCCTCTGAAAAATTTAGCTAGCTATATTAACGAATAGTAAACTTACAGTAATTAAGAGAAAACTGCATTTAAACTTCTCTTATAACATTTTTGTATTAGATTTTATTAAGTTCTTTCCTTCCCCTGTAAAATATTGAAAATTTAAGATACGACCTTTCTATATGAAGCCATCGATATTCTAATATGGTGCCCCAGATTTAGATGGGTCCAAGAAACGAATTTGGAAGAAAACGGTTTATGGAAGAGGTTGAATTCTGGAATTCTGTGGAGCCAATACAGTCAGAGAATGGCTGAGGTTATGCTGGAACTCTGAAGGTTGGTGTGTTAGTTTAATGTGAGAAAGCTTTAAAACTGAACAACCTAGGCGAAGTAATACTTTACGCCAGTCCCACGGGGAAAGTGGTTGAAAGCTATAGGGGGCGGTTTTAATACGAAGGCACCAACGATGGAGAATCCTGCATATTTTATATTCGAAGATTTCCACCTCCTTCTCAAGACAAAAAAAAACCGCAAAAAATTTGACATCTGATACCTAAAATCATGTTAAATGTGGAACGTATAATAATGTCGTGGGAGGTTAAGCCAAATAATATAACTTAAACGTAGCGTAAGGAAAAGTTCTAATCCTTTGATCAAAAGGAAAGCAAAATAAATAAGGAAATATTTATTGCATGATGGCAAACGGGAAAGATCTTTACTGTACGATTTTCACTGATATTTACTGTATTTCATTTTGCTAAAACATAACTATAAGCCTATATGGTTAGACTAGGTTAGGTCAAAGTAGTAGTTCTGACTACCAAAACTCCCTTGAGCATGCATAGCATTATACTTCTTATCGTATTCCATCAAACTAACAAGGAAGTTGGTGACAGCAAAGGCTGCACAACCTCTATGGTACATCATAATAAAAGCGTTAAATTTGTGTACAAAATATGTGTTTAATTCGTTTCTAAAAAGGAAACTCGAACTCTAATGAATCGAAATGTAGATGATTTATTTATAGGTTTTTTAAACTGTTAAAATTGTACTCGTTTCTAGTACAGCATCTATTATAGAGCAAGCATCATAAAGTTCAAATTTCCAAAAATTAAATCAACTGATAACATTTCAACCATTTGTGCCAAATTTCAAACGATAAGAGAAGTTTTCTTCATTTTAAATTGTATTAAATTTTAATTAATAAATTGTGTTTTTCTTAATACTTGATTAACAGAAGATTAATTAGATCAAAAAAAAAAACCAAAAACATTAATAAATTATTGAAATTAAAATAATGAAACCCAAACAAATATTAACCGGTACGTCATTTATAGCACGCAAAAACAACAAAAGCATACCTTAAGTAACTCGAAACAAAAATCCCTACCCCGTGAGGCTAATGATGTCGCTCATGTGGGCAGAGAAGTGTTGTTTGGAAAACAAAAAGGTGCATTGTACTTCGGTAATGTGGTTGTAAAAACAAAACAGGAAAATGTAACGAGAAACTTCCACCACCCGCTTGTTTAATGAGCATTTTTTCGAGATGACGAAGATGGTGTTTTGAACTTGAACTTGTGGCTGTTCCCGACAACCCTCCCTCTCTCTCTCCTTGATCATTCTTAACAAAAGAATGAAATTGAAATTAAAATTGAAATTGAAACTAAAAACGAAAATGATTTTATAGAAGAACACACAATTAAACGAAATAATTATGATACGAGACAACAATTGAGTTGACTCGATTTGACTTGCCCGACAAGAATCACCGTTTATTGTTGTTGTCTTATATATAAAGCTTGATGGATTTTCGTTTGGTATTAACAGTTGTTAACTAAACATTGCGGTGTTTACACTAAAGCGAGATTTAATTTAAAAATCATTTCATAAACAAAAACAAATCAAATCAAATAAGCAATAAATTTGTGATCATTTTCACTTTTTTTGAAATCAGAGTGTTTAAATAATTTTATAACAAAAACAAAATGAAATTCGCTGTCGCTGTTTGTATCTTGTGCTCCTTGATTGCTGTCAATGAAGCTGCTATTGCCATGGCTAGATTTAATAATCCAAGTGAGTGTCATTAGAAAAAAAAAATTAAATGAAAGGAAAAAAGGATTAAAAAATGAAATTCATTTTAAAAATAAAAAATAAGTGTTTTTAAACCTTGAAGTGCTGCTGTATAGCAATATCTGCCGGAAAGGGCTTTCAAGTGCTTTCGTTTCTTAAACCGGTTCCGTCCACCTATTATCCATCTGATATCCTTACAGATATTGAAAATAACTTTCAGTGTAAAGTCCTTTACTATTTCCGAAAATGGAATACAACTCACTAACTAACGGGCCGGTAACACGAAATCTGTTTTTAAGGGTTCTCGACTACGTACAGGATTTTTTACGTTGACTTCGACTCTTTCGTTCAACTCATATATTCCCATTTAATTAGCCAGTTAATCACCTAAAGCATTATAGACAGAATTTATTCTCTACCGACAATATTTACTGGTAAAATAGACATTTGACATAGGGCAGTAGTAGGGGATACTATCTATATATTGGGCCTTAATAAAAAAAAATTGGATTCTAAGTCAAGCACCAATTTCAGCTGCTCAAAATTACTAAGGTTTCTTAAAATAAAAGCAAACCTATCAACCTCATTCATATTGAATGACTAGCATCATATTTTACACCAGGGATTAGTTTATTTTAAATGCAAAGCCCACTATTATCAAACTCAAAGGTTTTCACAGGTCCCCTAACTTTTTTAATGACTTTTAGTTACTTTTTATATGGATCTTGAATAAATTTGAACTTATTTCGTGAATTGAAAGGAATAGAGGCATGTTTGTTTCTGAATGTTTCCCAATAAATCAACGAAAACTGACTCAGTATAGCGTAAGCGTTTTGCTTAGGCAAGTAACGCAATGGCGCCACATTGTCCATACTCTCTGAAATATTTTCGACATGAAATACGGAAGACTAATCGGTGTGTAGTGTGGTCTTTTCCCACTTTTGGGATAAATTCTACACTCACCCTTTGCCAGGCTGTTTGTGTACTAGAAAAATACGACTACTACTACGGTATATATTTATATCTGTAATAGGACAAAAAAGATTACATTTCTACTTTAAATTGAAATGAATTCTTTTTCTACATTGAAATTCTTTCGACAGATAATCTCTCCGAAATCAATCCTTAACATTTATAAGCGCTTAAAAACCATGTCAAATATGCACACAATTAGGGCAAAAGGACTCTGGGGTTTATTTCGAAACAAAGCGCTTCAGTTTCGAAAAACCGGAATTTTATTATTTGAACAACTTAATAAAACTTTTCATGCCCCAAATTATCACAACTGATTTGAAATATTTCAATTTTTAGCTTATCCCGGCAAATGTACCATCGATGCAAATACCATTTTGGCACCTGGTCAAAAGGGCAAAGCCCCCAATAATCCATGTGCTGGTGTCACCTGCATGGATAATGGCTATGTAGAATTTAGAACGTAAGTAAAGAATAAACATAGAAGAAACAACGAGAACAACGAATTTAAAATATTAAATATTATTTCAACATTATAGTTGTCCCGCTGTGGCTCCACCAAGAGGTTGTAAATTACGTGACTTTGTCAATATCAATCGCAGCTATCCCGAATGCTGTGAACGTACCTATGATTGCAACAAATTAATTTAAACAATAGAAATCATTCGAACATAAACATACAAAGTACAATAAGTAGTAAACACAAAAAATATTCATGACGTATATCAACGCACGCACGTATACACACTCATTAAAATGATTTTTATCTTAAACATTTAAAAATTTAAAACGAAAAAACAAGAAAAAAAAATAACAAAAATATTGTTAAGATCTGTTATTAGTAGAACTTAAAAAAAATTGGAGAAAAAAACAAAAAACAACGAAGATGAAACAAAGAAAGCAAGGAAGGTGTGTCTTGGGATGCTGATAACCAGCAGAAAAATAATAAACAAAACAGATTTTTTTTTCCTTTAGCCCAGACATTCTAGAGACAAAAGCAAATAAGACTTAATGGTTATTGATATATTATGTAGGAAGCAGTTTTTAAGTTTATATAAATTGTTTTTATAAATTTTTAAGTTTAATGAATTTTTATATTAAAAAAGAATTAAATTTTATGTTCATATTTAAAAGCAAAAAATAAAAAGAAAATAAATTATAAACAAAAAGAAACTTGTTTTATGATTTTGTATACAAAATCCATTTATTGAAATACTTTTCTGGGTATTCACTTAACATTTAAACCATGTTATCCGTCATGTTATACGCTAATTAAATTATAAAAAATAACGAAAACAAAAAACTTAATTATTTAAAAATCTCTTTGGGAAATTGTGGTTCATATTGTATATAAAATGAATCAATTTTTGCATTATTTTTTTCAGCTTCCAAAGCGGCCTCAATAAAGTCTCTGTAATAAAGCAAATTAATGAACTTCCGTTTTTTTTGATATCCTATTTTTACTTGACAACTTACTCTTCTTCCGCCATTGTTATATTCACGCGATCCGTGATTATTTCGGTGGGTCTTATAGAGCCAAAGAAATCGGTTATGGGCACTTTATATGGATCCCGTCTATAAAGATCTTTACGCACACCCACAGTCGAAATACACAAACGTTTGGGACACACTGTTAGCTGTTTATAATAAAAGTTGCTCAAGTTAAATAACATTAAACGCTCAGATGCAGATTTATATTTTTTGAATGACTTACAAACTCTCCCATAGTTTTGTCACTGTTTGGTTGAACTTTTTCCAAAAATTCCAAAGCATAATACGTATAACGATCAATCATGTAAACGCCAATAGAGCTATCAACGTGATGCTATAAAAAAAATATGCCACAATATATCCACAAAATACTAAACGGCTGTTTTGTAAACGTTTAAATGTAAGTATTTATGATGGAATGGAATGTATGTAGGTTTGTAGATAGGGTATGTATGTATGTAACTTGAAATGAATTCTCCCATAAGTTGGTTTTAAATAAGTTAGTGTTTTCAGTACAAGACCAATTAATCGGAATCCAAGTGGAAAATAATTCCTTGTTAACCTGAAATTTTCCACATAACACCTTGATTGTCTATTGTATCAACCTTTAAATCTCTGGGATATGATGGCATCAATCCAGCTAGCTGGATAGAGATACTGCTTCGACTAATCGTATGTTCTCTGGTACTTATCTATACAGGAAAATCCTATTCACACGTATCCATATTTTGAAAACTCTTCCATCCTTGTGAAAACATTAAAAAGCATCACTGACATTCACTTAAAAACAAACACAAATTCAGAACTCCTGACGTCTCCAGCACCTCTTGCTTATTTAACGAACAGAATTGCTGATGATTTAAATACTAAGTATCTGCCAACTTGATGTTAGACTGAAATGTGTTAGTATAAATCAGGATAAAACGGAGATTGTACTCTTGACTGGTAGATATAAGCCTTCGAACTTTCCACTTCTATTATTGAAATGTAACTTTGAGTGGTAAACAATGCCAAGGACTTTTATTTTTATTTTTGACTCGAAATAACTAGGCTCAGTGAAGACCTCCAGTCGTATATGTGCATGCAGAAGGGTAATACCAAATATTACGAACAATATGTTGTTCGTAGCTCTTTCAAATATCTTCTTGAAATCTTTACTGGAAAGTATATGGTTTCAAATTGTCTACTCCCCAAGCATATTAAAGTAGATAGGCAACTGCTTAACTGCGTCAAGGATTGAATTCTCATTCATGGAATTCAAAATGATCTTTAAATAAGGAAACCATATGTATATACCTTTGGCTCTTTGCCATAGTATAGGAAACATCAAGATAGTCCACTCTGCTTATTTTCTTCTTTTCTCTTGGTGGTTTTATACTATCAGCTAATAAATTTGAGGCAGCAAAACATAAGACCACTTTTCTCTACCAGCTGACTGCAATTTTAAGCCCACTAGTATAGACTGCGGCTTTGTTGCTAAGTCTTTCCCAAATGATTTCTTAATACAACATGAATTCGTTGTCAGAGCAATAGATTAGAGGAAGGTTGTGGTATGAGTGCAGTGTTGATCTGTTTCTTTATAGTTGTGTATGCTGGCGATTATATCAATGATTATTATACGGCAGGAAGATTTGAATGCTTACAAGTAACATCTCCAAATGAGATGAAAAAACACTTTATTTGGTCCCTTCCATGGGCGATTGAAACATTCCCAGCATATGCTTATATTTTAGGCTCTGGACAATAGCAAAGGTATCCTAATTATCATTATTCTTGAACCTGTGCTAAGAAGGATGCCGCTTCCTATATGGAATATATGTTTGTTATATGCTAGATTTGACTCCATTATAAATCACAAAACAACTTCGGCACTTTCGAATATTCACGGAGGCCTTCTACACACAGTAGTGGGCCATCAATACAATAGTATTATATTGTATAGAATTTTTTAAGATTTTATTTCATTAACGTTTTATCAACAACTACCAAAGTATTTGCACTATTTAAACTAACTTTATACTGACACGTACGAACCAATGTATTCTTAGATTGCATCCCTACCCGAACATTACTTTAACACTCTACTTTTTAACTCAACATGCCAAACCTATCCATAACCGAACTTGATTACTTTTCTTAGGACTTTTTCAATTGTACTTTGAAGAGTGTGGAAAATATGTTTTCCCTACCTAACCACTTAATGGGATTTATGATATGGATTTATAAGGATGAAATGAAAGGTTATTTTCACTTACCGATAAGGAATCCTCACCAACAAGACTGCTAGCTACAGCCAAAATATTAGGAGAAGTAAATTTCTCATATAAAGAGGCAGCCTGACAGGTATCAACCATTAAAAATAATTCATTGTAACTGAAAACAGTTGAAAAAACAAAAAATAATAATTGAAAAGTATTTACAAATTATTGACCAACCGTTTCTTCTCCCACATTTGCTCAACAGCATCGGCCAACTCCTGACTGGTAATCTCTTCAGAGTCTTGAAATTTTAAAAAACCATCACCACCATGGCCGGTTAAATAAATCAATACATTGCTGCCAGCATCGGTTAAAAGTTTTTTTGAACGTGCCGTACCATTTTGGGTACGCCCCGTTAGTAAACGTACAAAATTCTCAACCGTAACCTCATAGCCACGATAATCAACTTCAACATCATCACCATAAACATTAATATGTTGATTGGCATTGTTGTACACTTGACCGGGTCGAGGATTCCGTGGATTGCAAGCCATGTCATCGGCAATCATTAGAATTATTTGGGAATCTGGTATACCCAAACGCTTGACGGATCTATAAATTGACAGAACATTGGCTACATGGCGATAGTTGAACCAAAAACGTGAAGCATCTACTAGAACAGCCCAATTATTGGTGTGAGTAGAACGTTGAACTGATTCCACATATTCAGCCGGCAATTGGTTAGAGGACTGTTGGTAAACGGATTGTTTTCATACACAAATACCTAAATCCACATAATGAAAGTAATAACTTACATCTTGAGCACAGCATATAGCACATATAAAAATTAATATTAAACTAAAATTTATTAATAATTTCATCACTTTTACTGTTGGAGTTAAATACTTTCTTCTATTTTTTCACAAAATGGAGCACTTAATAAAATATGGAGGTTTTTCTAACTGTTTATTATCTATCAGCTGTTTTATAAGTAAACAGTTTTCAACTTGGCAGCATTGAATCAATCATATGGAGAAACAACGGACTGAATCAAAATTTAATTAAAATAGTAAATGGGGATACAAGCAATTGCAAAAAAAAAAAAAGTATAAAAACGTTTTTTTTTCTCTTTAGAATTTAAAAATGAATTTGAAATCTCTTCTAAATAATCTAACAAGAACAGAAAATATTGAGAATTTTATAGTATAATTACTATTATGGTTAGTAAATTAAAGAAAAAATTATGAAAGCAATACTTTTAAATTAAAAAACAAAAATTATCAAAAAATAATGCAAATTTTTTTAAATCAAGGTTAGTGTAGTCTTAACGTACTTACCCCCTTGGAACTCTTCTCCACGCTTGTGTTGAGTTCAGGTGTATACATGTGTGGACAATTGTGTAGGAGCTGTTAGAAATAAGAAATCTCCTCTTCTCATTTTCACTTCACTTGACGAGCTTCTTCTCTTTGGTATTTAGGAAAATCTACGAAACTTTTTCCTAACATGGCTTGTGATATTAAACAGTCCCCCACATTTAAAGCATCACGATTGCGTTTCAGAAGGACAATGATTTTCGACCAACTAATACCCGATAAAGATATGTAGGAGGTTAGAACACCTTAGTATTCTTGCTATAAGTAAAAGAGAAAGATATAGAAAAAGCGGCAAGAGTTAAAATTTAGAAATCTTTATCACTTACTGCATAATAGCTTGGGGAAATTCCGTTTCCACTAGCGCCTTAATGCGATTATTATCCGGTTCTAACATTTACCCAGGAACTTAAGTTTCATCGGAACTCATTGAAGTGTTACTGAAAAATGTTCATTCAATTATTTTTTTGTTTGCGTTTTTAAATCATGTTTTGATAATGAAAATATAAGGTGTAGTAAGAAGAAATTTCAAAAGATGTATGCAATTTTTACTAACAAAAATACTTGTTTGGCAGTTTCATATTAAGTTTAGACAGTAGAGGAGTGGGAATAGCTCCCCATTCCCGGCATCAACCAACTCCTGGCTGGTAATCTCTTCAGAATCTTGAAATTTGCAAAAAACCATCACCACCATGACCGGTTAAGTAAATCAATACATTGTTGCCATCATTGGTGAAAAGTTTTTTCAAACGTGCCTTAGCATTTTGGGTACGACCCGTTAGTAACCGTATAAATTTGCATTAGACATTAATTTATTGATTGGCATTGTTGTACACTTGATATCATCGGCAATCATTAGAATTATTTGGGAGTCTGGTATACCCAAACGCTTGACGGTACTATAAACTGACACAACATTGGCTACATCGCGTTAGTTGAAACAAAAAACCAAAGAATCTACTAGAACAACGCAATTATTGGTGTGCATAAAACGTTGAACTGATTCCACATATTCTGCCGGCAATTGGTTAGAGGACTGTTGGTACAACTACTTAGATTCACAATTTAAAAGTTATAACTTACATCTTATGTACAGTATTCAACACATATAAAAATTAATATTAAATTAAAATTTATTAATAATTTCATCACTTTCACTGTTCACCTTCTATTTTTTCACAAAATGGAGCAAAGAATAAAATATGGAGGTTTTTCTAACTGTTTTTTATATGTCAGTTGTTTGACAGTAACCTGCTCTCAACTTGGCAGCATTGAATCAGTCATATGGAAAAACAACGGACTGAATCAGAATGTAATTAAAATAATAAATGCGATTGCCAAAAAAAAAAGTATAAAAACGTTTTTTTCTTTTGAATTTAAAAATGAATTTGAAATTTCTTTTTAATAATCTAACAAGAACTGAAATTATTGCCGTAAAATTTTATATTATTATGATCAGCAAAATAAATAGAGAAAAGAAATATGAAAACAATGTTTTTAAATAAAAAAATAAAAATTATTAAAATAATACATTTTTATTTTTTAAAACGAGGTTAGTGTAGTATTAATGTACTTACTGTTTGGAGCTTTTCTTTATGCTTGTGTTATGTTCGTGTGTGTGCATGTATGGAAAATTTCGTGGGGGCTGTGTTAGCTATTAAAAATTTCTTCTCATTCTCAATTGACTTGACGAGCACAGGGACTAATTTTGAAGGATATTAATTAAGTGTTTTACCTCATGGACTTAGTGTGGCACAAGCTACAATAACATTCAAAGCCACTTAAGGAAATGGAAGACCAAATGAATAATTTTGCTAAAAGTTTAAGAATTGAAACTCTCGGTACAGCCTTTATAGCATTTTATCTTATGTAAAGTTAAAAAAAAATACTTTCGCCTTAGACGTAATTTATATATTTTAATTTTTAAATTGTTTCATAAATATTTAAAATATTTGTTTTATTTTCCATTAAGCACTTTAATTTTTTATGCAATTTTCAATACTTATTAATACAATTTGTTTAGAATAACAATTATTGTATATGCACACGCTCCATGCATATACTTATGTATAGGATATAAAATATATTCAAATTTTTAATTAATACTTAAAAAACATTCACGTACATACATACATATATTGTATATACATATGTATAGAGTAGGTATAGTATAAATAAATATAAAAAAATAGAAACACACTTTAACGAGATTTTTAGCTAAGTAATGTTGTTTTAAATTCATTTTAAAACCTTAGAAAAAAAAGAAAACTTTTTTTTGTTTTAAAATCGTTTACTGGCATTATTGTTATTCAAACACTGGCCTCTGTTGGAGTTGATTGTATAGGATTTGCACTATTGGCTAAATTTGATGGTTTCAAACAACATATACAACACAAACTGCAGGTTTTTGAAGATCTATAAAGAAAAAACAAAACAATTGAGAATGTTCGAATAAGAAAATAATTTTGTAAAGAACATTTTACACATAAAATAATCATTACAATATTATAATAAATAAAAAAAATTAATTAAAAAAAATTAATTAAAAAAATTAATTAAAAAAAATTAATAAAAAAAATTAGCTAAAAAATTAATTAAAAAAAATTAATTTAAAAAAATAAATAAAAAAATTAATTAAAAAAAATTAATTTAAAAAAATTAATTAAAAAAAATAATTAAAAAAAATAATTAAAAAAAATTAATTAAAAAAAATTAATTAAAAAAAATTAATTAAAAAAAAAATTAATTAAAAAAAATTATTAAAAAAAATTAATTAAAAAAAATTAATTAAAAAAAAATTAATAAAAAAAATTAATTAAAAAAAATAATTAAAAAAAATTAATTAAAAAAAATTAATTAAAAAAAATTAATTAAAAAAAATTAATTAAAAGAAAATAAATTTAAAAAAAATTAAAAGTTCTGGCAATTCAATTTTAAATCAATTTAATTTTGCATGTTTTTTAGATGCATGAAAACTATTGATGTCGATAACTATCAAAACAGCTCAAAATATCAAATATTGTCGACATTTCTGTTCTCTAAAGATTGGCAAATCCTCCTGAGTCCTGCTGAATTATAGCAAGACAACACACTGTCTGCCAGACTACGGTGACCTTTATCTTCATGCGAAGAAAATTTAGTTTACTCAGTAGCTCAAATCATTACACCGTTGAAATCGCTGTTAATTCGTTCGACGAGTAATAGAAAAAAGTTCTCTCTTCTCCGATGAAGCACATTTCCATTTGAATGGAAATGGCTTAGTGAATACACAAAATTGCCTAATTTAGGGGTGCAGAAAATCGTCTTGTAACAAACAAACCCACAACGAGCTACTGTTTGTTAAAAAGAGTTTTGTCAGGCAGCTGCAATGACTGTCAATGGCATTCTTTACAGAAATCTGATAACAGAGTTTAGGTGGTCTTAACTGGATCTGGACACATCGACACCTAACATAGTTGACTTATTGCAGCAACAATTTTTAGAACAAATTATCTCAAGGTATGCTAACGTCAACTCGCCACCAAGATTGTCCGCAATTGTTTATTTGAGGTCTTAGGATACCTTTTTGGTTTATGCAAAGAAAGTAGACAGAATTCCTAAACAGCAATGTAAGATTCAACGCATCATTGCTGAGAAACAGGAATGTAATGTTCAATGAAAACAGTAATGGCCTGTCATCAGAGCAATGACGGCTATACGAACACAATGTGCGATACATAATCGTTCCATGAACGTAGTAAAACGTCAGTCTTGGAAACAGCTTGGGTGGAGCTAGATAAGAGCCGTGGTTTAAACCTGTCATCAGAGCAATGACGGCTATACGAACACAATGTGCGATACATAATCGTTCCATGAACGTAGTAAAACGTCAGTCTTGGAAACAGCTTGGGTGGAGCTAGATAAGAGCCGTGGTTTAAACCCGTTATATAGCGGCAGGCTCTGTTGGATTACAACAAATTAAATGTAACAATAAGGATCAGAGCCATGTAGGCTAGGTTTAGATTAAATGAAAACAAGTCTAACGCAAGATTAATTAGGAAGTATTTTAACTTGACCAATAGAATGGCTATATAGATGGGTCAAGTATAATCATTGCCATAGGAGTGGAGTATTTGGCTTACAGTAAAATATTCCGAGACCACAAGAAGTCTTTCATGTGTAAGTTTACGTTTACAAAAGTTTATTTTGGACGTGCTCAATAAATTTGAACAGGATGTACTAAAAACGGGACATAAAAAAACTATCTGTAGGGCATCAGAACAAAAGGCTCCTATCAGGAGTGTTAAGTTAGGTTAGGTTAGTCTGAAATCCCAATATAATTATTTTTTAATTAATTTTTAAATTATGCACAAGTTATTAGAAAAAAAAAATAATTTTAAAACAATTTTGAAACGCTTGCCAATTTGGATTTTATTGTGAAAACATGATCAATGAAAAAAGTAAAATAAAATGAAGAAAAGTGATGAAAATAATGCTTTTTCAATACAAAAAAAACATAAAAATTTATCGATGTTACCACTAAAACTTAAAAATAAAAATTATTAATAAAAAAATTATCCTGATTTTTAAAGCATAGTAACGGTGTGCTAGTAAACTATTAACGTGCTTGGTGCTTAGAGCTTTTCTTTGTCTTTATAAGGAGAGGTAGTTAAAAGGGTGCATGTGTTTGGGTGGAAGTGTGTAGGATATTGTGTTGAGGGCGGGAAATAAATAAGAAAACTTTTCTTCATTCTCACTTGGCTTGACGGGCATCCTCTCTTTGGTATTTAGCAAAATCTAAGAAAATTTCTTCTAATGTCGTTTGTGATATTGAATAGTCCTCCACATTTAAAGCATCACGATTACGTTCCATAAGGCCAAAGATTTTTGACCATTTAATACTTGATAAGGGAATGTAAAAGGTTAGAATACCTTGGTATTCCTCTCTATAACATAAAACACAGAGAGAGAGAGAGAGAGAGAAATAGTTTAGAAATAATGATCTTGATTATGTATCCAAAAAATTATTTCACTTACTGCAGAATCGCTTGGGGAAATTCCGTTTCGACAAAAGCTTTTAGGCTGTTAATGTCCTGTTCTAACATTTGTGTAGGCACTGAAGTTTCATCGACATTCATTAAAATGTTGCTGAAAAAATGTTCATTCAATTATTTTTTTGCTGTTTTCAAATCATGTTTTTGATAATTAAAACATAAGGTGTAGTAAAAAGAAATTACAAAATTCGTAATTAGTTCAGCCGATAGAGAAGTGGAAATAGCTTCCCAATCTATCATTAATTTCTTATTTAAAAAAAATGTGGATTTCTTTTTACTATGCCCTATAATATAATCACAATACCGCTTACCTTTCCCCCTTTTCTGAATCTGTATTTCGTCTGACTTTTATTTTCAATATCAGACCCTTTGAGAATTTATTCTTTAAGTGTTGCGTAGAGCCAATACATTTAAACTCGCCATTAACCATAATGGCTAAACGTGTACACAACGCTTCACACTCTTCCATACTGTGTGATGTTAAAACGATGGATTTACCCGAATCACGTATGCGACAAACCATATTCCATAATTGGCGTCTAGCTGCTGGATCCATACCCGTAGTAGGTTCATCCAAATAAATAACAGACGGGCTGCCAATTACCGATATGGCAGTGCTCAATTTTCTTTTATTGCCACCACTATAGGCTTTAGTTGGTTTGTCTAAATGTTTCATGAAACCAAAAGATTTGGCCAATTCCTCGCTTATATTAGGTATGCGCTCTTTATGTATGCCTCTTAAAAGACAGAAGATTTTCAATGTTTCACGACCAGTCAAGTCTTCTAATAGAGCATCAAATTGTGGACAATAGCCAATTTCTTTGTAAATTTTATTTAAATCAGTAGATAAACTTAAGCCCTTAACATAGGCACTGCCAAATGTAATACGTTCATCACCGGTCATCATTTTAAATGTGGTAGTTTTACCGGCACCATTAACACCCAATAAACCAAAGCATTCGATACTGAAAATAGAATGAATTTAATATCTCGAGACCTCTTTCGAAAACATTCCATAACTTACGGTTTAACACATAAGGATACTTGATTGACGGCCAAAAATTTGTCATAATATTTGGTAACACGATCTAAAACTAAATTCGTGGCCGACAATTCATTTTGTGTCATATTCAAAATACGTTGCTTCTCCTGATCGACATCATCATCGAAATAACCATCTTCTGGTGGTGGAGGTGGTTTACTGGAATACAATTTTCGAAGGAAATAAAATATTTTACAAAAAAAAAAAAAACAAAAACAAAAACATTGTCATCTAGGTTTGAAACTTACAAAGTCATTTGTTTAAATTTATAGATTAATTCGTCAAAGAGTTTGTATTCCCGTATAATGATTATCAAAAAGAATACCACAGCCGTTACAACCATGTAGACAATTTCGGGTAATACACCAGGTTCTTCCCAAGCAAAATAACTGATAGTTTCTATGTGAAAGAAAGAGAAGGAAAATATTTTTTACAATGTTTTTCATTTCATTTCAAATCTAAGGAAAAATTTATTATTGTTGTACTGTGGCCACTACTGGGCGATAGAGAAGATTTAACACACTGCTATCAGTAGGTATGCACGTAGATATCGCCGTCCCACTTAGGCTATATATGGCCCATAGTTACTACTCTATAGTACTTCGAATATTTTAGGAAATATCTCTACATTATGGGCAAAAACCCCTCCCCTTACTGCCTTTACGAGTAAGGGGAAGTAATTGATGATGCAGAACACACTATTTTCGAGTGTGCACGCTGGCAAAGCTATCGCTCTGTTCTGACATCGATGATTGGAACGATCACAGCCTTTAACATTGTCGGGGTTATGATTGCGATTAGAGAGAATTTAGGCCTCAATGGTGAATTACATGGAGCGTATTCTAAGTCTGAAAAAGAGACATCTTAAGGCTGCAGAATATGTAGGCACGCCGTCATAAATGACACTGGTACACGTGTCAAACGAAATTCCTTTCGGAAACCAATCAAGAGGAAATAGTGGAGAGACTTAGATGTCTCCTCAACCTTCGATACGCAATCTGGATGCGGATATGATCTCGCAGGAGCCAAATGGCCAAAAGGACTCCATTCCGAAGTAATACTACCGTAGTTCCGGAGTGGTCAAAATAATCCAGGAGACGAGAGAAGGATTTAGTGGGTGAGGGCCCCACCCACACACGGCGGATGTGACAACTTCCTCTATGGTGCGGTTCTTGGCGTTAATATAAAAAAATAGTACTGGAATAAAGCTTTTGATAAACCTTTTTAGACTTCTTTTGTGATCATTGCTGACAGTTCAATCATTTTACATACTAGACATTGTGGTCTCCAGATATATTGTTATGTGTTGGCCCAATAGTTAAAGAACAGCTTCTGCAGAAATCCTTCTCGCATAAGTGCCCATAGTGATGTGTCCAGTAGTGATTCAATCATGCTGGGTATGACCTCTTCGTGTTGATTAGTTTTTTAATTTATTCTTTCAGAAGCCATACTGATTTGGGGGTCGCCGTGGTCTAATAGGTAGTGTGCTGGCTTATTAGACGTAAAGCCAGGGTTCGAGTCCCAGGCCAGACATCAAAAAAATAAAAAAAAAATACAAAAAGTATTGTTTCGGCAATTTCTTCTCTTTCTCTTCTTGTTTCTCCAAAATCTGTCGTTCGGAGTCGACTTTAAACTGTAGATCCTGCTACTTCTGTATAAAATTAACACACACAACATAAGTGGTGCGAGAAACTGCGGGCTTCTTGGGGACGATTGCTGTAGACTGTCAAATGGTGAAGGTATAGGACTGGCCATTTTATTGTCACCAGCAGCAACTCGTTTCCTTACCGTTCGCATCTCCCCTCTTTCCACCTTTCCTAAAACCTGTACAATGCACTGCATGAGTAGGGGTCATCCCCTGAGTGCAGAACTAAAAAAAAAACACCAATGTTCCTCAGGGGAAG
The DNA here is from genome assembly GCA_014635995.1 of Sarcophaga peregrina. Taxonomy (NCBI): domain Eukaryota; kingdom Metazoa; phylum Arthropoda; class Insecta; order Diptera; family Sarcophagidae; genus Sarcophaga; species Sarcophaga peregrina. The sequence goes on along the minus strand of CM025790.1, from coordinate 90,904,453 downwards.
ATCATCTTCGGCTTTTTACACACATAGGCCACGAACATCAACAACGTTCGTTAAAAAGATCGTAAAAATGCATTTAGTTGCTAGTCAAATTTCAGTGAAGCAGGCTCTTGTCGCTTCTTTTTGAAATTTTTTTATATATTAATTATACACCCAAAGAAAAATTTCAGTAAAATTCATTATTTCCTAATGAAATTCACTAATAACAATAAGAAATGATCTCCATTTTTGGAAGAATATTTGTCAAGTTAAATACACAGTCTTTAGAGATTTGGCGCTGTACATTTTCCATCTTCCTTTACATAGACACATTCGTGGGTTGCACTTGAAAATATTACTAACAATTTTCCTTTGGGGTATACACACGCCTTTCACAAATGCACTTACATTTTTATCATATTCTCTTTGTGGCGACGTTTGGTTGTAAACTTTACAATGTAAAGCAACAATACTCATTACTCTACTATAGCAGGTTCTAGGATGATAGGGTTGCTATCCATATTTGTTGTTCTCGAGGAACAACACGCCTTTTGTTTTCACTTTTAGTCCTATTCCTTCTCATTCCTATTTATTACTATTTCTTGACTACTCTTGCTATACGATTTCTAAAGCTCTTCACCTTCTTTCACTGTTTTCAACACCTTTAAGCAGGAACCCTCTTTTTTTCTTTTCTTTATGGTCCTTGGCCCTTGCAATTTTAATAGAGTTTTTGTGGTTTTTATTCTAACACTTGCTAGCACTTCAATTCTTCCTAAGAGCAACGAATGCGGGTAACGGTTATTGCAATCTCAGTCTCTCTTTCTCTCTCAAAGTAAGGCCTAATTATACGTCGTTTAAATAAAATCCCTTCCCCTGAGTGCTGGTTTAATAAAAAAAAAACTGTCTTATATGGCTGTCTGCCTTATATCTTCTACGATCCAAAAGTCAAATGGATTCGTATTTGTGTTTTAAATAGTTTTTACAGTCACTATGAGTACATCTGGCTGAGATTTCCCAGATTTATTCAAATTTTCCATATCAATACCGCTTCCCCCTGATCATTACAGCTTTTACAGAGGTCTTGGTAATATAATTTTAACTTCTGAACGTATATACCCAGGCATTCACGCTCCATTATGATTGCTAATACATTCCTAAAATGGCTTCTGAGTTGGTTTTTCCGTCCATCTTCTTCTTGAAAAAGTAAAATAGGGACTCTGGCTATGAAGAATCGACTTTTAAAGATATCATGTAAGGGAAACACATTTGAAAAACCGTAAAGCAAACGATTCCAGTACCAAAAACAAATAGAGTAGCCATGGCCAAGGTAAAAATATTAGTTCCATAAATACTTACTACAACATTTCGGATACAACTGGCACTTTATAGCTGGTGGTAATAAATCAAATATATTATTGCTGCATGTCTCCCTGGTGGCTACATTAATGTACAATTTATTCAAACCCATGGCCAACGAGAAATGAGGGAATATTCTAAAGAACCAACCCAGTATATCAGCCGTGTGTTTGGTATCGAAGAAATCAAAAGACATAACAACGACCACAATGAATAAAGCCATGCCTGAAAAATGGAAAAATTAATATGGGACCCAATACATACACTCATACATCAGGTTTATTTAATAACGTATGACCACGTACCTGCAAAAATATTAATTATGGAAACACGAGCAAATCCTGTTGCTGGTTCGGTGAAGAAAAATGATACAATATAAGTAAATGGAAGCACTGAGAAACCAAACAGTATTATAACCAGGAAATAGCGGGCTAAAAATAAAATATTCAAGTTAGTAACAACATAAAAAAACAAGTAAATTCTTTCCAAGTCTTACCCAAGTCTTCAAATGAAGAAAATCCTTTCTCTTGCCAACAGGCTATGGTGGCAATAACAATAATAGCCGTTAAGGCAAATGTTAAAATATCCCAAACTAACTGGGACAACCAAAAGGTCCATACCTTAACGCCACCAACAAATTGTAAAAGTTTCGAACGTGATTCACGTTCCTTAATTAAAAATAGAATATAAAATGCACTAACAAAACAGAAACAGAAACATAAATTCGTTGATAGTTGTGTACCCAAATTGTTGCCGGTGTTCAATTGTTGTAATATCGTTGCCGGTTTATAAGGTAGGGGAGCATTTGTAATAGTAATTCCATATGAATCGTTCATTAAAGCTCTGTAAATGAAAAAAAAAGAAATAAAAAATATTATATTTAAACTAAAAAATATTAGGTGTAGTATAAAGAAATCCATTATTTAATGCTTTATTTATTTATTATGTCTGCAATGATCCTAGTCAAATATGCTTAATTTTCTATTATGGCTCTGGATATAAATCCTCTCATACATACATAATTGGTCATTACAACCCCTCACAGTCAGGATTACAACCTAGCTTCCCCAGGCAGGACCTACAGTTTAAAAACGACTCCGAACGACAGATTTTTTTTTTAGGAAACTTATCATGGCAATTTTATTTACTCACACAGAGGTTTTGCCAGAAATCTGCTGAGAGGAAGTCGCCGAAGAAATGTTTTCATATTTTCTTTTCGATCTCTGATCTGTGATTTGAACTCGGGCCTTAAGTCTTAATTTTAAATGTTAATTTTAAACATAAGTGGCGGGGGACCTACAGTTTAAAGTCGACTCCGAACGACAGATTTTTGAGAAACTTTCCATGGCAGGTTTTTTTTTTGTACTCTCAGAGTTTTTGCCAGAAATCTCCTAAGAAGAAATTGCCGAAGAAATATTTTTTAAATTTTATTTTAATGTCTGGCCTGGGACTCGAACCCTGGCTTTACGTCTAATAAGCCAGCACACTACCTACTAGACCACGGCGACCTCAAATCGTCTCACTTGCTCGTTTTTCTATTCAAACGAATCTTTTACGAAAAAAAACTATTCGCCATACCTGCAACAGATGGTAACTATGCGACACATTATGGCAAGCTTTGTAGAATACTCAGAATAATGCACTCCTAATCGTAACCGTGGTATAGTGGGAGTGTGTTGGCTTATTAGACAAAAGGCCCGGGTTCGTATCCCAGGCAGACATCAAAACGAAAAATATTTCTTCGGCGACTTCCTGTCAGCAGATTTCTGGCAAAGACTCTGAGAGTAAAAATTGCCATGAAAAGCTTCTCAAAAATCTGTCGTTCGGAGTCGACTTTAAGCTGCAGGTCCCGCCACTCATGTATAAAGTTAACGCACACAACATAAGTGGTGTGAGAAGCTAGGTCGTAATCCTGACTGAAGGGTTGTAATGGCCAATTATGTATGTATGTAATCGTAACCGAATTACAACGTTAGTGTCATTATAACGTTAACGTTTATACTACCCTTCACTGTACTACTTTACTTACTTGATCATGGCATTGTGCACTAAATTCACTGTCAGCGGTGCCGTATGTAAAGGTTGATTATTCAGCCAAGCAGTTATATTTTCATTTCTTATAGTAGCTGAAGCCAAATAACGAGAATTAATGCGTACTTGGATTTTATGGCCCAAATCCAATATAAATTCCGAAAACGTTTTATTGCCCGTATCAAGAAACTTATAATCACTGCCATAGGAAGTGGCTATATTGCGATACTTTTCGGCTATTTTGTATTGCAATGTATCTACTGCGACATCGTTTGCTGTATCCAGTACGGTTACGGCTAAAGGATATTGTGTAAGACTCATAGTCATGGGTTTCAATTGATTAAAGGTGCCCTGTGTGCGTGCAATTAGAATGGTGATGGTAACAAAAAATATGGGCATAATATTTTGTATAAGGAAGAGTAATTTATTGCGATAGGTATAAAGGAATTTCTTTAATATCATGGCATGCCATTGATTGTTCAATAAATTGGCACCCTTAAGTAAACGGGTATTTTCCGAGAAAAGGCGTTCAGCTGGAAAGTAAAGAAATTAAATGTTAAAGTGTTATAAATTAGGAAGAGAGATAAAACTTACATGTTATGGATTCAGCATCATCATCTGGATAGCCTGAAGTGCCATTCATTATGGCACTGGCTTGTTTACGACTGCCATTGTTGGCATTTTCAGCACCCACTCTCATAAAGACCTCCTCTAGCGAAGTAATGCCTATGCCATAGCCATTAAGTTTAAGATCATTCGATTGATTTTCCAGCGAACTAAACATCTCTTCAAAACGATTAGAATACATATCGGGCAACTGATACGATAACTCGGCACCAATATCGGCTTCCGGTTGTATGTCGGGTATATAATTTTGCAATAAGGCAGTAATTTCATTAACACTACAACCCTCGCGTTTAACACAAATCTAAAACATCGAGCATAAAAAATATAAAATTATTACAGAAAATAAAAAATACTTACCAGCCTATAACCGGAACCGTATTTCTTTTTCAAAAAGAATGAAGTGCCATGACATTTCAATTCACCATCACACATAATGGCTATACGATCGCCCAATACATCAGCCTCATCCATGAAATGTGTGGTTAATAGTAAAGTCCGGCCTACCTTTTCACTTTGCAAAAGATCCCAGAGTTGGCGACGAGCCGATGGATCCATACCAGAGCTAGGCTCATCGCAAAGCACTACTTTTGTATTGCCCGTTAAGGCACAACACACCGATAACTTACGTTTCATGCCACCCGACAGCTTTTTCGAGGCTACATTGGCTTTATCTTCCAATTCGATCATTCTTACATATTTATCTACTTCCTTTTGTATATCCTCTCCTTTAAGACCTTTTAAGCGGCTAAAGAATATCAAATGCTCAGCCACGGTTAGATCATCGAAAAGGACATTGTGTTGAGGACACACACCCAATGACATACGGGCACCTTCAATGTTCGTACGTATATCACTACCATTTATGATGGCCGTACCTGCTGTTGGTGGGAACATGCCGGTTAACATGGAAATTGTGGTCGTTTTGCCTGCACCATTGTGACCCAATAAAACCGTGATCTCATCTTCATACATATTAACAGACAAACCATTAACAGCCATTTTATTGCCAAATTTCTTTTTTAAATTCTTTACTTGTAAACCCACATGTTTACCAGCCGGTTCGGGCTCAAAGGCATCCGGATTATGACGTTCAATATGACCATTTGGTATATCCTCAACGCCTATATAATCTCTTTCACCACACCAAAACTGGGTGGTGAATATAAAATTCCATTTTTTCGGTACACCAAATTCACCGGGAAATATTTGCTCCACATAGAGGCAAATACATATGTAAAGAACACAGGAAGCCAACATCATTAGGATTATATAGCCCACAGTTAGATTATCGTCAATATTGACGGGCGTAAAGAGATTGCTCCATTGAAAACCTTCACCAGTCCCTTCGAATTCAAGTATCAATTTGAATGCAAAACCCATGGCAGTATTGGATATTAGGCACCAACCAAGTTTTGTGCCCAAACTGAGATCATCGTACGTCTGTATGGTGAATGAGAATGGCATATAGGCAATAAACCACACCAAACCGGTAACAGCAGCAGCTGTACTAGCTCTTGAAAAGAAGGTTGCCATCATAAAACAGAAACAGATGCTAGTGATAACATAAATGAACATGAAGAATAATAAGACCGACCAGTCGGCAAAAGTTAAAACGGCAACATCATTAGCCCAACGTATCTGTAATGGGAATAGAAAAAAGGAAGGTTTTTAATAAGAATTCTTAACAAAATTTTGCTAAGCGACTTCCCCGGCTCTGTATATAGCATAATCAAAAAAATTCAGCAATTCTTTTTAATTTTTTTAAATGTCAACCAAATTTCCTTATCAGAAATCATCTTTAGTTCCGGAACGCGTTCCTGTCCAAAAAGAAATACCGGAACGACGTTCTGGAGCGTTCCGGCTCGACAACACCACTGATACTAGTAAAAGCCCAGGCCAGACATTAAAAATAAAAAAATACAAAAAGTATTTTTTCGGCGATTTCTTCTCTTTCTCTTCTTGAAAAGTTTCTCAAAAATCTGTCGTTCGGAGTCGACTTTAAACTGTAGGTCCCGCCACTTCTGTATAAAATTAACACACACAACATAAGTGGTGTGAGAAACTGCGGGCTTCTTGGCGACGATTGCTGTAGACTGCTTAATGGTGAAGGTATAGCACTGGCCATTTTATAGTCACCAGCAGCAACTCGTTTCCTTACCGTTTGCATCTTCCCTCTTGCCACCTTTTCTAAACCTGCACAATGCACTACATGAGTAGGGGTCATCCCCTGAGTGCAGGTTTAATAAAAAAATAAAAAAAGTGCAGACATAAGAGGGACCTCTTCCCCATCGAAGGCATCCGCCACCTAACCTAAACGTTAAACCTAGTTGTTCACCATCTCTGCAAAGGGCTAAAGTCTAATTATTAGACAGACTCAGCGAAACAATGTTAGGGAAGTTGTAGCCCTAGCTCATCTTTACCGCTTAGAGAAATATGCGTTTGGCTTGCAGATAGAAATGGTAAAACTCTGTAAAATTTTGAATGGAATATTCTCCTATTGATATAATAAAAGTCGGATCGTATAAAAGTCTCTATGAATGAATCTGAGCCTGAGATTTGAAGTTATTAATGGAATGGTATAGAGTATATGATTCAGGAAGAAAAATGAATACACAATAGTGATGAATGCAAAACAATTTGAATGCCAGAGATTGTCCCAATTGGCTGGACTAATCTAGTCTAATTCCATTCCATAAAAAATTTTCTTGTCACGGTGTTAGTGGTTAAACTCCTCCGAAATGGATCGCCCGATTTTCATAAAATTTTTGTGTGCATATAGGGTAGGTCGGAGAATCAGACAACATCTATTTTTTATATCCGTAAATGTTAAGAGGGCGTGACAAATCGTTAAAATTGAATATTTACGTACATATTGATCGTAGGCGAATAAAATTTGGTACGTAAGTTTGTAGAGTCGATAGCGACAATCGCACCAGAAATAGGCGTGATAACCCTGTCCCTTCAAGTGATACCCATAACTCCTAAACTACTGAACCGATTTTAACCATTCTTTTTTTTGTACGAAAGCGTATCAGGTTTATATGGTAAAAAGTAGGCGTGGCAAACGTTTAAAATTTAATATTTAGAGACATAGTGATTGTAGACGATTGCAATTTGGTGGGTAAGTTCGTAGAGTTGATATCGACAAACTCACCAAAAATGGGCGTGGGGCAATACCCCTCCCCCCCTTTATGAGATGCTTAGGAGTCGGCTAATTTGACATTTTATAACTGCATATGTACATATATAACACGTAAGTCTGTTAGTTAGTTAGAATTAATTTTTGGACGGGATGAAAGTCGCCGGGTCAGCTAGTAAACAAAATTATAGCATAGGCCAGTGAACTGGCCGGGGAAAAAAGGCAAAAAATACTTACTTTCATAAGAATTGTTATCAATATTGCTGAGATGAATAACATTATAAATGATTTCACAAACCATGCTGTCCAATGGATCCAATTGTTTAAGCCCATAATTTTCATGACTTCCTTCAATTGTTTCTCCTTTTCAGCGGTAATGTACTGCAAAAGAAATGCCACACGAAATGAATGAGTAACAAAGACTAGATAATAGCAAATCATAACACCACTACTTACCTTAACAATATTTGTACAGGGATAGATAAAACTCAATAAAATAATCAAAGACATAATAGAGGCTAAGCCCTCTAACAGAGGATCATAGATATACTCCGGATATGGATAACGTTGAATATCCACCGAAGGTAAATCATTATTACCCGTTACATGTTTCATATACGCCATCGTGATGGCATTTTGTATGGGTAGAAAAGCCTCACGTAAATAGCCCACGGGTACACCACCATCTTGTTGTTCAGCATTTCGTGGACCAGTCAAATCAATTGGCATAAACAGTTTACTGGTTAGCCAAGTCAACGGTAGATTGCCCATAACTGTCCGCAGCTCACTGGGAAAACGTAATGCAAATGAAAAATCTACCGGATAATCGGTAATATTCTGCCACTTGTCATCGAATTGCACGCCGGCTATAAATTTGTTCATCTCTAAGGCAATTTGCATTTGTGACGATGTATTGTAGCCTACAAAATCCAACAATTCAAGGGAAGTTGCTGCTTCCTGTACGATTTGTTCTAAAATGGGATTTTTTGGTGAATAGCCTAATTTATAAACGACCGTTGCATTATCTAAGGGATTGGATAAAAAGGTCCTGTTAAAGAGTATAAAAAGGGGAAATTTTAATTATTTTTTTTTATATGTTCTAGGTTAGGTTAGGTTAAGTTAGGTTAGGTAGAATATTAGCAAATTAGTAGCAAAAAAAAAAAACACAATTAAATACGTACTCAAATACTACTGCAAGCCAAAAGTAAAAAAAAAATGAAAAATAAAACTAGGGACGCGAAATGGCAATATGTGTTAAATAAGGTCGTGTTAAAGCGTTAAATTTTTTTTTGTTATCAAATCAACAAAATTTTTAATACAAAAGCCAACATTTTACGGCAAAAAAATTAGAAAATAATTTTTTTTAAATTCACAATTTCAATGGAGACTTTTGCATTCTGGAATATTTCTTCTTAGCACACTTAAACTCAAGCAACCTATATTTTCTATGCTGGCAACACTGCACAGCTGCTCCTCCGAAATCCATTCATATTGTTTATTTAATAAGTTCTTTATAGAAATCTGGATTGAAGTCTTGCAACTAAATGGCGAACTGCATTTGGATGATCTCGTATTCATCTAGCCCTCCTAACATGAAAACATGTTCCTACAAAAGATCCTAATCCCTCAGAATTTAATAGAAGGAGATTTCACCTAAGAAAAAGTCGCCGTGTTCTAGTAGGTAGTGTGTTGGCTTATAAGACTTAAGGTCCGTGTTCAAATCCCAAATCAGAGATCGAAACGAAAATATGGAAATATTTCGTCGGCGACTTCCTCTTAGCAGATTTCTGGCAAAACCTCTGTGTGAGTAAATAAAATTGCCTTGATAATCAACCTATATTTTCTATTCTGGCAACACTGCACCTGCTCCTCCTAAATCCATTCATATTGTTTATTTAATATGTTCTTTATAGAAATTTGGATTGAAGCTTTGCAGCTAAATGGCGAACCTTATTTGGATGACCTAGTATTCATCTAGCCCTCCTAACATGAAAACATGTTCCTACAAAAGATCCTAATTCCTCAGAATTTAATAGAAGGAGATTTCACCTAAGAAAAAGTCGCCATGTTCTAGTAGGTAGTGTGTTGGCTTATAAGACATAAGGTCCGATTTTAAATCCCAAATCAGAGATCGAAACGCAAATATGGAAATATTTCGTCGGCGACTTCCTCTCAGCAGATTTCTGGCAAAACCTCTTTGTGAGTAAATAAAATTGTCATGATAAGGTCCGTAAAAAAGAGTCATTTTTAAAGGATTGTAATGACCAATTATGTATGCAAGATTTCACCTAAGATGTCCGCCGCGACTATGAGTTACATCGTTTATTCTCAACTTTTTCAAAAAGGAATGCGTATGAGCTTAATACTATGTTCAGACATGCACTTTTATTAAATCAATATTCGGTGTGTTGAGAACAATATTTTTACCGTTCAGACATATAATATACGAAAATTTGACAGTTGGTAAACAAAACAGCTGATTGCTTCAACAACATTGCCTTTAATTTAATCGCGAATTTTAGTGCCAAAAAAATTGGAAAAGGTATTTGCTAATGATTAACCGAAACGCCGAGCTGATGCGGTTAATAGGGACTACTTGTGACTCCAAAGTGGATTTCCTCAGAAGGATGAGAAATAAAAATTTTGATAATATGGGATAGCTAGCAGAAAAGAAAGCTTTTGCTTATGTAAACACTGTCGTTGTTTACATTTAAATTGTCAAATATCAATAGAAAGTGTTCGGAAAAATGTAATATGCTCACTGAACGTATTATAACAATTTATGAATTTATTGACCAATAATTAATTGAAATTTTATATGAAATATTGAAATCAATAATGCCGTTTATTGCGATTTTCTCAATATAAGTGCATGTCTGAACATAGTATAAGTCTGTTAATGGTGGCTTCAATATTGACTTATATTGTGTCAAGAGTTGCCGTTTTATTGGCATAAGCCAATTATTTAACAAAACCTCATAAAAAGACAACTTCTGGAAAGTAATTTTCACTAGAGCCTGTAAAAATGTTTATTTTTTTTTCTTTCAAAGTAAGTCACCACAATTTGGCGTTAAACGATTCATAATGACTTGCCAAGTTTGTGAGTGACGGAACAAAAATGTTAACACAGACCATAACAATCTATTGATTTTATGAAGCTACAAAAAACCCTATGTTTACGACATGTTTTACAAGCTGCAAGGTGTAAAAGCATCTGATTGTTATACTTCACATTATAGCGACGCCAGGGTACACAGGGTAGTTAGAAATACTTGGTGTATTCACCGTGCTAATGCAGCTGCCGATTGTAATCGTAATCACCTATAGTCTATTAACAGTTTAAAGACCTAAGGAATGGAAAGCAAGAAATACCAATAAACCCTTGACCGTTTGGCAACTTCTAGAATCTTCCAGTTGATTTGTGTTGTTGTGTTTTTTTTTTCTTCTCTTCATATGGTTTTGTTATTGTAATTACACAATTACACATTTTTCGGCGGTCGCAATAAGCAAAACAAGAAATAACAATGAATCCTAGACCGTTTGGCAACTTCTAGAACTTTCCGGTTGATTTGTTTTTGTTATTCTTTTGTTCTATAGCTTTCGTGATATTTCTAGGAGGTTTTATTATTGCAATTTCGACGCCTACGTTCTATAACATTCTAAGTCGAAAAAGTGTGTTTTGCGTTATAGGCGCTCAAAGTTTTCACGCGCCATACGACTATATGTGTAATCTAAGTAGGGGTTTCCCTATAACTTCTGAACAGATGGGCGCATCTTAACCAAATTTTTAAAGTATTTAAGTTAGAGAACGTAGAATTTAAAAATGGAAGAATATTATTAGAACATTATAGAATGGAAGCGACAATTTGATCATCAGATTATATAACTAAGGAATGGAAACATTGCTGTTGGTAGTCACAATCAGCGTTACCGTTGAGCGACTAAAGTCGCAATTTGACACTTTTTCAGCGACCTCGCCACTTTTTGTGCTCCCTTACTAAAATGAACTAAATCGGACACTTTTCAAGATTTTTGACCCTTTTTCCCCCTTTTTTTAAAAAGTATTTTTTCTAGACTATAGACTAGACTATAGACTAGACTACAGACTAGACTACAGACTAGACTACAGACTAGACTACAGACTAGACTACAGACTAGACTATAGACTAGACTACAGACTAGACTACAGACTAGACTAGACTACAGACTAGACTAGACTACAGACTAGACTACAGACTAGACTAGACTATAGACTAGACTATAGACTAGACTATAGACTAGACTATAGACTAGACTATAGACTAGACTATAGACTAGACTATAGACTAGACTATAGACTAGACTATAGACTAGACTATAGACTACACTAGAGACTACACTAGAGACTAGACTATAGACTACACTAGAGACTACACTAGAGACTAGACTATAGACTAGACTATAGACTAGACTATAGACTAGACTATAGACTATACTATAGACTAGACTATAGACTAGACTATAGACTAGACTATAGACTAGACTATAGACTAGACTATAGACTAGACTATAGACTAGACTATAGACTAGACTATAGACTAGACTAGACTATAGACTAGACTAGACTATAGACTAGACTGGACCCTTTTGTGCGACTTCTTAAAAATTTCCAGCGGTAACGCTGGTCACAATAAGTAAAGCAAGAAATAACAATGATCTCCAGATTTTCTAGCAACTTCTAGAACTTCTAGTATTGGTTTAGTATTTTTTGTTTTTATATTTTTTTATTTTATCCAAACATTAGAGGAATTAATGCCTATACCCAATATATGTATATTGTGATCTATAAAGTTAATTGATTAGATTTGAATATTAAACTTAGAACAAGTGTTAGATGTAATCAAATGCATTAAAATTAGTGACGTGATCAAAGAAACAAACAACCTAAAATAGAAATTAAAATATTTCAAACTGGTACCTGTCTTTGGTTTGAGCGTTTATAAAAAAGTAGCGCATAAGACGGGCTTGCGATACAAGCTTTCTGTGTTTCATTTTTGTTTTAAAATTCCATGCAAGATAGAAAATTTATTTTTAAAACTGAAATATTAACAATTTTCGAAATTGTTTCGAAATGTGTTTCGAATTCGAAATCAATATAGCCACAAACTACTTACTTGAATAGATTAATATTCGTTATAGGTTGTGGATCGTATGTGGTTATCGGTTTTGGTTCTGCCACAACCAACGTGCGCACCAATACCAAAAGTAATGAGAACACTGCGGGTAGAATTAATTCGATAAAGAGTTGCCATTTTTGATTCCACTGCAGCAGCCAGTTTTTCCAAATAAGTAGCCTGAATTTATCCCAACTTGTGACGCGTACCATATTTTTGCTCATATTTTCAAGTCCAATAAGTCTAATGAGGCATTAAGTTGTACTAGTAATTACGCTAAGGGAAGTTGAAATCTTATGTCGTACAGCAACAATAGACAGCCTTGTAATATTCCTTAGTTTGATCAATTAAGAGTTACGTAGAATTACTGAAAATAAATGAAAAAAAAGAATTAAAAATTAATTTCTAATATAATTTTACAAAAAATGGGATTAATGTATCCCCATGCAAGTTTGGGGCCCTTATATTGCCCCATGTGTGAGAAACTGCGGGCTTCTTGGGGACGAATGCTGTAGACTGTCTAATGGTGAAGGTATAGCACTGGCCATTTTATAGTCACCAGCTCATTTCCTTACCGTTCGCATCTTCCCTCTTTCCACCTTTCCTAAAAACCTGCACAATGCACTGCATGAGTAGGGGTCATCCCCTGATATTACGGTAGCTAAAGTCAAAAGTCGAATAAAAACGTTAGGACCAGAATTTCTAACGTAACCAACTTTAAGATTCACGAAGCCCTGTTAGTTTGCTTAGCACACATATCAATATCCGATTCCGAAATATGCCCCACATTCTTCTCTACATAATGTTGCTTGCGATAGAATAAATTAGGTTAGGTTTTAGCGGTTGTCTGAGAATTTACCTCGTGATTTTACTCAGAGAGCATGTTCCCTATTCCTGTATTCTGAAAATTATACATCCCTGAACCCTTTCATGTGAACTGCCACCTGAAACAACAATTATTTGACAAGAATTTTAAATTCCACGAAGCATTACGCTGTGAATTTTGACAAAAGATTTTCCCCTTTATACGTAAAAAATTTAGGTTACGTATGACCCCCAACCAGCAGATCATGAAAAATACCGTCAATTCGTTTAATGGATAATGGAACAGGTTGAAATCAGTGCCCTGGAGGGGATTTTGTTCAGGCGGCGTATAATTGGATCTTACCTTGAGGAAGAGAGACTGAGGTTGCAAGGACCGTTACCCGCATTAATTGCTCTTGAGAAGAATTGAAGTGCAAGCAAGCGTTAGAATAAAAACCACAAAAAATCTATCAAAATTGCAAGGAACAAGGACCATAAAGAAAAGATAAAAAGAGGGTTCCTGCTTAAAGGTGTTGAAAACAGTGAAAAAAGGTGGAAAGCTTTAGAAATCATATAACAAGAGTACGCAAGAAATAGGAATGCGAAGGAATAGGACTAAAAGAGAAAACAAAAGGCGTTCATCCTCAAGCACAACAAATATGGATAGCAACCCTATCATCCTAGAACTTGTTATAGCAGAGTAATGAGTATTGTTGCTAGTGATTAATTAAACTGAAATTACTTTACAACCAAACGTCGGCACAAAGAGAACATGATAAAAATGTAAGTGAATTTGTGAGAGCCATGTATATAACCCAAAGGAAAATTGTTAGTAATATTTTCAAGTGTAACCCACGAATATGTCTATGTAAAGGAAGATGAAAAATGTACAGCGCCAAATCCCCAAAGGCTGTGTATTTAACTTGACAAATATTCTTCCCAAAAATGGAGATAATTTCTTATTGTTATTAGTGAATTTCAATAGAAAATAGTGCGACCTACTGTAATTTTTCTTTGGGTGTATATTTGGTATACAAAATAATTACAAAAAGAAGCGACAAAAACCTGCTTCACTGAAATTTGACAAGCAACTAAATGAGTTTTTACGTTTTTTTAACGAACGCTGTTGATGTTCGTGCCCTATATGTGTAAAAAGCGGAAGATGATCTTCCCCTGAGGGACATTTATGTTTTTTTTGTTTTTTTTAATCCTGCACTCAGGGGAAGACCCCTACTTATGCAGTGCATTGTGCAGGTTTTAGAAAAGGTGGAAAGAGGGAAGATGCGAACAGTAAGGAAACGAGTTGCTGCTGGTGACCATAAAATGGCCAGTGCTATACCTTTACCATTAGACAGTCTACAGCAATCGTCCCCAAGAAGCCCGCAGTTTCTCACACCACTTATGTTGTGTGCGTTAATTTTATACAGAAATGGCGGAACCTACAGTTTAAAGTCGACTCCGAACGACAGATTTTTGAGAAACTTTTCAAGAAGAGAAAGAGAAGAAATCGCCAAAAAAAAATACTTTTTGTATTTTTTTATATTTGATGTCTTGCCAGGGACTCGAACCTAGCCATTACGTCTAATAAGCCAGCACACTATCTATTAGACCAAGGCGACTCTCAGTTTATAACACACCTCTATTTTTTAAAGTAAGAAGTTATCGTAGTCTAATAGGTAGTGTATTAGCTTATTAGACATGAGGCTAGGGTTCAAATCTCAGGATAGATACCTCCAGCAAAAGGAAATATTAAAACAAATATTTCTTCGGCAACTGCTTCTCAGTAGAATTCTGGCAAAAACTCTGATAGTAAATAAAATTGCCATGAAAACTTCTCTAAAAATCTATCATTCAGATTCGGCTTTAAACTATAGTTGCCACCACTGTTGTACAAAATTAAGGCACAGAACATAGGTGTTGGGGGAATCTAGGTCGTAATCCGGACTGAAGGTTAGGTAATGACCAATTATGTTTGTATTCCTTAAACTACCATGAAAACTTTTTCAAAAATCTATCACCCAGAGTCGGCTTCAAACTATAGTTTTCGCCACTCTTGTACAAAATTAAGGCACAAAACATAGGTGTTGGGGGAAGCTAGGTCGTAATCCGGACTGAAGGTTAGGTAATGGCCAATTATGTTTGTATACCTTAAAGGGAGTAGTGTAGCAGGGGTTCAAGGGGTGTTTAGTAAAGAATAAAATAAATTTTGGCAGTGCTTGTATGATTACATTTTTCATGTCATTGTTTTCCGTATTTAACATGCAGACTATGAAACTTTTGCGATAAGATTATAAAGTTCTTTCTTTGGTTTTTGTTTTTTTTTTCTATATTTTTTTTAATAATTTTTTATAACATTTATTTATGAATGTTTACAATAATTTATCAAATAAAATACTGAAGTGGGCGCAAAATATCGAAACATTGACATCCCATCCACTCACAACAAGTACAAGTTCATAGTTTTTAGGAAGTAATTCAACCAACCAACCAACCAGCCAGCTAGCCGGTTAGTCAGTCACACTCATGCTCATGGTGTGCTGATAAACTTATTTGAGAATTATTTTTAAAAGAAATAAATTTATTAGACCCACCACCCGCCATTAGTTCTACAATAATCGTTAGTGTTAGTGGTGGAAAATGTCGATTAGAATTTGCAAATTAACTATTGTTTGTTGTATTTTGTTTTATTGTCATTATTATTGTTGTTATATTTCTTTCTTTATCTCTCTCTAACTCTCTCTATCTCTGTCTTTCTAATTTTAGTTATTTAAAGTAATTGAAATATTTTTTTTCAATTTTCTTTTAAGTATTGTAATAAAAAAGATTGTGTAATGGACTAGGAGATTTGAAAAACCAAGTACAAATGAACTTTCGAGTGCATTTATAACAAAAAAAAATTTTTTTTTTAGTTTTTCTTTTGTTATTGTTATTATTGTGTCTGTTGTTTATTTATTTAATAGTTTTTTTAATTTTATTTTTTATTTATTAGCATTTTCTGTCTATTATCTTTATTTAAAATGGAATTTATAATTTACGAAAATATCGATTGACTTACGTAGTCAAACTAATTAAATGTAAAACACGTTACGTTAACGTAACGTCATAAACATTTTATTGCAACGTATAGCAGAAAAGTAATTTTAAATAGAATTTTAGACGGTCATCGACCGGCAACACTCTTCTTTGATGTTCTTATACGGCATTTGTGTACGTTCTGTCAACTTCTAGAATTGACTGTTGTTTTGCTATTGTTATTTTGAGTTAGAAAACCATGTACTACGACCCATTAATTGACAATTTTAATACTTTTCTTTACGTATATCATGAGTTCTTTTCTCCAGTCAATCCTCTATTTTGGGACCACATTTTGGGACCCTCTGAGCAGCGTTACCGTAGAGCGACTAATGACGCAATTTGACACTTTTTCAGTGACCTCGCCACTTTTTGTGCCCCCTTACTAAAATGAACTAAATCTGACACTTTTCAAGATTTTTGACCCTTTTATTAAAAAGTATTTTTTCTAGACTATAGACTAGGCTATTTACTAGACTATAGACTAGACTGTATACTAGACTATAGACTAGACTGTATACTAGACTATAAACTAGACTGTATACTAGACTATAAACTAGACTATATACTAGACTATAGACTGGACTATATACTAGACTATATACTAGACTATATACTAGACTATATACTAGACTAGATATTAGACTATAGACTAGACTATATAATAGACTATATACTAGACTATAGACTAGACTACAGACTAGACTATATACTAGACTATATACTAGACTATATATTAGACTATAGACTAGACTATAAACTAGACTATAAACTAGACTATAACTAGACTATAGCCTAGACTATATACTAGACTATAGACTGACTATATACTAGACTATCGACTAGACTATATTTTAGACTATCGACTAGACTATATTTTAGACTATAGACTGGACTAGATACTAGACTATAGACTGGACTAGATACTAGACTATAAACTAGACTATAGACTAGACTATATACTAGACGATAGACTAGACTATGACTAGACTATAGACTAGACTATAGACTAGACAGGACCTAGACTATATACTAGACTATATACTAGATCTAGAGACTAGACTATAGACTAGACTATAGACTAACTATAGAGAGACTATAGACTAGACTATAGACTAGACGATAGACTAGAGTGTCTATAGACTAGACTATAGACTAGACTATAGACTGACTATAGACTAGACTATAACTAGACTATAATTAGACTATAGACTAGACTATAACTAACTATAACTAAGACTATAGACTAACAAATAAATAGACTATAGACTGACTATAGACTAGACTATGGACTAGTAATATAGACTAGACTATAGACTATACTTGGGACTAGACTATAGACTAGACTATAGACTAGACTATAGACTAGACTA
Organism: Sarcophaga peregrina; assembly: GCA_014635995.1. Taxonomy (NCBI): domain Eukaryota; kingdom Metazoa; phylum Arthropoda; class Insecta; order Diptera; family Sarcophagidae; genus Sarcophaga; species Sarcophaga peregrina. The sequence continues at coordinate 90,886,922 of CM025790.1, read as the reverse complement.
GAGACTAGATTATATACTAGACTGTAGACTAGGTAAAATAGATTAAACTATAGAATAGACTATAGATTAGACTATAGACTAGACTATATACTTGACTAGAGTATAGACTAGACTATATACTAGACTATAGACTATATTATATACTAGACTATATACTAGACTATATACTTGACTATATACTAGGCTATATACTTGACTATATACTAGACTGGAGAGAAGATTATAGACATTTTCTTTTCTTTTAAAAATGTTGCCCCTGTTTACTGCCAAAATACACTTTTTGTGCGACTTTTTTTTTCAAAAATCCCCTTTTGGTGCGACTTCTTAAAAATTTCCAGCGGTAACGCTGCCTCTGAGCGATTATATATCTCTAGGAGAATGAAGACATTCTTTCATGATCTCGCTTTTATTGTGTGCAATTGTAGCTATTGATTAGGCTAGGTTAGAGGACGTGCACCTGTTGGTCAAGACAAGCACAGTACCCGGAGGTCGAAATTGACCCATTGCACATTGTCCTTAGGAGAAGAAGGAAATAGAGGATATTGGAATGTAGGTAAGGGGAGGGAAACAGACACAAAACAAAAGAGGGTGAGAGTGCGACTACATTTATGAGGCCCTAGCACCTCTCAACCAGCCCAAGCTGCTAATGAATCTATGGAGAGCCTTTATGTCGGCTCTCGACACAGAACTCAAGCTCTCAAAGAAGGGTCCTTAAACTAACTAAACAATTAATTTACAATTTTTAATTGCATAAAAGGTATTTAAAGACTACAAGTCCAATTTATGTCGTAATAAACGACCAATTGCTTTAACCTTATCGTGGGTGTTTATTTTACAATCGTCTTGATAAGATTTTTTGTTAAGCTATTAATTTCTAGTTTAAATTAGTAATTATCTACTGTCTAGTATTTATTCAATTTATTTTTATTAATCTGATTAATTTTCTTTCTATAGCCAGGGTTCAAAAATACTAGATGACCATATTGGTGGTTGAATTTACTTGTTGGATAAGTTGGTTAACGTAACAAATAATATGTAAATGGTAGAACCATTAGATGAACCGCTAATTGGAAAACATTACACCAGAAAATAATTCCAATGTCCCTCAGGGGAACATAATCTTCGGCTTTTCACATACATAGGACACGAACATCAACAATGTTCGTTAAAAAGAAAGTAAAAATGCATTCAGTTAGCTGTCAGCTTTCAGTGAAGCAAATTCTTATCGCTTCTTTTTAAAATTTTTTTGTATATCAATTATACACCTAAAGAAAAATTTCCTAAAGTAATTTCATTATTTTCTAATGAGGTTCACTAATAACAATGAGAAATGATCTCCATTTTTGGCATCATATTTGTCAAGTTAAATACGCAGTCTCTAGGGATTTGACGCATTACATTTTCCATCTTATACTACATAAGCATATTATTGGGTTACACTTGAAAATGTTACTAACAATTTTCCTCTGGGTTATACACATGCCTCTCATAAATACACTCACATTTAATTATGCCGACGTCTGATGATAATGCAGGACTATTCATCCTTCATGGCGAAATCATCATGCATAAGACCAATGCTGGCAATAATGGACCATCAGATAACAAAAATGCAACTGCAAACTGCCATTTGATCAGTTTCTAGAAGATCGGAAAATTTTTATCTGCTGTAATGAAATGAAAACTGGCTAGTGTAGGACACTATTGTGCATCAACTGCAGCTATCCATCATAGATCATCAACGAGTATTTAAAACGATGAGTACATACGAGTCATACTAATAATTTCTGATACTTATACTCATTCATACTTATTTTAATATGATACTCATACTACTCATACTCAAAGTTGGAAGTACTTGTCATATTCATACTTAACAATACGCATGATGTTATTGACTTCGACTCGTCTCTACTTAACATTTACACGAAGCACAATATAAATATGATTCGCGTACGAACACTACTATACTCACAAGAAGATTGTGTGTATGCTTTGCTTGTTGTCTTTGCCTTTCCTTTCTTCCTTGTTTGTATGTGCAACAACAACAAAGGCTGTAAATTTTGATGAATGATTCGCGATACTCGAAACAGTTATAAGTATTATAAGTATTTTTCTAAATTTATGAATCAGAATGAGTAGGCGTATGAATCAAACATATTTCGAATGTTGTGAGTTAGATGTCAACGTTGTACTCATACTCATTGCTACATATACTTATAAATCAATATCATAGCGAGTACGAATGAATCAGAGTAGTTGAATATCAATTCTATTGATTCACTCATACTCAAAATTGCATGAGTGCTTATGAGTAGCGGAAAAACGATTCATTGCTGATCTCTGGTATTCATCACCATATCCAAGCATGGAATATTTAGGGCCATTATTACAACTTGCCCTTAACTAAAGGGAGGGTTTTGATGGCCAGATAAATTGTTTTTCATTATTATGAGTACCCTATAAAATAGAAGTGGTCGTTAAGCTAAAAGGAAAATAATCCTACCTTTAACATTTAAAGGTCGGTCACTTTATGTTTGAACTTGCCATATTACGTATTATTTTTGATATGGCGACTTCAAATTTGAACAAAATGTGCCTATACAACAACAAAAAAACGAAGACCGCTGCTGCCACAGTGTTAAAAAAAAACTTGTTTAATTGAGCAGCTTTATCAACTTTGCTCCGGCACTGCCATATGTTAATTTTATTTTATCTTGTAAGTTGTAATAACGAAAATCAGTAACCTTAAAGTTCCCTTTAGCTAAAGGTGGCTTTAACTAAGCCTAAGTTTAACTGCAAGTAATAATAATGGCCCTTAGTATTATTTTTTCAAGCTCTACTTTTTTCACTGATTGAAGAGACTACCGGAATAAAAGTGATTAAAAATATCTCAAATTACTACAGAAATTCACGATTGTAGGCTGCTTAAATCGTTTTCGAAACAGGCAACAGAATACTTTGTACTATCTTTTCAAGATGTACGATTTTTACTGATTGCGGAGGTTACTTGAAGAAAAATGGTCAAAAAATTCATCAGTTGACTGCAGTAACATAGGATTATACACACATATATGCAAAAATTAATCGTTTTACGACTGAATAATAGAATCGAAATCATGTCCCAAGATATTTAAGATATAGCGATTTTTACTGAATGAAAGAGGCATTATCAAAATAGTAGTTAACAATTTCACCAGGTTACTAAAGAAACTTATGATCGATTTTCAATAAAATATTAGAATAAAAAACTAGAACTAGATGACCCGTGCGAATATTTCGCACCATTAGTTGTCATTTTTGTAACATAATATGAAAATAATTAATAGAAATTTTATTAAAAGTATAAAAATATTAGAAATCATAATATAATACGATTAGCCTGGTACCATTTATTAATCCGTATTACTACACTTCATAAAACAAACAATGCCATGACAATAACGACCTTACCAAAATGGCTTTTACAAATTTATATATTATGTGGAATAGCATTACAATTAAGCGACCCTATTTATCGCACTTGATCTAACAAATACTGCTAAGTATATATAACTGACTTAGTAATAAACGAACTGTAGAACTGTATTACTATTAAGCGACCCTGTATTACCACTCTTGAACAAAAACATATAACCATAAAGACATCAGTATTATCATGCAGATCTATATAAAATATAATTTTTATCAATGAAAATATTCATTTTTCAATTTCTAATTATTTTTTGCCATTAGTGTTAGATATAAGCTTTTAAATGAGATATCATTCATTAAATTTGATGCGGTGGTATGGGAGATATTTGTAACCGACAAAAAGAAGTACTTTAGAAATAATAAACTAGAATAATTCTTAATTCATAAATTTTTTTTTTAAGGAAATAAAGTATACGATTTTCATAGATTAATTATTTTTCTTGAAACGATAGTGAAATTAATGAAATTTTATTTTTATACAGAAAATTATTTTCTGTTGCCTTAAGTAATGTTTTAAAGAACGTTTTTTTTTTGCAATCTTTGTTACACTTGTACGATTTCCACTGGCATTCACTGTATTTGAATCCTCACTTTACAGTATGACACACAATTCTTAATATTCTTTAACACAATTATTACATTACATAATTGGTAATTACAACCTTTCAGTTAGGATTATTGTACTAGTTTCTCACACTACTTACGTTGTGTGTGTTAATTTTATACATAAGTAGCGGGGGACCTACAGTTCAAAGTCGACTCCGAACGACAGATTTTTTGAAAAACTTTTCATGGCATTTTACTTACTCTCAGAGTTTTTGCCAGAAATATACTGAGAAGAAATCGCCAAAAAAATACTTTTTTGTATTTTATTTTGATGTCTGGCCTGGGACTCGAATCCTGGCTTTTACGTCTAATAAGTCAGCACACTACCTGCTAGAACACGGCGACTTCCCCGGCTCTGTATATAGCATAATCAAAAAGAATTCAGCAATTCTTTTTAATTCTTTTTTCAAAACCTCAATCAGAAATCATCTTTAGTTCCAGAACTCGTTCCTGTCCAAAAAGAAAGTACCGGAACGATGTTCCGGAGTGTTCCGGCTCAACAACACCACTGATACTAGTAAACAAGCGATCTTTTTATCACAATAAGCCTAAATGCTGACTTAAGTAGGACCTCTTCCCCATCGAGGGCATCCGTTACCTAACCTAATCGTTAAACCTAGTTATTCATCATGTCTGCAACACAATTATTAAGCAACCTTATTAGACGTAAAGCCCGGAATCGTATTCCAGGTCAGGCATCAAAACGAAATATGAGAAAAAAAAATATTTCTTCGGCGATTTCGGCAAAAACTCTCGAGAGTAAATAAACCTGCCATCAAAAGGTTAGGTTAGAGGACGTGCACCTTTCGGTCAAGACAAGCAGAGTACCCGGAGGTCGAAATGGACCCATTGTACATTAAAAAGTTTCTCAAAAATCTGACAGTAGGTTCCGTCACGTACGTATAAAATTAATGCATACAACATGAGTGGTGTGAGGAGCTAGGGCGTAATCCTGACTGAAGGGTATGTATGTATGTATTAAGCAAGCACTTTGGGTTTTTTAATTTTACAACACTGATTATAATAAATATTTATTACCTTTATCGGCTTTATCGGTTTTTTTTATTTTTTTTTTTAATAATTCGTACAATATTTTATGATTTAGAATTTATGTTTTTATTATTCAAAACTTTTCCTATGTAAAACTTGAAATTTTAATTTGTTTGTTAATATTTTTTAAAAAAAGGACATTAAATTCGTCCTTTTTATAGCAAATAAATTCAGGCCCGTTATTTATTTGGAACGTTATTTATTGCTATACACCGCCACCGTTACTTGCTTAAAAATCCATGCGTTTCGTTCTAAATAATAATCGTAACTGAATAGATTGTGCGATAAATTTCTCTTTTTCTAATGGCCAAAATAATCGATATCTAATCAATGAAAGTTTGATTATTCGGTTTTTCTATATTTGCACAGAAAGAGATAACAAACGTAACTTAATTTCGCATTCGCACATTCCCACATTTTGATAGGTAGGGGACTACAACAGATTACTTAGTATTGTTTATATTCGTGTACAATACAATGCGATACGTTATGGATAGGGCCTATCTATAAAGCAAGGTGCTAAACAATAACCGATCTTCACAATCTAAATAAAAAAAATAAAACAAAAATAAAGTCCATATCGTAAATGACGCCTCGATTGAAGCTCGTGACATCTGGTTTCGGTTCTCAATAAATAAAATTTAACGGCTGACACACTTTAAATGTTTGATGCTTTACACTACGCTCCAGTCTTAATCAAACGAGTTATATTTAGATTTAGATAGGTCTTGATCCTCAAATATGGACCTCTCTGTTGTAGTATGAAGGAAATGTCAGCTTCTGAACCATCTTAGTTATAAACTTTTCTAATGCAAGCATAGGACGCTAAAAACCACTGCACAATTCATAGAAAGGTTATGTTTAGATTTAGAGAGGCCTTGATCCTCTATTATCTTTCAAATATGGAACTCTCTGTTGTTGTTATGTATGAAGGAAATATCAGCTTCTGAACCATCTTAACTATAAACTTTTCCTATGCAAGTATAGGACGCTAAGGCTATAACCTCGTTGGCGAGTGCAAAGAGTCTTTGAGGAGTTTTGGACCAGACCGTATCCGTCTATGCTAGGTTCCGGGTCACAGCGGAATACTGGGCAATGAGACGGCGGATGACGTCACTAGGTTAGGTTCGCTTTCAGGTGGCGATTTGACAGTTGGTCCTGACCCCCCAGTCTGCCACCTCTATGGCCTCATCGATGGATGGGCCAGGAAGGAAGAGCAGAGACGTTGGGCGAACAGATCGGGTTGTTCTGTTTCTAGACGTCTATGGCCTGCTGTGGACAGCAAGAGAACAGAGTGGCTGCTGGGCTTGGTTAAGGCCAGCTTAAGGTTGGTTGTCGGTTTTATCATGGGGCACTGCGAGATAAGGTCACTGACGGGGATCTGGAACAGATCCTAGCCGCACTATTGCAGGGTATGTTGCGATGAGGAGGAGTTAGATACTGTCGAACATCTCCTCTGCAACTGCCCAGCCCTTGGTAGGTTGAGGTTGAGGGCCCCTGGCAGGGCCTTCTTTGAGAGATTGAGTTCTGTGTCGAGAGCTGACATCAAGGCTCTCCACAGATTCATTAGCAGCTTGGGCTGGTTGAGACGTGCTAGGGCCACATAAGTGTAGTCGCACTCTCACTCTCTTTTGTTTTGTGTCTGTTTCTTTATGTGTAGTTCCTCCGTTTCCTATTCTCCCTCCCTTTACCTACATTTCTATATCCTCTATTTCCTTGCTCCCCTAAGGACAATGTACAATGGGTCAATTTCGACCTCCGGGTACTGTGCTTGTCTTGACCGACAGGTGCACGTCCTCTAACCTAACCTATAGCCTCAAGATACAGACATACTTAGCTATATTAAAGCGGCCATTAGATCTCTAGAGACTGTGTACACCATATCTGGGTGGTAATCTTGAGACATTCAAGGGTCCCTCATCTGGATTCCTGGAAATGGAGTCATTAAGCGTAACAACATTGGTAATGCAGTTGCAAAGACTGAGACGCGAGATTTACAGACTTTTACAGGGGAACGGACTAATGATACTATTTGGAAAGGAAAGGCAAACTAAGGATATGTTCAGAACAAAATTCGCATTAAACCTAAGAAAGATACATTTTAGGAACCTTATAGCTATCACAAAGAGACAATAAGTCTTAAACCGTAGGTTGGGAACACTTTAAAACGACTAGGGCATTTGAGCACCAGAGACGAATCGTTGGTACCTAGAATTTATTGACAGAAAGTTTCTTCTCCAAAGATAATGTGGATAAAATGCACATACATATGTACATACATAATTGGCCAGTACAATCCTTCAGTCGAAGTTAGAACCAACTCTTGGGATCGTTGCTCGTTCCATTGGCTTTAAGCACCCAAATACACTATGCCTTTTAGGGTGACCATCAATTTTACCTACGACCTTAGTTAAGTCCAAATCAAGAAGCCATAATGCACCTAGAAAAAAATCTCTAATAGGCGTTCTCCCTAAAGACCGCTGGTGGTAATTCTTAAGCTGTTTGCGCTTTTGAAGTTTTACTGAATGTATAAGCCCTCTGACATCAAGTGACGGTAGATCGACTGTTCTGCCAGCCAAGAAACCAAAATCTTCTCGTTTCCTTTTGAAATTGGTATCAAATTCGGTGCAGACGATAGCTTCTGATTAGAGTAAGTCGATCACAGTCACGTCCTTAGGTTAGGTTAGGTCGGAGTTGTGCCTCTGAGATCACAAAGCTCTCTTGAGCACGCATAGCGGCCCGTTGTGATGCCACGGGTGAACGCAGTCCCTGTACTAACTAAGTTCCAGCAAAATCAGGGAGAAGTAAAAAGTTGGTCAGCGCAAGGGCGCCACAACAAAAGCACGACTACCCCACACTGGAAAACCAGCCAGAAAGTTTGATGAACGAAAGCATATCCTTGATATCAATAGATGATACCTCCGTTAACCTGACAAGGAATGGGGAGCTAAATAACCTATATCTACATCTAGTAAGAGACGGACCCTGACAAAGAAAGTGAACACCAGTCTCCTCTTCCCCAGCGGACCATCATCCACAGCAGTCATGTCCTAGCAAAACGAGTTTATTTGGGCCATCTGACCTACTCCAGCGTTACTTTAAGGAATGAATACCAGAATCTAACCTCTGCTATACGCAATATCTTAGCATCCTTTCACAAATGTCACAAACAATTATCACAAACCCAATATACCCCATTTTTTCTATAGTGGAGTGTGTGGAGAATATTTATAACCCGCTTATCAGTTTCTGTGAAATTTAAGCTATTTTTAAAAGCATTTAAGGGCCTTTCAAACTAGGGGACTATATCAATAAAACTTTAATAAAATAAATAGCACTTTGAATTAGTAGTAACTGTAAATAAATAAAATAAAATAATTCTTGTAAAACTAATTAAAATTGACGATAATAGACAATTGGAGTGCTATAAACAACCGGATGACTAATTGTTTTCAAAATAAGGCCGAGTACAGATAAACCGGAACCGTAGATAGAAATACTTTACTCCCTCAATATCACTATGAACTATCATATCGCAATGAGAAAAATACAAGCTAACATCCTTGAGTCGGAATTTATGTCATAGAAAGGTGTGCTTAGTTCCACTTGAACAGAAAATTCATGTGAGGGAATATCGCAAACCGATCTTAGATTCTAGCTAGATAAACTGGTGGGGAAAGCAGCTTCTATATTGCTGGAGATTAAAAAGAGACAAGAACTCTTCTCAGATCAAATGGACTAGAGATAATCTATGCTTTTGATCGGAAATTACAAAAGAAGGAGATATAAGTCACCCATTAGGCAGACAGCTAGGTCGTAATCCTGACTGAAGGATTGTAATGACCAAGTATGTCTGTATTAGGCTACCAGTAGATATCCAAGCCATTTAGCTTGAGAAGTCCTTTTGTTTCTATTCAATTTTCTCTTTCGTCGAAAGGATTATAACCTAGCTTCTCACACTACTACATACATACATACATAATTGGCCATTACAACCCTTCAGTCAAGATTACGACCTACAGTTTAAAGTCGACTCCGAACGACAGATTTTTGAGAAGCTCTTCATGGCAATTTTTACTCTCAGAGTCTTTGCCAGAAATCTACTAAGTGGAAGTCGCCGAAGAAATATTTTTCGTTTTGATGTCTGACCTGGGATTCGAACCCGAGCCTTTTGTCTAATAAGCCAACACACTACCCACTAGACCACGGCGACTTCTCACACTACTAAAGTTTTTTTTTTTTCTAAATTTATAGATAAGCGGTAGGACCCACCGTTTAAAGTCGACTCTGAACAACAAATTTGCAAGAAACTTTTGCTTCTTGCGCGCCTACGCCCGTTGGTCACACCAATCGATGATAGGCCTTCCTCGACTTAGTTCTTCCAACGGATACAAGGTTGTCCTCTTCGCTGACTTCCGCGGATCCTCGCACCAAATACCCATCCCGCCGCAGCATCCTCCTCCATTCGTACGACATGGCCGAGTTAGCGCAGCCACTGGATATTAATACGTTGAGGAGCTTATACAGCTCACTGCTTGATCGGATGCTGAAATCATCGCCAACTCACACAGGACCGAAAATCTTATGTAGGACTTTTCTCGCGAATACTCTCAAGGCTGCTGCATCAGTTCTTAATAGGATCCATGCCTAAGCGTCACAAAGAAGCATGGGTAGGATGACAGTCTTGTAGTTTTGTTGCACGAGAGAGGTCTTTGTTACTTAATTCCCTATTGAGACCATAGTAGCACCGGTTGGCAAGAGTAATCCTGCGTTTGATCTCCAGGCTAACATCATTTTTGGTGGTAACGGCAGAGCCAAGATAAATGAATTCCTTGACAAAATTATAATTATCGGCCGTAATTTGAGAATCAATACGCTGCACGTCTTACTTGTCGATAACATATGTAAACTTTGTTTTGCCTCATTTACAGCCAGACCCCATTTTAGTAGACTCCCGTTCAAGAGCACTAAAGGCAGCAGTAACATCTTGCTTGGTATGCCCTATGATGTCGACGTCATCAGCGTACGCAAGCAATTGGGCACTTTTTTGAAGAAGAGTACCATTGCGATGCACTGTTGCCTTTCGCAGAACGCTCTCTATGATGAAGTTGAAGAGGTCGCATGATAAGGAGTCGTACGGTATCAAAAGGTTCGAAGAAATCCATTCCTATCTTGACGGAAATTGTTCAACGTCATTCTGCATAGCCTTAACAGCTTCGCAGGTATAACGAGCTCAGACATTGCGACAAAAATACTGTCCCTTATAGGGCTTTCGAAGGCTGCCTTTGGTTAGGTTAGAGGACGTGTACTTGTCAATTCTGACAAGTATGTTGTGTGCGTTAATTTTATACATGAGTGGCGGGACCTACAGTTTAAAGTCGACTCCGAAGGACACATTTTTTTAGAAGCATTCCATGGCAATTTTTTACTCTCAGAGTTTTTGCCAGAAATCTGCTGAGAGGAAGTCACCGAAAAATTATTTCCAAATTTTCGTTTCGATTTCTGACCTGGGATTCGAACTCGGGTCCTTCGTCTAATAAGCCAACACACTACCTACTAGACTACGGCGACCTCAAAAATAAAAAAGGCTGCCTTATAGTCGATAAAAAGATGTTGTGTGTCGACTTGTTTTTCGTGGGTCTTTTCCAGGATTTGGTGCAATGCAATGAAGATCTGGTCGATGGTGGATTTGCCAGGCCTGAAGCCGCAGTGATAAGGGCCAATCAGTGTTATGGCGAGTGGGGTCAGTCGTTCACACAATATGCTTGTTAAAAACTTATATGCGATAGGGAGAAGGCTTATACTGCTGCAGTTGGCACATATTGTAGGGTCTCCCTTTTTCAGAACAGGACAGAGGACACTGAGGTTCCAATCGTTTGGTCATGCTTTTCTCTAGTCTTAAACAATTCAGCGGGGTGGCCAAAAAGATCTGGCGCTTTATTGTTTTTAAGGCGCATAATCGCGACTTTGACCTCTTCATGGCTAGATGGTGGAAGCTCCACGTTGTCATCATCGATCGGGTAACGTATATAATAACTGTAAATTTATTTTAACCATAATATTAGTCATAAAGGGTATTTTTTCATTTTATTTTCCACTTTAAAAGGGTTTTCCCAAGTGTTGTAAGTGATTAATTAAACACTCGATTACATGCGTAAGTGTTTAATGCTTTTTAAATTAATTGAAATCGTTGTATTAGTCATAAAACAAATATTTTTTTCTAATCTTTAGCTATCACGTGCTTATTTGTTGTATTATTTTAATTTAAAGATCAAAAAAAAAAAACATAAATTGCTTGTCAATTAAAATTATTAACGATTTTATAATATCTATTGATAACATTGGCCAACGTGTGGCTATCTAATGAGGCTAATGAGTCACTTTTAAAGGGTCATACAAAATGAAAAATATTAATTGTATTGCACTTTAGTACCACCACTATCTAGTGGGAATTAAAGTTCATAAATAATTAAAATGTTTTCATTTATTCCCATTAAAGCATTATTTTAAATGAAAATAAAAATTTTTTGTAGAGGAGAAAAGATACGACAATACAGTATTCCCTCGATTTACGTTGTTTCGATTAACGTCGTCAAAAATTTTGTTCTGTTCAATTTCGTTTTGTGTTGTCATTCGATTCACGTCGCCTTTGTTGTTTATAAACAAAAGCAGGGGAATTCCCTCTATAAAAAAAATTCAATACATAGAATAAAAATTTAATTATTTTAGTTTTTTTCCTATGTTCCTACCTGGTTTGAGTATACTCATACCGGCACAATGGAGTGATGGGGTACTCCAGGGGCAGAGTGGTATAACCATCTTCACAGATGGGTCTAAGTTAGATGGATGTACAGGTGCTGGGGTTTTCTGTAAGGAACTCGGTCTTGAACCCCACTTCAGGTTGAATAATGACTGCAGCGTTTTTCAGGCGGAGATTTTCGCAATACTGAATGCTATTGAGGCCATAGCTGGTGGCCCATCTTCGGATTCGGAATCTTACACGATCTTCGTTGACAGTCAGGCTGCCCTTAGGGCCATTGCGTCGGTCTGGTGCAAATCACGGTTCGTTCGCGAGTGCAAAGAGTCGTTGAGGAGTTTTGGACCGGACCATATCCGTCTATGCTGGGCTCCGGGTCACAGTGGAATACTGGGCAATGAGACGGCGGATACCTTCCCTAAGTTAGGTTCGCTTTCAGGTGACGATTTGACGGTTGGTCCCGACTCCCCAATCTGCCACCTCTATGGCCACAAGGCTCTCCACAGATTCATTAGCAGCTCGGGCTGGTTGAAAGGTGCTAGGGCTTCATAAGTGTAGTCGCTCTCTCAACCTCTATTGTTTTGTGTCTGTTTCATTCCTCCGTTTCCCATTCTCCCTCCCCTTCCCTACATTCCTATATCCTCCATTTTCTTCCTCCCCTAAGGACAATGTATAATGGGTCAATTTCGACCTCCGGGTACTGCGCTTGTCTTGACCGACAAGTGCACGTCCTCTAACCTAACCTACTACAATAAAGACTGTCGCTTTGGGGATTCACCATGTATAGATGATACAAAAATAATGCTAAACAGACTGCAGAGTTTAATTAGTAGCTCTCTGCCCAGCTCACAATGACTTTTCCAGAAGTTCTAATAACGAAAAATATCTTCTCTGGAATTGTCCGATACTTCAAAACCTGATACGACGAATCCTAGGATATTTACGATTTTACTTGGCTCACGAATTTCATCACCAGTCTCCTCCACTATATTTTATACAGAAGTGAATTCATTTCATAGCATTTCATATAAAAGAAAAGTACCAAATTCCTTCGAGCCGGATTTGAACCAGCGACCTATGGATTTCTATCGATTTTTGAACATACAACTACAGTCCACCGCTCTACCAACTGAGCTATCGAAGGTGTTTGAGTTACAATGACTAGTTGAAGTATAAAAATCAAATTTTTAACACCAAAAAAGGATAAATAAAACAAATTGGTATGACCGGATATATGTATATTCACAGAAAGGTTAGAAAAGTTATCTCAAGTCCTATAATCTCAAGGTAATGTTTTTTTTGAAACCAGTGTTTGTTTGGACTATGTGTGAGTGAGGAGGGAGGACCCAAACCTTAAGATGTTTTTTGATGCATGTTTTTTTTTTTGATTTTAATTATTAAAATGAAATTAAATCCTTCGAGCCGGATTTGAACCAGCGACCTATGGATTTCTACTTTTTTTCTATGGAACTACAGTCCACCGCTCTACCAACTGAGCTATCGAAGGGGCTTAACGATGCTAGTCAAGACTAAGCATAAAAGCCTAATTTCTAAAATCAATTATATAGTAAATTGAAAGGAACTGGAGATTTTTGACCCTGATATCTACATATATTTCTAGCAAACCACGTAAAACCGATTTGCATATACATAATTTGGTTACAGGGAGTATCTAAGAGACAATATTGCTATACAATAACCTGAAGAAGTTGCAATTTGTTTCCTGATTTTCATTAATAACGTTTGAGTAATAAAATAAATTTAATCCTTCGAGCCGGATTTGAACCAGCGACCTATGGATTACTACTTGTTTTCTACGGAACTACAGTCCACCGCTCTACCAACGGAGCTATCGAAGGGGCTTAAGAGCAACAATCAGATTTACGCACAAAATCCTTTGTTTCAGCAAAAAATCAAATGGAAATTCAAGCTTTTCAAAGCTATTTGCAAAAGTGCAGGATAACATTCCTAAGCCTACTTTTTTAGATGCAACGTTAAAAAAAATGGCCCTGGATACAGTTTTTTATGTAAAAAAGTTTTGCTTTAATCCTTCGAGCCGGATTTGAACCAGCGACCTATGGATTTCTATTTCAGATTATTATACTACAGTCCACCGCTCTACCAACGGAGCTATCGAAGGGGCTTAAATCCAATGAATTCTTTTCGAAATATAAATTTTGGTTTCAAAAGCAATTTATCGCAAATGAAAGCTTAAATTGTAAAGCAAAGCTTGAACGTCAACATTTAAAGCAATTTAAAAATAATTCAAATGGAATTTAAAGCTTTGACTAAAACTGCGTACAATTCCAAGAGTGTTGAAAACTAGGCTAAAATCCTGACTAAATCGTTGTAATTGTGAATAAGTATGTAAAGAATGTATGTATCTGTGTTCTCAAAGCCCATTCTTTGGTATTTTTCGGGTCATAAAGGTCTTAAAAACTTTAACAGAGACTCATAGCCATCATAACGACACACTAGCTTCTGAGTGCACACTTCCTAACGACTTCTGGGGAAGAACAGGAAACCACAGAACATCAATATGTCTTAGCTGAGCACTTGGGGGCCTAAGATGAAGGATTTTTGCACTCTCAGAATTTATCGACCGAACCTATCTAACCAAAGCTGATTTAGATAGAATTCACGCCTTCATAAAACCATCAGAATGGCTGAGATGTGCTAGCCAGGAAATGGGTACGATCGGTATTTCAACGGGACCATGAAGGTCTCAAGGCTCACAAACCCCATCACAATTGGTACCACTTCTAAGCGCAAACATTATAAAAACAATTTTAATCTAAAAGACATCGAATTCCTTCGAGCCGGATTTGAACCAGCGACCTATGGATTTCAATTAAAATTTTAAACAACTACAGTCCACCGCTCTACCAACTGAGCTATCGAAGGTAAATGCTGAGGTGCTTAAAGTTTACGGCCAAACCCTATATTCTATAGCCAAGTCCATTAGCTGTTATATCTGCATTGATCTACAATATCTACAGATAAGTTAATCACAACAGTGATAATTCTTTCATTATTATTTTATGGTAAAAAAAAGGTGTATAAGGTGTTCCTGTGATCCTTCGAGCCGGATTTGAACCATTTGAACCTATGGATTTCCATCTGATATTATAACAACTCTACAGTCCACCGCTCTACCAACTGAGCTATCGAAGGTGTAGTAGATCAAGTCTAAAATAATACATTTCAATAGAGGAAGTGAAAGCATTATGTTTGGAAGGCTAACTTCAGTGATAACAATGTGATGTTATCTACATATGTTTTCCTAATAATAACTTTTGATAGCCAACAAAAAAAAATTAATCCTTCGAGCCGGATTTGAACCAGCGACCTATGGATTTCTACTTGTTTTTTACACGGAACTACAGTCCACCGCTCTACCAACTGAGCTATCGAAGGGTCTTGACGTCGTAAGACAAGTTTAAGCATAAAATTTTGTTTTTTCAAAGCCAATATAAAAGTATCAAAAAAAGAAAATTGGAACTCTTAAAGATATTGACCTACGACCTCGATATATCTGCACATCACGTGAACAGGATTTGCCCCACCTATTTTGGTTAGGGTTGGCTGTATATGTAAGGAAGTGCACAATATCCTCAAGAGATTGATTGCACCACATTTTGTTTCCAGACTTTGATTAATATTGTGTTTACATTAAAAAGTTGAATCCTTCGAGCCGGATTTGAACCAGCGACCTATGGATTTCTACTTGTTTTCTACACGGAACTACAGTCCACCGCTCTACCAACTGAGCTATCGAAGGTATACAAAGCTTTGTCTTTATTAATACTTTTAAATAGTGAAACTGAAAGACACCTTGAAATAATATATCCCCAAAGAGATATCTTCCCAGTGATAATGATATGATGTTATCTCCTCCTTCTAATGATAATTTTACTTCCATGTAACAATTTAATTTAAACCTAAAAAAAGGGTGATCCTTCGAGCCGGATTTGAACCAGCGACCTATGGATTTCTACTTGTTTTCTACACGGAACTACAGTCCACCGCTCTACCAACTGAGCTATCGAAGGTATACAAAGCTTTGTCTTTATTAATACTTTTAAATAGTGAAACTGAAAGACACCTTGAAATAATATATCCCCAAAGAGATATCTTCCCAGTGATAATGATGTGATGTTATCTCCCCTCCTTCTAATGATAATTTTACTTCCATGTAACAATTTAATTTAAATCTAAAAAAAGTCTGATCCTTCGAGCCGGATTTGAACCAGCGACCTATGGATTTCTACATGTTTTCTACGGAACTACAGTCCACCGCTCTACCAACTGAGCTATCGAAGGTGTCTGAAATTTAATGGCAATGTTTAGTAAAATGAAAACCGACCACTTAATTAATTTTTGACAAAAATTTTCTTTGTTCACAATACACCCGAGAAGAATTATCAGTATGGATCCGATTTATTATTAGGATAAATCCACTATTAATGCATGAATTTAGGGACTTCAAAACACCTGTGGTATTTAGTAAGCACCTGTTGTTATTAAAACTATGCATTGTTACAAACAAAGCAAAAATAATTAAATCCTTCGAGCCGGATTTGAACCAGCGACCTATGGATTTCTACTTGATTTGCTCAACAAACTACAGTCCACCGCTCTACCAACTGAGCTATCGAAGGTGACATTTAGAATAGGAAAATAAGGCCAATAAAGCATGAACATGTCTACTTAGCAAGTCTTTAAAAATTTAATTAAAATTTAAAATTTTAATCCTAGAATGTTAAAATTTTTAGTGCATTTGATAACAATTTTATTAAAAAAAATTTAGGTAGGCTTTTTATGAACTAGAGTAAAAGCCCAGCTCTATACAATTGTCTCCCGAAAATTAAAAAAAAAAAAATTTGAATTAAAAATTGCAAAAAAAAAAATTGAATCCTTCGAGCCGGATTTGAACCAGCGACCTATGGATATCTACCTGAAATTATCACACTACAGTCCACCGCTCTACCAACTGAGCTATCGAAGGTGACATTTAGAATAGGAAAATAAGGCCAATAAAGCATGAACATGTCTACTTAGCAAGTCTTTAAAAATTTAATTAAAATTTAAAATTTTAATCCTAGAATGTTAAAATTTTTAGTGCATTTGATAACAATTTTATTAAAAAAAATTTAGGTAGGCTTTTTATGAACTAGAGTAAAAGCCCAGCTCTATACAATTGTCTCCCGAAAATTAAAAAAAAAAAAATTTGAATTAAAAATTGCAAAAAAAAAAATTGAATCCTTCGAGCCGGATTTGAACCAGCGACCTATGGATTTCTACATGTTTTCTACGGAACTACAGTCCACCGCTCTACCAACTGAGCTATCGAAGGATCCTCGGATTGAACCAGCGACCTATGGATATCTACCTGAAATTATCACACTACAGTCCACCGCTCTACCAACTGAGCTATCGAAGGTTATAGTTTTTGTAAAATGCAAAAAATTAGTTTAAATAAACAAAAACAATTTAAAAGAAAAGGTTTCTTACGTTTCATTTACCTTTCACTTTATCACAATGGGTTTGATTGTAGTTCGTCTTTAAGGTTAAATTATGAATCTAGTTCAGCATTAACATAAAATCGTAAACACACACACATACATACATGCCCGCGTACATGAATGATAATAAAAATGTTATTGTGGTCGATAAGCAGGCAACATACATTTATTTTTAGACATTGTCCCTCATGTATACATAAATACCGTTACTTATGAATTTATATTGCAGTTTTATTTTGCCGTTTTCCAACACCTTCGATAGCTCAGTTGGTAGAGCGGTGGACTGTAGTATAGGAAACCCTGCGTGTAGAAATCCATAGGTCGCTGGTTCAAATCCGGCTCGAAGGAATTGATTTTTTTTAAATTAATTTTTTTTTTAATTTTTATAAACAAAAAATTAACCTGTCGCCAAAGGTATTATGATTTCAGAAACGCATTGATTCCAAAATTTGGGTCTATAGCTGTTACAGTTTTTCAGATATATAGATTTTCGTATTTACTTTATATGGTGCCACACCCACAATTGCTAGTTCACTCATTTTTGTCAAAAAAAATTATATAGGACCTAAAGATATTCGTACAAAATTTGAGTAGTTAACTGTTCTGGTGTTTCCAATATGTAGATGTAATAATTTACTTTGAATAGGAGGAGTCACGCCCACTTTTGCTAGATCGCCTATTTCGGTCCAAAATTTTTATATTTAAACTAAAGTTAATTATACAAAAATTGAAGATTCTAGCTGCTACAGCAGTTTAGATGTACAGATTTTCTTATTTACTTTATATGGGAGGTGCTTGTTTCTCATTTTTGCCCAAAATATTTGTATAGTTACTTGTTCCAAATTTAAGGTATCTTGCTGTCATAGTTTTTACAATATACCGATTTTGTTATTAGCTTACAATAGTATGTAATGTAGTATATGTGGGCGTGGCACCCCGCTCATTTGAAATATCAACATAAAAAGTAGCCTATAACTCCTGCCAGACATACAGGAAGGTGGTCTGAAAATTTTTAAAATATTTAAAGGAAAAAATTAAGAGAAAAAAATTAAGAGAAAAATTAAGAGAAGAATTTAAGAGAAAAAAATTGAGGAGAATAATTTAAGAGAAAATTTAAGGTAAATATAAGAAAATTTAGGAGAAAATGTGAGTATTTAGAGAACAATTTAAGGAAAATTTAAGAGAAAAATTAAAGATTAAGGAAAATTTAATGAAAATTTAAGAGAACAAAGGGAAATTTGAAGAAATATTTGGGGAATTTTAGATAATTAAGAGAAAATTAAAGAAATTTTCGAAAATTTAAGAGAAAAGTTAGAAAATACGATTTAAGAGACAAATTTATTGCTGTGGAAAAATTAAGTATTATTTAAAGAAAAATTTAGTTAAGAATATGAGGGAAAAATTAAGAGAAAAATTTAAGGTAAAAATTTAGAGAAAAAATTAAGAGAAAAAATTAAGAGAAAAATTCAAGAGAAAAATTTAAGAAAAAAATTTAAGACAAAACATTTAGAAAATAATTTAAGAGAAAAATTTAAGAGAAAAATTAAGAGAAAAAATTAAAAGAAAAATTAAGAGCAAATATTTAAAGAAAAAATTAAGAGAAAAATGTAAGAGAACCAATTAGAAAAAAAATTAAGAGAAAAATTCAAGAGAAAAATTTAAGAAAAAAATTTAAAAGAAAAATTTAAGGGAAAAATTTAAGAGAAATGTTTAAAAGATAAAATTAAGGGAAAAATTTAAGAGAAATATTTAGGAGAATAATTTAAGAGAAAAATTTAAGAGAAAAATTAAGAGAAAAATTAAGAGAAAAATTAAGAGAAAAATTAAAGAGAAAAAATTAAGAGAAAAATGTAAGGGAAAAATTTAAGGGAAAAATTTAAGAGAAATATTTAGGAGAATAATTTAAGAGAAAAATTAAGAGAAAAATTTAAGAGAAAAAATTAAGAGAAAAATTTAAGAGAAAAATTTAAGGGAAAAATTTAAGAGAAAAATTTAAGAGAATAATTTTAGAGAAAAATTAGGAGTAAAATTTAATATAAAAATTTAAGGGAAAAGAAAAAATTAAGAGTAAAAATTTAAGAAAAATTTAAGACAAAAATTTTAAAGAAAAAATTAAGAGAAAATATTAAGAGAACAAATTAAGAGAAAAAATTAAGAGAAAAATTTAAGAGAAAAATTTAAAAGAAAAATTTAAGGGCAAAATTTAAGAGAAATGTTAAAAGAAAAATTTAAGAGAAAAATTAAGAGAAAAATTTAAGAGAAAAATTAAGAGAATAATTTAAAAGAAAAATTTAAGAGAAAAATTTAAATGGAAAATTGAAGAGAAACGTTCCTGTATTAATATGAAATGAATATCGTACCATTTCCTTAACTCCTTAATAATCCTTACCGCAGCCTATATTGCCGATACTTTCGCCTAGAGAACAGTAATGTTATTAGATTAGTTTACAGATTGACCTTTTTTTAATTTTTGCTCTATAAGCATGAAATGCAAAATCAAACTTAATACACTCAACGTATAGGTAATTTATTTTGTTTGCAGAAGAAAACCCTATAATGCCTGAATTATCGTTAGACTTATATTTGGCTATAAAACTCAGAATGTACGATTTGAGTAGTTATGTATGACTATTAAAATTGAATATTTTTTATAACTCATTGTATTAAACTATAAATAATTATCGATTATATTTTAGACACGTGCTATTTCAATTATAAACAAACATTAACGTCTAGATTTGCTTTAAAAACATAATGAATGAAAAAACTTGTGATTACACTTATCCGCTTATTTATCGGCGGGCAAGTCATATGGTTATACGACAATCATAATTTGATCACGATAAGCTAGACCAACCACTAAGGTTATATTGCATTTAGAATGTTTTTCAAGGCTGTGGTAAATCGAAAACAAAATCGAGTATATCAAAAGAATTTTTTTTTTTTTGGTTAGGATGACTCATTAGTCCATATCTTGCGTAAAAGAGCACACGACTGTTAACTAAACATTAAGTGCCTAAAATTAGGAGCAATTGCGAAGTGTTATAAACAATATAAATTGAACAAAAATTCGCTACAATTAGAAAAAGTTTTCAAACCCTATTGGATCAAAGATTTTAAAACTGTTTTCGTTATGGTTGGGTAACCTTTAGGACCGGAGATATAGCCGGTGGAGCTAACATTTTTAAAAAGACAAAAAGTGGTCTCGACCTAAAAAAGTCATCGATCAATAAAAAAAAATTCACCGATCAAATAATGTGAATCATCGACCAAAAAATCCAAGACATTTACCAAAGAAATGTAGTTCATCCACCAAAGAAATACAAGTCATCGGCTAAAAAGACGTAATTAATCAACCAGAAAATGCAAGTCATCGACTACAAAAATGGAAGTCATCGGCTAAAAAATGCAAGTCATCGACCAAAAAAATGAAAATAATCGACGCTAAAAATACAAACGAAAAACCCAAGTTATCGACGAAAAAAATGCAAATAATCGCCGCTAAAAATAAAGACGAAAAACCCAAGTTATCGACGAAAAATGCAATGCGAGCATTTTCCAAAATTTGTACAAACAACTTTTTGTTTCTGGAAAAAAAGAAGAATAAGAAAACCAACAAAGTATTTACAAAATAGCGAGAAGCTTGAATAAATTACAATAACAAAACTACATAGAAAAACCAGGAAAGGTATATAAGAAAATGGAACAAAAACAAATCAACAGTAAGGTTCCAGAAGTAGCCAGAATACTAACGAAAATAAATAAAGCCAGAGATAATGATACCAATGAGTAGTAGTAAAAATGTACCTCAAAATTGTGAATTTTGGCCGTTATGGAAAAAGGATCTTCCAACGCTCTTTATTTATTAGGGTAACCTATCAAGTATTTTATATTCAAACTCATAAAAGTATGAGAACAAAAACTAAATATCTTAGCTAATGATCGTTAAGTTTGAATCCAGAGTTTATCGAAACAATAATTCTAAAAAAATTGATAATTTCTTAAGTAATTAAAAGTTAATGTTCCCTTATCAAAAAATTTTCCCATGCTAAAGTGCTCCCCTAATTTGAAATTCCATGTTCATGCGAAATGTAAATGATTTCTTTTATAAATTTATCGATTATATTAATCGATTACTATTGTTGTTTTTGCTATCAATCAAAACATGGTTTAATTAGGTATTTCAGACTTTAATAATAGGTCTAGTCCTTTAGTCGAACAAACAAGGGAGAACCAAAAAAAAAGGATGGGAAAACTTATTATTTCTTATCTAAAGGGTGACTCATTCAAAATTCAAACTTCGAATTTAGTGTATCTTATAAAGCCTATTGGGGGTATGAAAGAACAGACATACTGCAAGTAGAAGCAAAAATGATTCATAGACTGAAGACGATGTCGAAATGATAATTCGTTATTTGATAAAAAAAAACACCGAGTTTGTTAACCGGCTACAATTACACCAATTAACTGAATAAACAAAGTTGCCATATTGGACAATTTTCTTTCCAGAAGTTGTCACGTTTAATGGAATTACCTCTGCATTTAAATTTTTAGGGGACTAGGTGAAATTATTAGATCCCTTAATCATATTTGTTTATCGTGTAATCATCAAAGTAATAATGGTCACGCTAGGCTTAATTAAATGTTACAATTTATTTGAATTCAAAAATTGTTTTTGAATTTTTTATTACTTTTGTTAAAAACAAAATATTGTATAGAAAGAATATTTAATAGCAACTTTGTGAGCAACAGTCATTCAAATTTTCTTAAAAATTTTATTCAAAACAATTAAAAAAAAATTCATTAGAAACATTCCCCTCGACCCCAACTGTAAATGCCATTAAATTGATTCCCTATATTAGGCAGCGCAAAAAAAATCACACACACATACTAGTATGGAAAGTACTGGTTTACGTCACGCACAAGGCAGATTTATATAACAGGTAGGAACGTCTATACAACAAATACAACAATGCAAAAACAACAGGGATTTTGTTTTTGTAAAGAGTATGCCTAATGTCAAAAACAGCTGACCAAGTGTATTCATCACTGACTGACGAATAACAATAGAAAGAAAAATGTTAAAAAATTTATAAAAATGGCTACAACAAACACTAAAAAAACAACAACATTTTGACATTTTAAACATCATCAGCTGTTCAGTTACGGCTACCGTCTATAAATATACCGTGGTCACGCACTTTATTTTGTAAATAAACAGAGAACTTCTCTCTCTCTTTCAATGCTCAAAAATAAGAGAAACAATTTATCAGTAATGTTAACTTTATAATTCTAAAACGCGCTAAAATATAAAAGAATTTACGACCTCTAAGAACTGCGTATTTATTATTTGTTTAAAATCAATTTGATTTCAAAATTTAATAGAAAACTTTAGAATTAATGGCTCATTATTGGGCGTGTCAGATACTAGGCAACAGGAGCCTAAATTACAGTGGAATTAAGCGGTCCCAAGAGGCATGCCCTAGTATGGTGGCATATTGCAACTTTCTAAATGGTTATGCTTTTAGTCGAACACAACTGAAAAATATCTCTTGTCTGAATTGTCGTTTATAAAACAGTTAAACTGACTAGTGAATTGGTGGTTCAAATTTCATTACATTTCGAACATTGTCAGTTGTTTACGATCGCCATAATCGACCAGAACTGACCAGATTATAAATCAATTTGAATAGACCTTCATCCATATAAAGACCAAATCATCCAAGTATTAAATCTGACTGGCCATTTAAAACAACGTTGATATATGGATTGGGTACTAGAGCAACAGACTTACAAATTTTAATTACATCGGCCAGTAAAATTGAACTCAAAAGTGTTTGAGAAAAAGCTATCCATAAACAGTGACTGTTGGTGCGCTTTATGCGCTAGAGGTATCACGGAGTCATATTTTTTTAGAAGAATGCTCCTTTGAAACTCATTTGTGAGGTCATCACTGTCAGTAAGCCACGACAATAGGAACCAAAACTCCAGAGTTCTGAATACCGTCTTTTCTGACGGAAGGTACGGACTTTCGGAAAAAGCAACTGATTATATTGTGCCTGAGGATATGTTCCTACCTGGTTTGAGTATACTCATACCGGATAGGGCACAATGGAGTGGTGGGGTACTCCAGGGGCAGAGTGGTATACCCATCTTCACAGATGGGTCTAAGTTAGGTGGATATACTGGTGCTAAGGTTTTCTGTAAGGAACTCGGTCTTGAACTCCACTTCAGGTTGAATGATAACTGAAGCGTTTTTTAGGCGGAGATTTTTGCAATACTGAAGGCTATTGAGCCCATCTTCGGATTCGGAATCTTACACGATCTTCGTTGACAGTCAGGCTGCCCTTAGAGCCATTGCGTCAGTCTGATGCAAATCACGGCTCGTTCGCGAGTGCAAAGAGTCGTTGAGGAGTTTTGGACCGGACCATATCCGTCTATGCTGGGTTCCGGGTCACAGCGGAATCCTGGGCAATGAGACGGCGGATGCCTTCGCTAGGTTAGGTTCGCTTTCAGGTGGCGATTTGACGGTTGGTCCTCACCCCCCAGTCTGTTACCTCTATGGCCTCATCGATGGATGGGCCAGGAGGGAAGAGCAGAGACGTTGGGGTAATGGATCGGGTAGTTCTGTTTCTAGGCGTCTATGGCCTGCTGTGGACAGCAAGAGGACAGAGTGGCTGCTGGGCTTGGTTAAGGCAAGCTTAAGGTTGGTTGTCGGTTTTATCACGAGGCACTGCGAGATTAGGTCGCTGACAGGAATCTGGAACAGATCCCAGCCGGACTATTGCAGGGTATGTTGCGATGAGGAGGAGTTGGAGACTGTCGAACATCTCCTCTGCAACTGCCCAGTCCTTGGTAGGTTGAGGTTGAGGACCCTTGGCAGGGCCTTCTTTGAGAACTTGAGTTCTGTGTAGAGAGCCGACTTCAAGGCTCTCCACAGATTCATTAGCAGCTTGGGAAAAAATGGGAAGGGGCGGACAAAGTAAAATTGATAAAAGCCGATATAAACTTTGATTGGATAATTAAATTGAAATATTTTAGGTATACAGTATTGAGGAGAATGAATCAACTGGACACATTCTTGACCTTAGGAATCATTTGGTTGCTTACCAATTACTAGGCAGAAAGTTTTCCTGCTGACACCGAGGTTTAGGCTAGATATTATGGGGATACATTAATGGATGGATGCTTGTTACAGTACTGAGGTATTTCCGCAAGACAATAAGAATAACTGGTTAAACGATCGTTGCCTAAATTCAATGAATGACCTTAGGTTAGGTTAGGTTAGGTTAGAGGACGTGCACCTGTCGGTCAAGACAAGCACAGTACCCGGAGGTCAAAATTGACCCATTGTCCTTAGGGGAGGACGGAAATGGAGGATATAGGAATGTAGGGAATGGGAGGGAGAATGGGAAACGGAGGAATGAAAAGAAACAGACACAAAACAAATAGAGGTTGAGAGTGCGACTACACTTATGAAGCCATAGCACCTTTCAACCAGCCCAAGCTGCTAATGAATCTGTGGAGAACCTTGATGTCGGCTCTCGACACAGAACTCAAGTTCTCAAAGAAGGCCCTGCCAAGGGTCCTCAACCTCAACCTAACAAGGGCTGGGCAGTTGCAGAGGAGATGTTCGACAGTCTCCTTATCTATCTCTTAGTTGATAGTCACTCAAAAGTTTTTCAAGGAATTTTTGCAGAGAAGGATATAAAAACAGGCCGTTTTTCTTTTTTGAAATTAGCGAGTTATCCTTTACCCCTTATAAGGAGTTCAATATTACTTGGGTTTACTTCCTAATTTCCTTTTACTCTAAATAGCATTTTAATTGCATCAATTTTTTGTAAAAATCTATAATTTATTTGAGTGGTGACGTTTTATCGCTTAAATGGAAAATAAAATTGCATTTAAAGCACTAAGTTGGCAACACTGCACGCCAGAGACTGATTGGCTGTGAGAAGTTACCATTGGCAAAGTACAACTAATGTGTAACGTATTTTAATAATTCTAAACGTTGTTTTTTTCTTGTTCTTTATTTAAATTATTTATTTTGTCTATAAGATACACACTTCTTAACCTTTTCCTATATATTATATGGCCTGTAGACGATTTTGTTTTATTACAATGTAAATTAAATCAATTGGCATTGGCTGACTAAGCAATCGTAAACATTTGGAAAAAATTTTTTACAAATCAGCAGAATTTTAAAAATTTCTTGTAATTAAATTAATTTTTTTATAAAAATATAGAATGTTTCTTATTTAAATTAAAACAAAAAAAATATAATCTTACATAATTTATTCCCTTCGGAGATTGGTTGTTTGTTTGTTTGTTTTGTAAAAATAATTTAATATTTGAAACACACACGTAAAGACACAATTTGCATTTATAAAACAACAACAACAGCAATACTAATGGCGGTGCACGAAAAAAAAAACAATTCTTTTCCACAATTTCACCACAAGAAAATTTTTCTATTCCAAACGAATTGCATTCATTCATTCATTAATTTTAATTCTTTTATCACAGCTAAATATCAGGCACTATTTTTTTTCAATTATTTTAAATCACTTTTGTTGCTATTAACTTTATTTTCTTTTTTATTAAACTTTTTGTTAACAATATTTGCTACTTTAATTGTTTTTTTCTTCTTCTCTTTTTTTTATTTCTTTCAACCGTTGAATTCCATTAAGAACGTACCATGTGTTCTCGTTGGCAATACTCTCGCATTACTAAAAGACCCCCATAATGAAATAGAAAATACAACCAAAAAAAAAAACAACAACAAATCTTTATAGAAATATTAAAACAAAAACAATGTTCAGCTTATGGCACCAAACAAGTTGTCTAGTGTTCGTATATTGAAAACAATAACAACGACCACAACAACAACAAAACATTGGCAATCATTAATGGCGTCAGCATATAGGATTTGGCAAAAACGTATTTAATAATGATTGTAAAGAATAGAGAGAACAAAACAAAAAATTATAAAAAACAGCTGTTAGTTTCTCTCTCTTAATATTTGTTGTAGTTGTTGTTATTAATTCATTTAATTGTACTAGAACTGATTTTTAACTGATTGCCGGTTGTTAATACTCACACAAGCGAAGCAATAAAGTCAGGGTTGGGAATGTCCATTGATTATTTTAATGCCTAGAAATAATACACCTTGTTATACTAAAATGGAATTTATAAAATTAATACGCGATATAAAGATTAATTTAGAATAATTGGAATTATATTACTTGGTTTAATTATTCGCAGCCCCCGAAAATATATGTTATCGACAAGTAGACCGTGCGGCGTATTGATTCTCAAATTACGGCCGATAACTATGTATACTTTTGATATAGTCACGGAATTCATTTACCTTGGCTCCGCCGTTACCACCGAAAATGATGGCAGTCTCTCTCGCAAGACGAAACTAATACTCTACAAGACGCTCATCTTACCCGTGCTTCTTTATGGCGCAGAAGCATGGACCCTATTAAGAACTGATGCAGCTGCCTTGAGAGTATACGAGAGAAAAGTCCTACGTAAGATCTTCGGTCCAGTTGGCGATGATTTTCACATCCGATTCAACAGTGAGCTGTATGAGCTCCTCAACGACATGGACGTTGTACAGCGTATTAATATCCAGCGGCTGCGCTGGCTCGGCCATGTCGTTCGAATGGAGGAGGATGCTCCGTCGAGCCGAGTATTTGATGCGGGGATATGCGGAAATCGTCGAAGAGGACGACCTTGTATCCGTTGGAAGGACCAAATCGAGGAAGCGCTGTCATCGATTGGTGTGACCAATTGGCGTAGGCGCGCAAGAAGCAGAGGCGCCAGGAAGGATGTGTTGCAGCAGGCCGAAATCCGTTAATCGGGTTGTTATGTCCAATTAAGTAAGTAAGTAAGCCCCCGAAAATCCTGAGATGCTGCTGACATATTGAAATATGTGTTATTACAAGCTGGGCATAAAGAATATGTATCGCGTTGCTGCCAAATGCAACAAATCCCAGATTTTAAATGCCACGGTCTTACGATTATCCGATTCGTGAGAGTCCCAAACGAAGCTTGGCGTAAACAAACACGAAACAGAACTGTCAGCTATCAAAACGACAGGAGACAGAAGAGGAGACGGCTACTGATGAAGATAGTGACAGCGGTTGCTATATATGCAGCCCCCGTATGGGCTGGGGCTAGAGCAGGAATAGAAGCGGCATACAGGAGATCTGCTATCAGGGTGATTTCTGCCTTCCGAACGGTGTCTACTGATGCAGCGTTAGTGATTGCGGGGATGATGCCCCTGAAGCTAGTAGCGGATGTAGAGAGGAGGAAATATAACGATAAAAGAGGAACTGATTTTTCGAACCCTATTCAACTAACTGATGATGCTATGGATAGATGGCAGCAGGACTTGTCCAATTCCACTAAGGGAAGATGGACTCACAGACTCATACCGAGCATAGGCTTATAGACAAAAAGAAGACACGGCCAGGTGAACTTCCACCTGACACAGTTGCTAACGGGCCATGGATGTTATAGGGCTTATCTCTATAAGTTTGGTCATGACGTGGATGAGGCATGTCCAGAATGCTTTAATGAAAGGGAGACGGCGGAGTATGTTTCTGTTGAACGAAATTGCCTGGAGAGATCAATCGGA
The DNA here is from genome assembly GCA_014635995.1 of Sarcophaga peregrina. Lineage (NCBI taxonomy): Eukaryota > Metazoa > Arthropoda > Insecta > Diptera > Sarcophagidae > Sarcophaga > Sarcophaga peregrina. The sequence goes on along the minus strand of CM025790.1, from coordinate 90,858,862 downwards.
TTCCAGGTAACACCCGAGAATATAGTTAACCTGATGTTAATCTCATGTGACAATTAGAACGCAGTATGTGTTTTCGCACGGAATGTATTGACGCAGCAAAGATTGGCTGAGAGAGCAAGGTCAGCGGAATTTGAAGGCAGCATTCGCTGAATTTCCATCCCCCCGAAGTAATACTTGATAGTGGTCCCGGGGTTGAAATGGTTGAAAGTGTGACGAACTAGGTATGCGTTTAGCAAGCCGAGAGTAAGTCTTGCGGCGAATCGTGCACTTTGGTAGACTGGGCTACCAATGTATTTCGAAGATTTTCCAACCTTTAGCTCGCATAGCTATAAAAAAAAGCTATCAAAACGATTGTCATACAAAACAGTGTTGCCAGCTCAGACAGAGGTGACAGACCAGCTGATATCATTCGTTGTAAACCTGTTGAGATAAACAAAGGACATGCATGTAAGTGTAACTGAGAAAATGGTTAAGAAAAGAAAATGTAACAGAAAGCATAACGACCAAAAGGATACATCAAACGACAACAACAACAAAATATCCTTACTAATATCATAACAAATAATAAAATGATAAAATCAATATTTTAAATAAAAGTGGGCGAAATGTAAAACCTTAAATGAGGTCATTGCAAAACACAATGACATTCGCACATGAATTAGAAATAAAAATGTCCTTGATACTCTTTATATGGTAGGTAGATAGATATCCTTGTCAATCGTATAGAAAATATTTGAAAATCCACGTGTGCTTGGGAATGAAGACATTTGTTAGGTGTTTAACAAATCCTACCAAAACTGAAACAAAAACTTATAGGCTTAAATAATATGGGAGGAAGGTCGATGATCCGTGAAAATAATTTAAAATTCAAACAGTTGCATTAAGTTTTCCGGAAAAACAAAAACTTCTAGCATATGGACAGATTACAATTTAATTTTTTTTTTTTTTTTGTAAATGTCATTAACAGGACTTGGCATTTTATTTAATTTAATTATTCATAGACTTTTCATCGGGGTTCATATACGAAATGGATATTCAATTAATTAGGAATTTAAATGAAATTTTATCGTTGATTAGATTGTGAAAAAACACAATTATCGCGTCCGCGAAATACAAAGTGTCGCATAAAGAATGTCGTAATGGGAATTGTTTAGGCGAGGTACTCTGTGTTTGCAGAACTGTGATGGGTATACATACATACATATATAATTGGTCATTAGAACCCCTCAGTTAGGATTATTGACCTAGTTTCTCACACCATTTATGTTGTGTGTGTTAATTTTATACATTAGTAGCGGGACCTACAGTTCAAAGTCGACTCCGAACGGCAGATTTTATGAGAAACTTTTCATGACAATTTTATTTGCTCTCAGAGTTTTTGCCAGAAATCTGCTGAAAGGAAATCGCCGAAAAATACTTTTTTTTGTATTTTGTTTTGATGTCTGGCCTAGGACTCGAACCCTGGCTTTTACGTCTAATAAGCCAACACACTACCTACTAGACCACAGCGACACGGGAATATCCTATGTACAATCCCCGCTAGGTTACTAACTGTAAGAGGAAGTAGCGATAATCAAAAGATCCAATTGATCCATTGTGCATTGGGCAAAAATTTTATTTAATTTTTTTTGTAAGTGTGGTGAATTTTGTAGTCGTGGTGAGTTTCTAGTGTGGTAGGTTAAAAAGTGGTGAATTTATCCATTGTAGTGAATAAAATCGAAACTCATCAAAATTCCGTTACATGAAATGTAACTGGATTATAATACATCCATGTATTGTTTATCGTATTTTGAACGGTGCGTGTCTAGAATAAGTAATTTCACCTCTGTTAGTGGAGGCATTAATCTCGATTAATTTCAACGAACAAAGTGTTGCCATTGTATTTCATTCTACTTACATACATAATTGGCCGTTACAACCCTTCAGCCAGGATTACGACCTAGCATCTTTAGTTCATTCTACTTAAAAAAACTTATAAATAATTAATTTTTAAATAAAATTTTTAAAATAAAGTGTTGCCATTGTGTTTCATTCTACTTAAAATTTTAAGAAATTATTTGCAATTTTTTGTGCTTTGTTCGAAAGTATATCGGATCTAAATTTAACATCAGGAAAAATTATTAAAGAATCAATTTTTCTCCTCTTTGGTGGTGATTTCTTTGGATTACAGATTTTTAGTTTCCTGGCAACATTGGACACATACAGTTAATTAAAACTATTTTAATGTTTACTTTAAAGCGACATCTCTTGGCATTTTCTAACTTAACATGAGTATTGTACAATATAAACACTTTTTTAATACTTAAATATACAACCCAGTGTACTCGGCAACAATTGAGAGAATGTCAAAACAAAACAGAAAAATCAACAAAAATTGTCCCCACTGAGGGAGGTGTTAAATAATTTTTTTTTAGCTGATTCAATTAATAAATTTTGTATATTTAGACAAAAAGAATAATTAAGACAACAACGTACATATAAAAAATAAAATGTGATTTTAAAAATTAATAATTATTAACAATTTTAAAACACAAAAATAAACACAAGAGAAGAAAGAATTACAAAAAAAAAAAGTTTGTCAAACAAACTTAATAAAAGTAGAACAAAAAATAGGCCAACAACAGCAACAACAAAAAAAAAAACCAACGAGAGAAGAAGAAAAAACATCATCAATTCAGCTGAGTGTTTTTGTTGTTGTAAATGGCAATAGAAAATAAAATAGAAAAAACAACAACAACTACTACGAGTGGAACATACACACACACACACACACACAAACCTGTACAACACTCGCATAGAATTTGAAAACAGAGTAGCAGAGTGCAAGAGATAAGAATTGCCCATAATTTAGACGAAGGAAGGAGTAACCAATTTCCATTAGAGTTTAGCAACGAAGAAAACGACAAAATAAAAAAGAAAATTTTTTCACCGTGGGAACAAGAAACTTTTTCTACAAATGCTGTGTAAACGTTAAAGAAAAATTATTTGTTTTTTTTTTTTATTTATTACAAGAAAGAAAGAAAATATTTTTTTGTTATTTTCCATTACGAGAATTTTAAAATACTTGAACGAAAAGCAAGCTTCATTGATCCTGGCACAAATATGTCTTCAGCTGTGGACATACAAATCGTTTCGGCACCAAATTTGGCCAAAATTGAAAATTATTTAAAAGATGCCTCCTATCGTGAAACCATCGAGTACAGTGCAAATTTTAATACACGTTTGTGCATCGAACGTCGTCTACGTTTACCTTTTCTGGATCCCCAAACTGGTGTGGCACAGAATCATTCCCATTTGTTTATGGATAAGAAACAGCGTATGCCCGGCTTTCGCCAGGGACAAATCTACACGTATCCGTCTACACGATGGCGTAAAAGTCGACGTCAATACCTTAACAAAATGTACAAGTGAGCATAAGTAATTTTTATTTTCTTTTATTCTTCAGTTTATTTCCTTTTCTTTCTTCTTTTCTTGGGTTTACTTCTATTAAAACAATTGGTTTAACATGTGGCCAACAATAGGCCAAAGAGCATAGCTTACCTAGGTCATTGTAATCCAACAGTACTGGCTAAGAAAGACAAAGTAAGGCCATGGAAAAGCGAAGTATTTGAGAATTACTTGTGGCGTCGAATGTCAAAAGTGTCTTCTGCGAAAGGGCAAGCCTAAAAAGAGGAGCCTATATATAACTAGAAGCAGAGAGATAAAACACATATAGCATAGGGGTTATGCCAAGCCAGACTGTAATCATGTTTAAAGGGTTGTAATGGCCACTAACAATGTTAATGGGTTTTTGAGTATTAACCAAAGGCGGTCCTTAATTTATCGAAGCATGAGTACACGTCTTTACCTCCCGATGTCGTTATATGAACCACTAAGGTTGTGATATGAAATTTATTTCCACATAGATCGTCGCCAGTAGTGGAATATTTAGGCGCCATATTAATGTCTTCTTCAACTAATTTATAGCCTTAATAGGAATCTTTGGCGGGCTGTGACCTGTTACTATAGATACAGTGTCGAAGAAATGTCCCTATACATACATAATTGGTCATTACAACCTTTCAGTCAGGATTACGGCCTAGTTTCTCGCACCACTCTACCCGTGTGTGTTAATTTCATGCAGGATTGGCGGTACAAAGGCACATCACACCATCTGGGAAAGTATTAGCATCAACATAAGAAGTGTGTCACTCTTTTAACTTCATAACGGTTGTTAGTAGGGCAATAAAGTCGCCGTGGTCTAGTAGGTAGTGTGTTGGCTTATTAGACGAAAGGCCCGGGTTCGTATCCCAGGTCAGACATCAAAACGAAAAATATTTCTTCGGCGACTTCCTCTCAGCAGATTTCTGGCAAAGACTCTGAGAGTAAAAATTGCCATGAAAAGCTTCTCAAAAATCTGTCGTTCGAAGTCGACTTTAAACTGTAGGTCCCGCCGCTCATGTATAAAATTAACGCACACAACATAAGTGGTGTGAGAAGCTAGGTCGTAATCCTGACTGAAGGGTTGTAATGGCCAATTATGTATGTATGTATGTAATGGCGGTGCCTACAGTTTAAAGTCGACTCCGAACGATAGGTTTTTGAGAAACTTTTCATAGCAATTTTATTTGCTCTCAGAGTTTTTGCCAGAAAACTGCTGAGAGGAAGTCGCCGAAGAACTATTTCTTTTCATATTTCGTTTTAATGTCTGATCTGGGGTTTGAACCGTGAATTTACACCTACACTACCTACTAGAGTACGGTGACTTCAAGCTCAGAAAGGGGTCACGTTTAAATCACTAATTTTGTAGCCGGTTTTAAATGTTTTTAAGTATCCTTCAGCTGTTAAAGGATCCACATTGTAATGATGAACGCCGCTTGTCCGTTTTGAATCATTTATTTCAAGAAAAAATTGTCTCAAGTAGGCATTATTGCCGTAGTTAGGTTTTACCTTAGAATAATGAAAAATAAACTAGGTTTTCTTAAAATTTTTCATATTCCTGTACTAAAAGATCCTTTAAATTTCTTTTCTAGATTTCCAGATCGTCCTTTTCAAGCTCTGCGTAAAGATCATGAAGCTTTAGTTGCTAGTACGTCTGGTACAGGTGCTGCGGGTACTGCATCGCCTACAGTGACGGCGAGTTTACAACAGGATCCGGATTTGAATAGTTCACTGTTAGATGAGTCATCATCATTAGGTGCGGTGGGTGGTGATACTTCCGATAGTAAAGACAGTCAACAACAGCCGCAGCAACAAATGCTAACGCAACAGCAACAACAATTAAAAGAAGACCTGCCTAAAGAATGGTTTTATGATGACATTGATATCAATGATAATGACTCTTTAGAGGAGCCCAAATCACCTGCCGATGATGAATACGATTATGATCCACGTTATGGCACTAAGAAACGAAGAAAGCGTGGTCGCAGTAAGAAAGCTACACTAACACCGGGTGAAGGTGCTGGCCCTGGGCCGGGACGTCGTCGTTCGGGTGCTGGTCGTGGCCGTAGCGTTTCTTCGGTAACGAGTGCTTCTTTTGCCGATACTTCCCTTTCTGGCTTAGATTCTATAGACGGTATGAGTAGTTCTACGGATATAACGGCTACACCGACTTCAACAACTACCACCGGACGGCGTCCACGCGGTACTGGTACACGCGGTAGACGTCGTGCTAAAACTGCAACATCTAATAATTGTGATCCCCCCAGTCCGGGTAATGCTGAACCTCCCTCTTTTGAATCGGCGGCTGCCGCGGTAGGTGTCATGGATAATCTACCCACAGTCGGCGATGACCATAGTGCAGATTTACGTAATTATCGTAAATATTTGTAAGTTTGTGTTTTTGAATTTCATTTTCAATCTCAATCACACACTATATTACACACAGATTTGTTTATTTTATGTTGTTTAATTGATTGAATTTAAAACAGAAATTAAAATAGAAAATAGTATCAAATGGTTAATAGATGAGATATCCTAAAACAAATAATAGTTATAAATAGTAATTCATTTTTAATTTGACAATTTTATATTATAAACCAAAAAAACAAAAACAAAAAATATATTAAATATGCAATTTGACGTGATTTTCTTTTATTTTTTTATTATTATTTTTATTGTACATTTTAATTAAATATTAAAAAATAAAAAGATATCACTTCTATATTATTTCTAAATCCATGGTGAACTTATTTTTTATTTTATAAACATTACGTTTCGTAATGCATACAATATACGTTACGTGTGTGAATTCGATTTTAAAATCCTTAATCGTAGACGCAAACCTAATCGATTTATGGGGATAATGGAACATTTTTTTAAATTCTATTGAAATTTAAAGCAGTAACTTATGTTACCAGTCTGCCACCTTTATGGCCTCATCGATGAACGGGTCAGGAGGGATGAGCAGAGGCGTTGGGGGAACGGATCGGGTTGTTCTGTTTCTAGGCGTCTATGGCCTGCTGTGGACAGCAAGAGGACAGAGTAGCTGCTGGGCTTGGTTAAGGCCAGCTTAAGGTTGGTTGTCGGTTTTATCACGGGGCACTGCGAGATTAGATCGCTGACGGGCTCTGGAACACATCCCAGCCGGAATATTGCAGGCTATGTAGCGAACATCTCCTCTGTCGAACATCTCCTCTGCAACTGCCCAGCCCTTGGTAGAGTGAGATTAAGGACCCTTGGCAGGGCCTTCTTTGAGAGCTTGAGCATAAAATATAATTTGATTTATAAAGCATAAAAAAAAAATCCTTAAAATGGTCGATCGAACCCGGGCAGTAGTACAAGAGAAGATAAAATGGAAAGGAAAAATATTCAAATCTTGGTTAAAGTACGGAAATTGGAGGTAAAATATTTGATAATATCACTCGATTGTACATACATACGCACATACATACATAATAGGCCATTACAACCCTTCAGTTAGGATTACGGCCTCAAGCATTTCTCATATACAAATTTCGCATATACAAAGCATTTCAGAAAAGGCAAGACATGCCAGATGATGATATAAAGCAGCCTTGGATATCATAATTGAAGTCGCCTAGAGTCTAGAAGGTAGTGTGTTGACTTATTAGACGTCAACTTGGCAGGACCTTCTTTGAGAGCTTGAGTTCGGTGTCGAGAGCCGACATCAAGGCCCACCACAGATTCATTAGCAGCTTGGGCTGGTTGAAAGGTGCTAGGGCTTCATAAGTGTAGTCGCATTCTCACCCTCTTTTGTTTTGTGTCTGTTTGTTTATGTGTAATTCCTCCGTTTCCCATTTTACCTCGCCTTACCTACATTGCTATATCCTCTATTTCCTTCCTCCCCCAAGGACAATTTCGACCTCCGGGTACTGTGCTTGTCTAGACCGACAGGTGCACGTCCTCTAACCTAACCTACCTTATGTGGGTGCTACTTAACTTAAATAATCAGTATTAGAAGGTATTGTGTTATAGGAACTATCGGGTCCGCCGTCTAACGTTTTCTTTTTTTCAACTAGAGCTTACTTCGTGAATGGCAACACTTAGGTCATGTCTGATTTGACAGATAATTGGTTTTATCCTTCCGCTGAACGAATATTGGCCATCCAATGCGTTTTCGCTTCGCTAAATGGGCCTGCGATCGACTTACAAAAGATGCCGATTTTGGCAAAAAAAAAAATCATCTTTTTAGATGAAGCTCATTTTGGTCTTGGCGGGCATGAAAACAAGCAAAATTATCGCATTTGGGGCACAGAAAACCCCCACGCATACATTGAAAAGCTGACGCACATAAAACGTGTCACTGTTTGGTGCGGATTTTGGTCCAGAAGAATAATTGGGCCATTTTTCTTCGAAAATGATCAAGAGGTGGCCGCTACAGTCAATGGCGTTCGTTATCGGGCCATGTTGAACGAATTTTTGTTCACAAAAATTGAAGAGGAGGATATTGGCAACATTTTATTTCAACAGGATGACGCTACGTGCCACACATTCGAAGCTACACTCAATGTTTTGCGCCCTATTTTTGAAGATCGCATTATCAGCCGCAGAGCTGATGTCATTTGGCCACCTCGGAGCTGCGATTTGACACCGTTGGACTAATCTTTGTGGGATGCCGTCAAAGATAAGTGTTACGCCGACAACTAGAGACAATTGACGCTTTTTGACTTGGCCGTTACAGTCAATGGCAATCGTTGAACGAATTTTTGTTTACGAAATTTGAAAAGGAGGATATTGGCAACATTTGGCTTCAACAGGACGGCGCTACGTGCCACACAGCCGAACCTGCATTCGATGTTTTGCGCCCTCTTTTTTTGAAGATCGCTGATGTCGCTTAGCCACCACAGAGCTGCGATTTGACTCCGTTGGACTATTATTTGTGGGGTGCCATTCAAGAAATGTGTTACGCAGACAACTAGAGACAATTGACGCTTTAAAGGACAACATTCCTGAAGTCATTGGTGAAATGCAGCTGCACACAATCGATAATGAGCTTAAAAATTGGACCGATCGTGTAGGCTGCATGGCCAGCCGAGATAGCTATTTGAATGAAATTATTTTCCATTATTAACCGGAAGGATTGTACTTTCAAATAAAAAAAGAAATTTGAGAATAAATTTGGAGGTTTTTTTAAAAACCCATTTATAACAAATCGGTTCTTTCATTCGGTCCTATAATATATATAATAACCTTCTGGAATCTGATGAGGATCCAGAGTTTGCCAACGTCACTGTCATCACCAACAATCTAACAAAGTAAGGGTTACACAAACTAACCGTCACTGCTCTAAAGCAGCGTCAGCTGGCCTTTTCTACGGATTATCTCCAGACACGGCGGAACTCCTATGCATCCAAAAACCATTGTTGTATAAAGATGGGGTTTGCGGACTAAACCTGAAAGACTATTTTGTAGGTGTAACCGTATCGGGTAAGACCAGATTGTGTATTGTGGTTAAAGGTAATGTTAAAGCCATTGACTGGTGCGTATCACGAGGTACTATATAGCACATGATTAAGAGGACGATTCGCTGAATCCAATCGGCGGCAGGAATATTCCGCTCTCATTATATATGCAGATGCAAAGGCACATCACATCATCTGGGAAAGTATTAGTATCAATCTAAGAGGTGTGTCACTCTTTTAACTTCATAACGGTTATTAGTAGGGCAATGAAGTCGCCGTAATCTAGTAGGCAGTGTGCTGGCTTATTAGGCGTCAGAAAATATGAAAATATTTCTCCGGCGACTTCCTCTCAGCAGATTTCTGGCAAAAACTCGGAGAGTAAATAAAATTGCTATGAAAAGCTTCTCAAAAAATCTGTCGTTCGGAGTCGACTTTAAACTGAAGGTCCCGCCACTCATGGATAAAATTAACCCACACAACACGAATGGAGTTAGAAGGTAGGGCGTTTTACAATTGGTCTATTCGACCTCCGGGTACTGTATTTGTCACAATCGAGAAGTACACGTTCTCTAACCTAACCTAACCTAAAACCTACCGATCTCAGAACATTGCATTAGATGGACTGTGAAATCTTTTCGTCGGCTTAAATCTCCAGTTTCTGATGGTATAATATCTAGGGATTAACAGATGAAAGTAGACCACCTCAAGCCATGGTTTAAGACAATATTTAGGGCATGTTTACGGTTATCTTATATTCCGTTGAACTGGATGTTGTACAAGATTAATTTTATTTCCAAAAGTTGTAAAGCATCTCACACAAATCCTAAAGATTTTAGAACCATTAGCCTTTCCATAGTTCTCATTAAGTCGATTGAGAGAATCATCTATGTCTGCTGTCGGTCTTGAAACTGTTCTACATTCTTTAGTTGGACACAAAGAGGAATTCCTATACTACAACAAATAGACTCAGGCTGTATTCCTAGACTTAAGGGAAACTTTTTTCTAAATGATTATGTGTGGATGATGCTACTCTACCTAACCTAACTTAATGAAATGCTATTAAATGCTCTTGAATTTATTTTGTTTAAAGGTTGTAGCAAAGCACACAGGGCTTTATACTATGTTCAGACATGCACTTTTATTAAATCAATATTTGGTTTATTGAGAACAATATTTTTAGCGTTCAGACATATAATATTCAAACATTTATTTGACAGCTATTAAACAAAACAGCTGTTTGCTTCAACAACATTCCTTTTAATTTAATCACGAAAATTAGTGCCCAAAAAATTTTTTTTTTAGAAAAAATGGAAAACAATTTAACTTTGGAAAAGGTATTTGCTAATGATTGACCGAAACGTCGAGCTGTTGTGGTTAATAGGGACTACATGTGACTCCAAAGTAGTTTTCCCCAGAAGGAAAATTTGATAATATTGGATAGCTAACAGAAAAGAAAGCTTTTGCTTATGGCACTGTTGTTGTTTACATTTGGGTTGTCAAATATCAATAGAAAGTGTTCGGAAAAATGTACTATGCTCACTGAACCTAGTTATGACAGTGTTGTATTTGAAGTTTTAATCAATATTATATCAATTTATGAATTTATTGATCAATAATTAATTGAAATTTTTTATGAAATATTGAGATCAATAATGCCGTTTATTGCGATTTTCTCAATATTAGTGCATGTCTGAACATAGTATTAGGTCTGTTTGCTTGAAATTTTCGTATGATTTCTTAAACATTTTTTAATTATTTTCTAGTTGCCAATAATTGTTGCATAAATCTGTTTCTGAACACAATTAGTTGCACTTAATTTAAGATTTTTCATGCATCGATAATATAAATCAACAAAGTTGTATAGATTGAAACATTTTCGTCTTCATTATGATTTTCAACGGATAACGCAAAACTTACAATGTTTCATTCTGTATATCTCGTTACGATATGGACACGATATGGTTGCACCTGATTTCAAAATGTTACAACAAATTCTCTACGTTTTTTTTTCTACGTCTCTTGCCACAGAGTATATTGCAACAAATGTAAGTATTTAGTCACATCATTATGCATTTTCCCAAAAAAATATAAAAAATAAAGAAAATTTGCGTAAAACGTCATCATAATTTCAAAATTTTTTGATTTTGTTGGCTAAAAGCCTATTAATTCATGCTCAAATGAAATTCTTTTGCTCTCTACACAACGCTTATGCGGCGTTAGCGTTAAAAGTCAGCACAGTCACACAATAAATTTCGTAATTTTCTTTTTTTTTCAATCCCATGTATTGTGTTCATTAGAAACAATGTACAGTTATGTTCAGAAAAATAGCGGTAATGTTTTTTTTAATATAGTTTTACAAGTTAATTTTATAAAAATGTATCGTTATTATTAAATAAACGGCTTTAATTGGCTGCCGTAAGCAATTTTTTACCACGTCCGAACTTCACGTTCCTTCCAATAAGGGCACATAAATGGCAACTCTGGGGGTCGCCGTGGTCTAGTAGGTAGTGTGCTGGCTTATTTTTCGGCGATTTCTTCTCTTTCTCTTCTTGTTTCTCAAAAATCTGTCGTTCGGAGTCGACTTTAAACTGTAGGTCCCGCCACTTCTGCATAAAACTAACACACACAACATAAGTGGCGTGAGAAACTGCTGGCTTCTTGGTGACGATTGCTGTAGACTGTCTAATGGTGAAGGTATAGCACTGGCCATTTTATAGTCACCAGCAATAACTCGATTCCTTACCGTTCGCATCTTCTCTCTCTATTTCCACCTTTCCTAAAAAACCTGCACAATGCACTGCATGAGTAGGGGTCACCCCCTGAGTGCTGGTTTAAAAAAAAAAAAACAAAAAAAAACAAAATTCTTCGATCATGCTATTCAGAAGCGCTACATGGAATTAGGTCCACGCGGAGAGGTGCCCTGGAGTGTGTGATACAAGGGCAATATAGTCATGTTTCGATTCTCAATAGATTTGCAGATGAACTGTGCATCCTTCAGCATCTTTCTTCGGATGATAACAGAATCGAAATGAAAATTTCTTCACAGTCGGAATGGAATACGCTGGAATGTGGGGTTCCTATGGAAATGAGCGGGCGCCGGAGTTTAACCGTGCTTCTTCTGACACATACGAAAGCTGTCCTGACTCGGTGATCTCATCTATTTGGTCGATTAAAAGTAGTGGAAGAGACAGATTGCAGGGAGAAAGTACGCTTTAAGATCCTGTAGGATCCCGACACCTCGAATATAATATCAGGCACTTTAGTTCGGTTTACGGCTGACGGGAATGAGGGACTGTTTTTATCGACTGAAGATCGTTCTCTTTGTATTGGAATACAATTTATGGATCGCTGTCGTAACTTTCACCATGTGGAGAAGAAGGCAGGCTTTAGGATCCTGTAGGATCTCGAGACCTCGAATATAATATCAGGCACTTTAGTTCGGTTACAGCTGACGGCACCGAGGATTTATAAAGACCAGTGACTGTACTTACCAACTAAACATCGTTTTCTTTATATTGGACTAAAGTTTATAGATCGCTGTCGTAACTTTCACCATGCGGAGGAGAAACAGACAGAGAATGAGCGGGCGCTGAAGTTTAACGATGCTGGTTCTGACTCATGCGACTCGGTGATCTTACCTATTGGGTCGATTAAAAGAGGTGGAAGAGACAAATTGCAGGGAGAAGGCAGGCTCCTCCACGTGGAGGAGAAACAGACAGTTGGTCAGCTACATTGTGGCTGTCCACCCTTAAAACCCACCGACGTAGGATCTCTGGCAAGTGACAATGATCTGTGAAAACATTACGATAAACCGGACAAATGTTTAAATGCCAAAATATCGACTCCATTGCACGGAGATAGCAAATACCATTATCCCAATCAATCTAAACCTGGTCTTGGCGAGTTGAGAAAACCCAATACGCACATACTATTATTTTGAACTCAACTGTATGCATGAGTATGCATAGAATGTATGATGCTTACCGAATATATTTATTGTAGCCTGTGATCAGTTTAAAAGAAATGCTCATTAAAATATTTTCCTACAACAACAAAATTTGATAAATATTGCATAATATTGTTGTATTTGTTATTATTATTGTTGTGTTTATTTGGATTTTAATTTTATTCTGTTATTCTGTGTGCTTAAATCATTTTGTGTTTATTTAGACTGTTTACGATGGGGTCTCTGTTCTCCCAGCAGCCGGTCGACAGTTCAGTAAATAAAAAAAACAAATTCAAGGAAACAAAAACAACAAGAACGACAAGAGAAAAATAACAAGAGAAGCCATAAATAAAAAAAGATACCGTTGGGTTTTAGGTGTGTCCGTTTGTTTATTTCTATAAGCGATGAAAAAAAAATCCTGTGAGTGGCACCATATGCTGTCATAACGAATATTTGCACACACTTCTTCACTCTGTTTAAGAGAAACCGTAATCAAATAACGGTATTTAACGATATCGGGAAAAGAATTGTCTGTTAATCTCAAATTTCCGTAGCAAGATTTGTAACACGTGAATGGGAGAGGATGGTAGTAGAAATGAAGCTATTAGTTCAAGCATTGATCAACACTAACAGTTGCTTGTGCTAGGTTAGGTTAGGTAGGGCAGGATGTTAATATATCTGTAGCGACACGTCATCAATCGGAAGCCAAGGCAATCCATGGGAAAAAAATTCTTGAAAAAAATAAATTTTAGGTTTGTTTCTAGACGCAAGGAGAGTAAATATGATCAGTATGATGACCTTTTGTGTAAAGGGGTCATGCCCCATCAAGGCTCCTATAATACTGTTACGTTTTTACCTTTTTAAAAACGTTGAAAATATGAGTTCGTAGATTGCAAATAAAGTAAAAATAAATATGTGTTTTGATTTTAATAAATTCTTTATTATCTGCACAATTTTTGTGCCACTGTTCGAACTTGTTTCACGTATACAATGATACTTCACAATATGTGTTTGTTCTTTATACTACTCTGCTTACAACCCTTTTGTAAGCAACAACACTTGTTAGTTATTCTTCCTTCTCACAACCTTTTTGTAAGTACAACACTAACAACTGTTTTCTCAAACGCAACTTGTCTGCACACAAGTCTGACTGAATTAAAGCTCGATAGATTTTAATTCTCAACCAACGTGACGTCGTCTTACACGATCAAATTCAAACTCAGCCCTGCTCGCCAGTGATGCCAACTCTTAGGGCACCAAACGCGTGAAAAAAAATGAAAAACGGGCTAAAAAGGGCTAAATTGAAAAAAATTACGTTTTTAGTACAATACAATTTCATTTTTTTCAAAAAAGCCCAAAAAGGGGGCTAAAATGAAAAAAGTCTTTTCAGATAAAGACGCCACAATTTTTAAACAAAACAGTTTATGAATAGATATTAGTGCTCTTGAGATCATTTTACATTCAATATAATTAAGATACAAGATTAGTTTCAAATAGAATTTACATTACAGTCTTTCAAATTTGGTCATTTTTAAATACGATTTGTACTTCTTGGTCATCCTCTTCTTCATTCATAAATCACGTTATATATGGTATTAAGACTTGTCTCTGTCAAGTGTTCTATGGAAGTGAATGGTGAATGAATTGCAGTATATAACGATAGCGCAACCTGACTTTTCTTTTCCTAATTATTATGTAAACACAATTTTAAACTTTCAGCAAAGCTTGTATTTCCCGGTACTTTTGGTAATTCTACGTAAATGTCAAAGAAGAAATCAAGAAATAGAAGAAAAAAATTCTGCTAAATTGGCTTACAATTCAACATTGCCAGAGAAACATAACATACATGTAGCTGTACAGAGTTAAATCAAAAAGGGGCTGAAAGGGCTAAACAAAAATACTGAAAAGCGCTAAAATTGCGCGTTTTTTAGTTTAGGGCTAAAAATTTTTTTTCGCGTTAAAGGTACTTCAAAAAGGGCTAAATCTAGCCCGAAAAGGGCTAAGTTGGCATCACTGCTGCTCGCTTTAACTTGCCTTTTATATTACTGGATCATCAGTGTGATGAATGCCCTTGAAGGACGATGACGTCCTTCGGGAATATTCTAAAAATGTAAACAACCTATTCTTATTTTTGTTGTTGCTTGTTTACATTCGAGCAGGTAGATTAGTTGTTGTTGGTTTATTTGTCTATCCTATTTTATACTGCACATTGTTGTTTCTTGTTTACTTTTTAGTTCCCTTTATTTTGTTGTTGGTTATTTACGTCTTTTTATCCTTTATTCTTGTTGGTATATTTTTCTACTCATTCATTGATCACGTGAACAGTGCGCTGTTTTGTTTCTGGAGCTTTTGTTTATCATTTTATGCATGATCATTGTGTTGTTTTTGGAGCTTTTGTTTATTATTTTAACAACACCATTTCCACTTTCGTAACAATACTTATGCATCTGATTAGTTTCATACATTATAATACGAATCAGCTTCGAATTCGACATTGTATCGAAATGTGAAAGCTGGTTCTGACATTTGAACTCGGGTCATCCCCATTGTATACGTAGATCTATAACTGCTCATCATCATTTTTTAGCAAAAAAAAAGAAAGAGAAATGTAGTGCATTCACTTTTGGTAATACAAGTTACGCCGGTTTGTTCTGAAAGCTCATAACTCTTTCTCAGTTTCATACATAATAATACGAAGCAGCGAGTTAAGATAGGTCTGACCACTGTGATATATGGAGATCTGGTAAGACACGAAATCATAGAGACCTTTCTTACGATTTTAATGATGTTTGGTTTCCAAGACAGGTTTTTATCCAGCAGAAGCTCTAGAAAGTCTATCTCATTCTTGAATTGCAGCTCTGCATTCTTACATACATACATAATTGGTCCTTACAACCCTTCAGTCAGGATTACGACCTAGCTTCTCACACCACCTATGTTGAGTGCGTTAATTTTATGCATGAGTGGCGGGACCTACAGTTTAAGACACGAAATATTAGAGACTTTTCTTACGCTTTAAATGATGTTTGCTTTTCAAGGCAGGTTTTCATCCAGAAGAAGCCCTAGAAAGTCTACCTCATTGTTGAATTGAAGTTCTGCATTCTTACATACATACATAATTGGTCCTTACAATCCTTCAGTCAGGATTACAACCTAGCTTCTCACACCACTTATGTTGAGTGCGTTAATTTTATACTTGAGTGGCGGGACCTACTGTTTAAACTCGACTCCGAACGACAGATTTTTGAGAAGCTTTTCATGGCAATTTTATTTATTCAGAGTTTTTGCCCGAAATCTGTTGAGAGGAAATCGCCGAAGAAACATTTTCACATCAAAACGATAAACTCGGGCCTTACGTCTAATAAGCCAACATACTATCTAATAGGCTACGGCGACTTCAACCAATAAAGCTTTAAAGCTCGTTGTCACGCTATAGCAGTTCATCTACGATATTGTCCACGAGAAGATAACCTCGGAATATTTTGCAGACAAAAGTGACATTTTTTTTATAATAACCAACACTCAGGGGCCCCTACTCATGCAGTGCATTGTGCGGGTTTAGGAAAATAGATTATAGGAAGATGGAAAGAGGGAGTAGTGTTTGTGGACATTCGATTTTAACTTACCAATATCGTAATTGACGGGAAAAACCTTCGCAGAAAGATCATTCCACGGGCAAAAAATGAATTCTCCCTGTAATGTATTGTGCGGTCCACTGGACAATCAACCACAAAAGGATGTGCTCTGCGAGAAGCTCGAGTACCACGTAAAAATATATGATTATCGGGAACCAAGCCCCTTATCTCTCGAGAACACCCCCTATTATAGTATCGAAAGAACAATGAAACACACGCTACATTGCAATGATGCTCCAACGAATCAATAGAATTGGATACCTTACTGTCATTAATAAGCACCTTCTTCCTCTCCTGTACGCGGTCTAGAAGCTTCAAAATAGACTTTGAAGCACCGGCCCATACATGAGAGTTGCACTCCATCTGGGGTCGGTCGATAAAGGTCCTGTAAATAGTAAGAAGGTCGGATGGAGTGAAGTATTTTCTGCATTATTTCAAAAAACTAAGGCACTTGAATGCTTCCTTCGACACTCGAAAAATGTGATGGTTCCAACGAGCATCACATCTAATTCTCATGCCCAGAACATCAAGAGCATCCGCCTCCACAATATTTACATTACCCATAGATACAGATGACAGAACACCAGCGCCAGCATCACGCCGGTGTGTCAAAAAACAACCCCGTTTGCGCAGCCCCACTCAGAGATTGTTATCAGGTCACCTGCGAGTGCGTCGGTCATGTTCGACCTCCTTGCCCCAATCTCCAAAGGCTCGACGAAATTGTCTGCAATCAATTGGTCACTGGAGTGTCGGCCTTTTTTAAGTGCATTGCATCTTTTTAGATTCTCAAAGAGGACCACCATGTTGTTTGAAAGGTAAATACTAAGTTCGGAAGTAATTTTCAAATGGAAGCCGTATCTAAGTCACTTAAGGAAGATTTACAAGAGTTAAGTTGTGATACTCCTGTAATACTCTGGAGATAGGTAACTACTATGGATGGGCTATAGGGTACTAGATCAACAAGAACTTTTTTAATTCATACAGGTTCATAAGGTAATACATATTATCTTTAAAATGAAAATATTTTTGATTTTGCAAAACATATAAAAAAAAAAATTTTTTTTTTAAGTCTTGTATGGTGCTTGACACTTTTAAAGTGTGACTGTTTCATTAATAATTTTATGACGTTTTAAGATTTTTAACTTCCGATTATTTTCAATTGATTAACGTGGTAAACTCTGTCTTCTGTTGTGACTCACCATAGTGGTGAACCTGAGTTAACATTTTCATTAACAGCATTCGAATAAAACAATTTCAAGGTCAGAGACCCCAGAAAACCATTTGAGGATGCTATTGTGAATCGATTACACATGACCAGAAATGCTATGGGAGGAGAATAACTATTTGGGAGGTTCATGTAGCTAATAAATGATATCCTAAGACTAGTTTTTGTCCTAGAAGAATAGAATAATAATAGAACAAGAAAGATATTATGAGAATAGTCATAAACAGAGATCACATTACTGCAACAAAACTACATAGAAAGTTCTAGAAGTTGCCAAATCGCTAAAAAATATAAATAAAATGAAAGGTAATGCTGCCAGGAATGAAGTGGATGTTGTATTCCTCCAATATATTCACATTGCTTTAATTAAAACACCTCTTAAAACATTGTCATGTACAATCTGATTAGCGGAGGAGGTGATGGTAAAAAAATCTTCAAATTCCTCAATTGTAACCGAATATTGGCATGACGAATACCAAATGGTTTTGCAGCTATTTTTACATACTCTTATGCATATTCTAGTGCATATTATTATGCAATTTTTTTTTTTTTTGACTATATTTATGCCACCTCAATCGCGGATATACGCGCATCCAAATAGATTTGTCATCATAGTATGCCAAAAATAAAATTAAATTCAAATGACAAAATTTCTTAGATATTCATTTACGAAAATCGAAGCATTATAAATAGACAAATATTTCGATAAATTTTACATTTATTTTTAAAATATTGTTTTGTTGTTATTGTTGTTGTATTATAAATATGCAATACTTGTGGTGAGTGAGCTTGAGTGACCAATTCAGAGATGATTCAGTAGAGCACTCTTATAGACATCAAAACTAAATATTTTGTTTATTGGAGGCAACAAATCTTTAGTAATATGCATAAATATGCGAGGGTGGATCAATATGAGTTCTATATTCTAAAAAGACCCCGCTTAACTCGGGGGATACATACATACCTACATAATTGGCCATTACAACCCTTCAGTCAGACATACGACCTAGCTTCTCACACCACTTATGTTGAGTGCGTTAATTTTATATATGAGAGGCGGGGGACCTACAGTTTAAAGTCGTCTCCGAACGACAGATTTTTGAGCAGCTTTTTATGGCAATTTTTACTCTCAGAGTTTTTACCAGAAATCTGCTGAGAAGAAGTCCCCGAAGAAATATTTTTCGTTTTTGATGTCTCACCTAGGATACGAACCCGGGCCTTTCGTCTAATAAGCCAACACACTACCTACTAGACCACGGCGTCTTCACAACTCGGGGGATACGTTCCAATAAGTTGCAGCACTAACGAAACAGCGTTAAGCGAGACAGCGTTAAGCGGGCTCTTACTGTAAAATTAAATTTAGTATAAGAGATTTTTTTAATTTAGGTTTCGCCTTTTTCTATATAAGTTCATCATCTTTTTCTTGCCTTTTCCTTTATAGCGTCGTAGGGAACCGGGTTCAATTATTTTGTTGGTCTATCTGCCTATAAAAACAAAATATCGCTTTTTATTGTTTCACCCGAATCTCTACTGGAAGCTTTCATAATATATACTACCCTTGGAGGTCACCGTGGTCTAGTAGGTAGTGTGTTGGCTTATTAGACGAAAGACCCGAGTTCGAATCCCAGGACAGACATCAAAACGAAAATTTAAAAATAATTTTTCGGTGACTTCCTCTCACTAGATTTCCGGCAAAAACTCTGAGAGTAAAAAATTGGCATGAAATGCTTCTCAAAAAATGTGTCGTTCGGAGTCGACTGTAGGTCCCGCCACTCATGTATAAAATTAACGCACTCAACATAAGTGGTGTGAGAAGATAGGACGTAGCACAATGAGTCAATTCGACCACCGAGTACTGTACTTGTCAGAATTGTCAGAAGTACACGTCCTCTAACCTAACCTAACCTATTACCCTTTGCGGACAGTGTAAGGTATGCTACAGAAACTCTCAGTATTGCGCATGGTCCTCCAAGGAGAAAGAAATGGGAATTTCCTCATTTGCCATTAATCTGTTTCACTTGCCCGCTTTAAATTATATTCCTTATCCGTGAAATGCGATATTAAATCAATAGCAGGAGCTTGATTTGATGTGTGGTCCTTTCTGCTCAACATAATCAGATCATAAGGGATCTTTATGCATGTCACACTTGGTTAACCTTCTATGGTGTAAGCGGGCATCACAGTTACTGGACCATTTGTACGCCCTATTAGAAAAGCTAGTTCTGTCATTACAACCCTTTAGTCAGAATAAGAACTTACTTTCTCACACCAAACAAGTTTTGTGTGTTCGTTTATACATGAGTGGCGGGACCTGCAATGTAATGACAGATAAACTATAGACTTTTAAGAAGCTTTTTATAAAGGGTCCGTCCCGGAATACTGGGAAAGTATTCTAAGTCGCCAAAAGAAATATTTTTTCATATTTTGTTTTGTACGAGATATGTATCTGAGCTAGGGTTTAAACCACGGGCTCTCGTCTAATAAGCCAAATCACTGCTTACTAATATAGTTTAAGGCAACTTCTGTTGCATTCACGTTATGAATTTTTCCTGACGAGAATATGTCACTTGGATGCTCAGACTGAAATATACATTTCGACGCCTCCTTTCTATAACATTCTAAATTGAACAAGGGTGTTTTGAGTTATGAGCTCTAAAAGTTTTCACGCGACATACGACTATGCAGCCCTTGCGCTGATCAACTTCTTCCTTCCCCTGATTTGGCGGAACTTGGTTAGTACAGGGACTGCATTTCACCAGTGGCATCACAACGGGCCGCCATGCGTGCTCAAGTGAGCTTTATGATATCAGAGCTACCACTACGACCTAACCTAACCTAACATACGACTATATGTGTATTCTAAGTAGATTTTTCCCTATAACTTTGGA
The DNA here is from genome assembly GCA_014635995.1 of Sarcophaga peregrina. Classification (NCBI taxonomy): domain Eukaryota; kingdom Metazoa; phylum Arthropoda; class Insecta; order Diptera; family Sarcophagidae; genus Sarcophaga; species Sarcophaga peregrina. Next base: position 90,838,325 of record CM025790.1, on the reverse strand, counting down.
TCGGCGCATCTTAATCGAATTTTGGCGGTATTTAAGCTAGAAAACGTAGAACTTACAAATGCAAGAACATTAAAAACGTTCAGAGTACATTTAGAACGTTATAAAATGGAGGCGTCGATATGTAGACATTTTGTGGAATTGTTAGAATTGTGAAAGCTGTTTCTGGCATTTAAAATCGGGTCATCCCTATTGTATAAGTAGGCCTATAATACCTTATCATCATTTTTTAGCGAAAAATTGTAAAAGGAAATGGAATCCATTCACTTCTGGTGATACGAACTCTTTCGTTTCAGTTTCCCTAGTGCCAGACAATGACACTGAAAATGTGAGAGTGATAGTATCTGGATTCAAGTAATATTTCAACCTTACAACTACATCACAAGCTTCACGAATATTACTTTAATCAACTAATACAATCTATTATTTCGTATTATCCTAGGAAATCTTTTTCATAAGAGGGAATTTATTTTCTGAAATGGGATCACTGAATTCAAAAAAAAGAAAGAGAATTTATTCAAAATATTTTAATAAAAAAAAAACTCTTCAAATACAAAAAAATAAAGAAGAAAATTCGCCAAAATCTAAAGGCGACATAATATTCACTTGCAATTCATACATGCATACATACGACGGCCGAAAAGTGTGAGCAAGTGAGTGACTTGTGCTGAATTCCTAAATGTTTACATGCCGCAACGTGAGCAACTACTTGGTGCAGCATTGAAACAAAATAAATTTCTTTTTGTTGGTGTTATAGTTGTTTTTGCATTTTTTTTGTGAAAATTTATTTCTGAAAATGTGAATAGACTTTGGATTTAAAAATACTCACAACGGCACATATACACACGTACACGCTTGTACATGAAAATTTTGCTAAGAAAACTATTTTATTTAAAGATCGACAAATAAACACAAAAAAAAAAGAACGATTTCCACCGATCCCATTCCTAAGAAGATTTTTTCTTCACTTTTTCAAATATTCCCGTTACTACAGAGAGAATTTCTTTTAAAGTGTTAGGAAACTAGCGGTTTTCCGATTTCAAATAGGCATGATACGATGGAATATCGGCCCAAAGATACAAAAGGTAGGCAAACGTACGACAGTTAAATTACGGGACTTTTACTCGATGTAATACAAAGTGGAGTACAAGAACGGTATGCTGTTTCGAAAGCCTGTTCCTTACATTTTTTGAGGTTTTAAACGTTATTTCTAATAGGGCCTTATGCCGATTACTTCGCTTTTACTTCTATTACATCCAGTCCCAGCTTGTCTGCAGCAAAAGTGAATTACAAATCATCACAACGTCGTCTTATCTTGCTTTCCAAAGTCTTTGCTCTCTTTTCATGGGGAGTTTTCACTGATCGTGGTATTAGTCATTCTCGAATCCTATTGAAGTTCTTCAGCTGACTCTAGAAGCTAGATACACCATGATCCTTGATACTCATCATAGTTCTAATCTTCCATCAGTTGTTATTAAGCTGATGAAGTCACCGTGGTCTAGTGGATAGTGTGCTGGCTTATTAGACAAAAGACCCGGTTTCGTATCCCAGGTCAGAAATCAAAACGAAAAAATATTTCTTCGGCGACTTCCTCTCAGCAGATTTCTGGCAAAGACTCGTAGAGTAAAAATTGCCATGAAAAGCTTCTCAAAAATCTGTCTGTTCGGAGTAGACTTTAAAACTGTAGGTCCCGCCACTCATGTATAAAATTAACGTACACAACATAAGTGGCGTGAGAAGCTAGGTCGTAATCCTAACTGAAGGGTTGAAATGGCCAATTATGTATGTATGTGTGTTATTAAGCTGATAGCTTATAAAAACCGCAATCACATGCACTTAGAAGTTCTCAAAAGGCCCACAGTTCGTCACGGAAAGATTCCATAAAGGAATAAGTTCCTATTTTTCTAGACCTAGAATCGGGTAATCGAGATAGTGCTGCATAGTTTAATCTTTCACGATCTTTTATGATCGTGGAGTCTTCCTACTTGCTCCAATAATTACCTCAACTAACATGGACAGTAGGACTTTCGACAGTGCTCAAGCAGGCTAACGGTCATCGATCGGTCAGCGTCTACAATGGCAGGCGACCTAGAAACAAACCTGCTGTAACATGAATACTGCAATTATGAGATCAACTTTAACGGTGAGTACTGTTTCGCCATCTAATGGAACTAATAAGTCTCAACTCAGTCCAACTCCGGAACGATTATTTAGAAGCATATGGGACAACGATTACTAGCGCCTCTTGGATTATGTTAGAGTACTCAAAGTATATTGATTCATCATGCAACAAATAATCAAGAGAGCTCTGTTAGTGTAACGGTTTTTTATGCCACCATAGCTGCAAGAAGTTCCCGGACAGATTGGCCATGCCCTGTACTTGAATTAGAAGATTCAATTGTACAAGAAGAAGAGTTCATGGAGCATTCGCTAATCAACTGTGTAGCAAAGGGGGCTGAATAGAAGGACTTAATTAAGGGTTACTTGAGATCAGAATCGTATGATAACAAGGAGTTCCGTAATATAACAGCTGTGGTCGTAGTGCAAATACCGTCTTAATCTAGGTGATACATACATACATAATTGATCACTACAACCCTTCAGTCAGGATTACGACCTAGCTTCTTACACCACTTATGTTGTGTGCGTTAGTTTTATACATGAGTGGCGGGACCTACAGTTTAAAGCCGACTCCGAACGACAGATTTTTAAGAAGCTTTTCATGGCAATTTTTACTCTCAGAGTCTTTGCCAGAAATCTGCTGAGAGGAAGTCGCCGAAGAAATATTTTTCGGTTTGATGTCTGACCTGGGATTCGAACCCGGGCCTTTTGTCTAATAAGCCAGCACACTACCCATTAGAACACGGCGACTTCTAGGTGATAGCGGTTTAAAATTGAAGACATTCAATTGAGCGTTTTGATCTTCTACCACAGACCATATGCGAAATACGTAAATTGTGCGCAAAGATTAGGAATGTTTGGAAGGATCGTGAAAGAAAGTACCACAAGTTCAAAAGTTGTTCAAACGAGTTTCTTCTTCCACTGTTCCGGCCGTGGGGCGTAGTAATTGCTGCAAATTTATAATCCATCTGTATGGTTCACCCTATTAAATTACCGGTGTTGCAATAATTAAGATTGTGAGTGTTTTTGTTTGCCGAACGTTTTGTTTTGGCGGCGTCTTTAAATGATTTAGCAACGCCATCCGCATTTCTTACACTTTGCAATTCCGTTTAATGTTTTCCTTCTCTCTCTCTCTCTCTATCTCTATGTTGTTGTTTTTTCTTTGGCTTTTGAAAGATTTCAAATGTTTTTCGAGTGTGTGTGTGTGCGTACGTTTGCTGCTTACAATTCTTAGATTTATTTTTATGAAAAAATCAGGAAAAAATATTTGAAAAATTTAAATTCCATTTCATATTACTCTTGTTAGTGTTGTTGTTGTTGTTATTACAGTTGTTTGTTTTTGTTATTATAGTTGCCATGATGAGCCGTTTCAAAGTCATTCACACTTACGAAATTCTTGTTCATCATCACCGCACGATCGGCAACGATCGGTGTGGCAAAATAATTTTTAAATTTCAAAAAAAAAAAAAAACGGAAAAAAATACAAAAAAATTTTATCTTTTATTTAGAATATCTTGTAAATTCAATTTTTTTGCGAATTCTTTTTTTTCTCTCTCTTAATTTATAGGCGATTATTTTTAATTATTGTGTTTAAGAGGTATTTTGACATGTTCGTTCCTCTTTTTCGTAAATGGTTTCACATCATTTTAACACACGTAAAATGCACAAATGATTTATTGATGATGGAAGTCAATTAAAAAATTTATAGTAGGAATGCCAGGCATTTCGTAAACACAGAGTGAAGGAACTCAAGATTTTTTGCTAAAGAGTAACGATATACTCATAATAAGTATTTCATTAAGTACTTCCTGACTTTCAATTTAAATAAGACAAAGGCCTACTGATGGATAACACCGTTCCACAACTTCTCTAGATAGAGTGCAGCCGAAATATTAATTTTTTCATGACTCGAGTGCATTAATCACACTGAAATTTATCGCTTTTAAGGGTTATGTTGGTTTAGAGGAGTACTGTGGTTTGAAACTTAGAAAAATACACAAGAAAGATTGTAATGGGGTCAAACCGCTCGATCTTTGTGGTCAGTTTACTTCACATCCTCATGAGATGACCATGCCCACAAATTCGTGCAGTATAGCCAATATGGCATGAGCTTTGTCGCTCTTAGCACCATAACGTTGAAACCAAATGTGATTGGTATCAAGGTCACTCAATTCAGGCTAGGTTAGGTTAGGTTAGAGGACGTGTACTTGTCAATTCTGACAAGTACAGTACTCGGTGGTCGAATTGACCCATTGTACTACGTCGTAGCTTCTCACACCACTTATGTTGTATTCGTTAATTTTATACATGAGTGGCGGAACCTACAGTTTAAAGTCGACTCCGAACGACAGATTTTTTTTGAGAAACTTTTCATTTCAATTTTATTTACTTTCAAAGTTTTTGCCAGAAATCTGCAGAGAGGAAGTCGCCGAAAAATTATTTTCAAATTTTCGTTTTGATGTCTGACCTGGGATTCGAACTCGGGTCTTTCGTCTAATAAGCCAACACACTATCTACTAAACCACGGCGACCTCAAAATTCAGGCTAAAAGAAGTTAGTAACCAGCGACCCTTGAGTCGCCGTGGTCTAGTGGGAAGTGTGCTGGCTTATTAGACGTAAATCCAGGGTTCGAATCCTAGGCCAGACATCAAAATAAAATTTAAAAAATATTTTTTCGGCGATTTCCTCTTAGCAGATTTCTGGGAAAAACTCTGAGAGTGAATAAAATCGCCATGAAAAGTTTCTCAAAAAAAATCTGTTCGGAGTATACTTTAAACTGTAGGTCCCCCTCCACTTATGTATAAAATTAGCGCACACAACATAAGTAGTGTGAGAAGCTAGGTCAATAATCCTGACTGAAGGGTTGTATAAACCAATTATGTATGTAACCAGCAACCTATATTGAATTAAGGAGAGTGAAAGTCAACAACAACGTCATACGAGTTCTTAAGTATGAATGCAATGAGTACTTCAAACTTTGAATATGATTCCAGGTTCCATGGTCTTTTAAGAAAACTATGAATGCCTAAAAGTATGAGTGCAATTATGAGTATGATTCGATTCTACTTTTTGCTGATCTTAGGTCTATGTGTGTGTTTTAGGCAGTATACCATGCCATACCTAAACTTAACTCCTAGGATTTTATTTGTGTTGTGCTAAATTGTAACAGAGTACAGAGTACCTATCTATTCATCCAAAATAGACTTCATAAGAAATGGGAAATTCAATACAAAATTTCATTTTCCATTCATTCACAGAAAATCCGCTGGAAATTTGTACGGAAGCTAACGTATCGAAAGGTCAGCCCATATTAGGAGAGAACAGAAGTAAAAATCTAAATTGAATGTCTCAGTGCTTTGGACAGATGCAGTTAGCCAATGTATAACTAAAGAACTTCTAGAACTTCTATTTGTACTCAGAAAGAAGAACACATAGGCACACAAACATTAATAAATATTGATGTCAACAAATATTAATATTTACTTGGCCATAATAAGAAAAAGAAAGATAAAAATAAAAGGAAAAAATTTAAATAAATTAATTAAACAATAAGAAAAACACAAAAAAATTATTTAAAAAAATAATATTTAAAACAAAAACAACAAGCATAAAATGTTAAAAAACATTTAAACACAAATTTAATCACATCAATCATTTCAATCATGCTTTTTGATTGAACTCATGCATATCTTTAACTAGCTTGTATGCAAACAAATAACCTTGAAATCACCACTTCAATATTACTCTTTAGTAATATTGTGTTTTTGTTTTTCTTATCAGAAAAAAATACAACACACTCTCTCTCTTTCTCTTTCTAGCAAACCACAAAAGTACACCAACAGTTTTGCATGCGTGTTAACAAATTAAATTTATTATGTGTGGTTTACAAATAAATTTCAAACTCACATTTTATGCACTGCATACACCCTCTCTTGCACTGCGATACTCCTATACAATTTACTAACACCTCACACACATTTGGAAATATATGCGTACATATGTAGGTATCATGCTTGTGCATGATTCTACGCACAAAAAAAAAACACTTTCACACTGAAGGCCATTTACCAACAACACAACATTTACATTTTTTTCGGCATAAACCGGTTGCTCTGCTTTTGTACTCCAGCAAGGGAGTTTTCAATTTTTTTTTACATATTAAAACCTTTTCTTGTTGTTGTTGTTTTAATTTTTTCGTACAAGGCCTTGCACACACACAAATACTTCACTTCACTTATGATCTTTGATAAAATTTTTTTCCCGTACGCCATTTTAAAAAAGATTTTATTAAAATTACAAACGAAAACTAATTTCATTAAAACCGTTGTATTTCGCTAAAAAGAAAACATTAACAAACTTTTTTTTCTTCACAATATGTAAATACATTATTTTATTAACATCACTTATTAATTTTCTTTCTTTTAAACATTATTTTAATTAATTTCACTTTCGATTTTACACCGGACAATACTTCCGCTTACACGTTTCTTTTACATAACACCGAAATTACTACTACCGGCTGTCGGCTTTGTAGTTCTTTTCAGAGCAATTAACATATCAATCAATAACATAACATGTTACAAGACAACAACAACAAGAAGAAGAAGAACAAACGCAACAGGTTGATTGCCTGTTACCTTTACTCTCCTTATAAAAGAAGAGAACAGAACATTCCATAAAAACTTCACGAAATGTAAACCAAATGACAGCGCATGTCAACATGCCTTATAATTTCTAAAGGCATTGTTATTGTAAATACATGAAAAGAATTAACAAATCCATGTTATTTTTGATTATGTCGCCAAACAATGTTAAGAAGATTTCTTGCATTCCACATTGCATAAAGCAAAAAACACTTTTTCGTCTCTGTTCGTCATGCATAATAACAGCGATGACGAAAGTATAAATTTGAAGGAAGTGTTGGTGTATTAAAATACGAGTGAGTAAGGAGGGAGTAGAGTAATAGTATGCATGACCATGTTAGCAAAGCTAACACAATACAATCGTTCTTGCAGAATATCAGTAATGTTCTTTGTGTGTGTATGTGTGGTTATACGAAAGAGTTGTGTGAGGGTTTAATAGAGCAAACAACTAACACTCTTTCGTCTCATAAGCAACCGACGTAGCATTTACGCATGAAGCCGAATGCATGAAAGTGTTTTTTACGCGCTGTTTACTTAGTTTGTATTGAATATGGTTAGACTGCTGTAAGACCAATTCGTATATAGCATGCGTGCATGAATAATAAAACGACCGAATTTATGTGTGTATGGAGCCGACTGCATGGACTAAGTTTTTCGGCTGATGTTTTTTGCACACATACATACATTGTATTAAACTTGAATGTTTACTGTGGGTGAAGAACATTAGGACATGGAATGAATAACAATTACAGAAGCATGAAAATGAATGCATGAAAGTTTTTCAACACACATTTGTATTATCATGATTGAATGAATGAACGATTGAATAACATCCGCATGCTTACCGGATAAAATTTCATAAAGTGGGTGTGAGGTGGAAGTATACTGTTGTTCCAATTGTTTTTGTTTTCTTATTGATAAAGACATAAGAGAAATGATGGAAAACAGCATGAGTGTGTTTGCTGTTGTTTGTTATTGTTTTTTTCCGATTGTTATGCATGTATTTGAAACTACTGCGGTGAGAGGAAAGAGTGTTGTGTGGTGTTTGCCGTAAGCAAGGCAGAATCTTCTTAACATTGTTTGGCGACATAACATTGATTTGCTTCTTCTTTTCTTTTACATACAATAACAATGCCTTTATAAATTATAAGGCATGTTGACATGCGCTGTCATTTGGTTTACATTTCGTGAAGTTTTTATGGAATGTTCTGTTCTCTTCTTTTATTTGTTTTTTTTTAAATAAGGAGAGTAAAGGTAACAGGCAAACAACCTGTTGTGTTTGTTCTTGTTGTTTTTCAGCTATCATAGGCTGAGGGTGGCGATTAATGTTAATTGATATGTTAATTGATATGTTAACTGTTTCAATTGCTTTGAAAAGAACTACAAAGCCGACAGCCGGCAGTAGTGATTTCGGTGTTATGTAAAAGAAACGTGTAAGCGGAAGTATTGTCCGGTGTAAAATTGAAAGTGAAATTAATTAAAATAATGTTTAAAAGAAAGAAAATTAATAAGTGATGTTAATAAAATAATGTATTTACATATTGTGAAGAAAAAAAAGTTTGTTAATGTTTTCTTTTTAGCGAAATTAGTTTTCGTTTGTAATTTTAATAAAATCTTACAAAATGGCGCGCGGAAAAAAATTTGTTAAAGAAGTGAAGTGTGTGTGTGCAAGGCTTTGTATGAAAAAAATTAAAACAACAACAACAACAAGAAAAGGTTTTAATATGTAAAAAAAAATTGAAAACTCCCTTGCTGGAGTACAAAAGCAGAGCAACCGGTTTATGCCGAAAAAAATGTAAATGTTGTGTTGTTGGTACATGGCCTTCAGTGTGAAAGTGTTTTTTTTTTGTGCGTAAAATCATGCACAAGCATGATACCTACATATGTACAAATATATTTCCAAATGTGTGTGAGGTGTTAGTAAATTGTATAGGAGTATCGCAGTGCAAGAGAGGGTGTATGCAGTGCATAAAAGGTGAGTTTGAAATTTATTTGTAAACCACACACAATAAATTTAATTTGTTAACACGCATGCAAAACTGTTGGTGTACTTTTGAGGTTTGCAAGAAAGAGAAAGAGAGAGGGAGAGTGTGTTGTATTTTTTTCTGATAAGAAAACACAAACACAATATTACTAAAGAGTAATATTGAAGTGGTGATTTCAAGGTTATTTGTTTGCATACAAGCTAGTTAAATATATGCATGAGTTCAATCAAAAAGCATGATTGAAATGATTGAAGTGATTAAATTTGTGTTCAAATGTTTTTTAACATTTTAAGCTTGTTGTTTTTGTTTTAAATATTTTTTAAAATTAATTTTTTGTGTTTTTCTTATTATTTAATTAATTTATTTAAATTTTTTCCTCTTTTATCTTTTTTTCTTATTATGGCCAAGTAAATATTAATATTTGTTGAAATATGGATCAGAAACTAGGTCAATAATACTAACTGAACGGTTGTAATGATCAATTATGTTTGTGGGCCTATGTGTTCCTATTTCTGAGTAAAAATAGAAAATTTTTTCTCTTATCTATTAATCCTCTCATACGCAGTACTCTGTTACAATGTAACACAACACAAATGAAATCATAGGAGTTAAGTTTAGGTATGGCATGGTATGTTACCAATGCAAAACAGACACATAGACCAAAAATCAGCATAGAGTAGAATCGAATCATAGTCATAATTGCATTGATACTTTTAGGCATTCATAGTTTTCTTAATAGATCATGGAACCTGGAATCATATTTAAAGTTTGAATTACTCACGGCATTTATATTTAACAACTCCTATGACCTTGCAGTTAACTTCCACTCTCCATAATTAAATTCTTTTGTTTTGTTTATGGGGTTAGTTTTTCTTTTCCGTTTCGTATGTGTACAAGGTACACTGAGCGTCAAAAGTGAGTAAACACCATTGAAATAATTCATTTTCTTAAGATGGCGAGAAAAGTAAATGCGAATAGTCGAATAAATTTGCCAAAAATAAAAACGTTTATTTATTACATATAAAATATTAAAACAAAAACAAAAAACAAAATTATTATTCTGTAATACTTGTAATATTTTTTATAATAGAAAATTTAAAATTATAGTGGGTGTTGACTCACTTATGGCGCTCAGTGTATATAAAAATATTTTTTTTTAAAGTGCCATTTAATACGAAAAAGTACTCCTTCAGTTGTACTTCTTCAATACAATTTCAAAATTTCAATTTTGTAACATTGTTTTACACTAAGTGATGGGTAACTCAATATTCAGTTCTGGAAGTCCTTAAGTCGTTCTTTGGCTAACTAAGCATTCAATTTAGATTGGTACTTCTGTTCTCTCCTAGTTTGGGCCGACCTTCTAATACTTCAGCTTTCGTGCAAATTTTCAGCAGGTTTTCTGAGAGTGAATGGGGTAAATGAAATTGATATTGCATTTCCCATTTCTTATGAAGTCTACTATATTTTGGTTGAATAGATAGGTAAACTTTCATATTTGAAGTGATTATAATTCATAAGTTTTTGTCCAAACGCTTTATGAATTGGTAAAGTCATCGTTGAACGGTATAGTGATATACAGTAGTCTCTCACAAATTAGAACCACTTGAATTTTGAGGCAATTCTAATTTCTGAACGTTTTTTTTTTTTTTTTTTGAATAAAAAATATAGAATTAAACAGATTTCCTTTCAAAATCTAAAATAAAACACTTTAAATTTATTTGATTTAATTTTATTTGATAAAAATAAGAAAACAAAGCGTAACAATTCATAAATTAGCCACAAAATACATAAATACGCAAAAAAAAAACAATAAATTACGGAAAAACTGTACACAATTTGGTGATTCACCTTTTTAGTTTTACAGAATAAAAAGAATTTGGGAATTTCTTGTGTTAAAAGAGCAAAAAAAAAAGTAGAACCCAGAAATTAGAATTTTAAATTCAAATTTTAGAGCGTATAATGTATTGCAAGCTCTGATTCTAATTTCTATAATACCTAGATATTTATTGGCGGTTCTAATTTGGGACCTTCTACTATAATTGGAAATATGTTCATTTCTGAATTAGTAGGCATTCATTTTGGTAACTGTGGCCCCAACATGGGGACACATGAGACATTTCGTGGTCTTTTAATTAATCTACTTAAAGAAAATTTTAAAGAATGAGTAATTTCGTGCAAAGGTTCAATTAATTGGCCAATAATATTGTGTGATTTACCTCCCTTGGATTATTTTTTTTGATGGATTATATAAAGTCCCTTGTCTACATCGATAAATCAGAAGCAATTGTTGTCTAACGGAAAAACAACAATCGAGAGGTTATTCCCCTCAAATTACTGCTGCTCCGCAGATTTATGATGTATAGGTAGGGGTTGGATGTATTACAGTTGCCGACATTACAAAATGAATGCTTTTTATACACTCATGGGGACTATAAATTTCCCCGTTGAATGGTGTAATTGCAATTGAATTGTAAAAGTTTCAAATTTAAACTTGAAATAGCAAATATTTTTACAAAAAACAAAACAATTTAGAGTTCAGGGTCAATAAATTTCATTGAATATCCGCCAAAATCTATAAAAAAAATAGAATAGGAGAAACTGCAGTGCATTCACTTGACATTTAAAAAGAATTAGAAAATGAAGAAAATTTCAAAAAGAAAAATAACAGTAAAAACAAGAATATAAACAAGAATGAGAATAAAAAACGAAAACAAAAACATTTTCAAATTGAGTTCAATGACCTGTTAACGGGATTACGTATGTATGTATGCATGTTTTCGATTTCACTACAATTCAATTGAAAAGAATTTCTAGACAAAACAATCGAAAACAGACACTGCCAGTGTTGGCAAATGTTTAAAGAAAAAACAAAACAAAAAACAACGACTGGCAACTAATTAAGGGAAACACATGCAGTTTCTCTTTCTTTTTTTTTCTTCTCCAACAACAATTAATTTTCCATACTTCATGGCTGCTAAAAAAAAAAAATTGCATTGAACTGATGCTGTTGTTTACTGGCATGTACGTATTCGCAAGCGATTGAAGAAATTTCATTTGTGGTGGTATTTAAAGAATTTTTTTTTGCTTTTTTTTCTGCATAAAAATAAACAAAAATTTTTTTTTTATACTCTTGCTGTTATTCGTTGTACTTCTTATTTTTTTTGATTTCCTTTAGAGTTTTCGTATTTTACTATTAAAAAGAATTATTGAAGTACTTAATCTCACTTACTTATGGCCAGTAGCTTAAAGGAGTGAAAACATTTCTGCAATATTGTCAAGTGGAGAAAAGTGTCTCTTCAAGGTATAATGGGAAGATATCCAAGGCATTTTTGTCGGCAAACATTATCGTGTCCTTAGTAGCAGCCACACATTTCATTTCACTGATACTGGCTTAAGCTTCTTTTTCTTCACGTCTAGAAAAACATCTGCTAGGACAGCATCCAATAATTTCTATTTCAATGGTGTAATGCCGTAGTCTGGATTTGAATGTGTTATTGTGTCCCCTTACTTCCGTTGTGGGATCAATTGAGTGGGTGACCCATGCCTTACATACATACATAATTGGTCATTAGAACCCATCAGACAGGATTATTGTCCTAGTTTCTCACACCACTTATGTTTTGTGTGTTAATTTTATACATGAGTAGCGGGATCTACAGTTTAAAGTCGACTCCGAACGACAGATTTTATGAGAAACTTTTCATAGCAATTTTATTTACTCTCAGGGCCATTATTATAACTTACCTTTAACAAAAGGGAGGATTTTAACGGAGAGATAAATTGTTTTTCATTATTACGAGTGCCCAATAAGATAGAAGTGACCGATAAGCTAAAGGGAAGATCATCCTACCTTTAACATTTAAAGGTCACTTTCTGTTTGAACTTACTATATCATATACTATTTTCGATGTGGCAATTTCAAATTTAAACAAAATTAGCATATACAACAACCAAAACGAAGTTTTCCTTTTGCACTGCGTTAAAAAAAACTTGTTTAATTAAGCAGTTTTATCGACTTTGTTCCAGCACTGCCATATTTTTGAAAAAGTTAATTTTGTTTTATCGGTAAGTTGTAATAACCAAAATAAGTTAAAGGTACCTTTACCGTTCACTTTTGCTAAAGGTACCTTTACCGTTCACTTTTGCTAAAGGTACCTTTAACTATCGACAACTTTAAAGGTAAGTTGTAATAATGGCCCTCAGAGTTTTTGCCAGAAATCTGCTAAGAGGAAATCGTCGAAAAAATACTTTTTGTATTTTATTTTATTGTTTGGCCTGGTACTCGAACCCTGGCTTTTACGTCTAAGAAGCCAACACAAAAAAAAGCTACAAAAAAAAAAATCCGATGACTGCATTCTTTTAAGACTCTAGTAAATTATGAAGTGCATGAATATTAAATTTGCTTTCTTGTGCTTATTTTTGTTTATTCTATTAGAGAGTTGTTGTTGGTGTAGTAGCTGTTGTTATTATTTTGAATCGATTGTAGTGTGTTAAGTATCTTGTTCCGGTTGTTGACTGTAATAAAGTGTGTAAAGGCGGTTGGTAATTACGTGATGGCTCTGGGGTCTGTTAAATTCACTCGCGAATCTTTTTTTAAAAACAGATTTTTTTCTTTTCATTTCTTGTAGTTGTTGCTGTTGTTGTTTACAAAAATGTTTTTGTTCTTGTACAAAAAACAAGAGACAGACAGACAGCCAGCCAGCTAATAGCTTAAGTTAAGGAATTTAAAGATTTTTTTATTTGCAAAAAAAAGCAAGAAAAAAATTCAATTCATGACATTTAAAATGAAAGAGGGGGATTAATGTTTTGTGGTTTTCTTGCTCTATTGTTCTTGTTCTTGTTGTTGTTTGCTGTTGTTTTAGCATTTCGTCTAGCCGGACATGCGGCTGTCAACACTACTTAACGCGAAGGCGCCATATTAAACGCATGATAATTCAAGTTGTGAGTTATTCGTCGTCATTAGATTTTTTAATTGATTTTTATTTTCGCTATTTTATTTTATTTTCTGCTTTTTTTTACAAGTTAATGTTATCGATAATTCTTCGATTATGAGTCTTAAAGAACACAGAAATTATTATAGAAAAGCTATTTCACAAGCAAAGTGAAACTGTTTGGCGAGCATTATAACTTGGTCTGAATTTTTTTTTTGTTAAAAGGTCCTGGAAGAATTGTGGCGATCAGTTCAGAGCACAATAACCTTGTGGTAACTGACTTATGATAACGGGCTGCGCGGTATGCGATTCCCATATGACTCCTTTCAGCTTTACTGAATGGTTGTCGGGATTTTCCCTGCAAAATTCTTCTGATTTAATCGAACAGTCAGGCTGTGATGATTTCTCAGAGAAGTTTTGAATTCTTTAAAGGAAATTCTAATATGAGTTTCGGATCATAGGGATATCTTCGGAATTTACCCTACTGATAAGCTGGCTACAGTTCATAAACTCCGACATATTAGAGGGCATATGTAATCCAATTGCCTCAGCTCAACTAGGCATTATGTTCTCGTTGTATAAGAAGTCCAATTTTCGTTAGCAGCAATATTTCCAGAATATATTGGCCACTTCACCTTCACTCAATCGAATAATTACGATTTTCGAAGGCTGCAGTAGCTGTGGGTCTGAGGAGGAGAAAGTGTCTATTATTTACTTCAATTGTCAGTCCTCTGCTCTTGCTCTAAGGAGGCGGAGTCATTGACTTTTCATTTTCTGACATCATTGGCCGAGCTCTTTAATATAAAGATTGCAATTGCAAGATTTTTTCTGTGTTTTAATCTCGGTTTTCTCTAACTAACCTCTCCGTGCTTCTCTATGACAGAGGAGCATGTACGAATTGTTGTAAAAACCGTGAGAGGACTTGAGAGAAAAGGTTCAAGAGATTTAGTTCAATCCGATTTTTTTCCTTCGCAACATGGACGTTGTTCAGTGCATTAACATTCAGCAATAGTCCTGACTTGGCAATCTCTTTTGAGTAGAAGAGTCTGCTCCAGCGACACGGCTGTTCAATGTAAGGATTATAAGTCGGTGTAGAGCACGTGTTTATCTGCGTTGGAAGGTCCGCGAGAAGTAAACGTAATAGACTGAAATCCGATGAAGGCTATATTATAGCTAAATAAGTAAATAAGTTAGGTTCATTTCCTCTAGAGAATATTCCATCCACCGATCTAAATGGAACCATAGTGTTCTACCAGGAGGGCTTGTCACCTAACCTAACCTATGCACCACCTCAGTACCTTTAAAGCAATTAATAACTGATTGGTAACAGTGACTGCCTAGTCTAGTCGGTGTTTAATGGTTGCGAGCTTGTGGTTCAAACTCCAGCTCGGACATCTTGAACAAAACGAAACATGAAATAATATTTCTTAAGGCTACTTCCTCGCAGTAGTCTTCTTTCTGGCAAAAACACTTTTGAGAGTAAATAAATTTGCCACGAAATTTTTCGCATCTCAAAACTATCATTTCAAGACCAATTTCAAGTGTAGGTCCTGGCACTTTTGGGTAAAATTATCACAACTGCACAATTCACAGCGGTGTGAGAGGCTAAACTGTAATCCTATCTAAAGGGTTGCAATAACCAGTGAGTAGCAGTAACTCGATGTTACTAATTTTTTAATTAAAAAAAAAAAAACTTTAAATTACGTTTTCCAAGCCTTCGTCATCATGCTAGCAATTATTTGAAAACTAACCGTCTTTAGAAAACCCCTTGCAATGATATTTAAAAACCCGTTTAAATATTCGAAATCATTCACAATAACAATAAACTCTTCCTACTTAGAAGAAGACTTAGTGTAGAGAAATTAAATGGCAACACTGCGTCAATAAGTTTAAATGGCAATAACATTTAAATATTTTTGGCAAACATCCAAGTCAATGATTTATGTTTACATAATACACGATAATAAACAAATAAACGAATTTTTTTTATATTGAAAACAATAACAATAAAATGCTTATCGAGTTGTTTGCACTCAATTAAGTATATTTGCATGTATATGATGGTATGCAGACATAAATTTATTTTTATTATAGGCATACTACGTAACGCCGTTGAAAGCAAAACACGCAATTGTTAATGACGCCGTTATATGCATGTGCAGCCAAGGGCTTGGTACTCTTGCTGTATTGCTTTGCCTTTAAACGTCAGTCAATTTTCTAAAGTCGAGTAGTGAAGTTCTATAAACGCGCATGTTGCTGTTGTTTGTTTCGTTGTTTTTTTTTTTCGAAAATACCCAAATGAGTTGCCAATGTGTGTGTGTGTTTTTTTGAGTAGGTAAAGGTTTTATGAATGCAAACAACAAGAAAAGAGTTTTTTTGTGTTACGGCAAGCGAGTGTTAAAAATTTATTAAAGAAGCTTAAAAGAATAATTAAAACATGTTTTGATAAATGAAATGAAAATAATTTCGAAAATTAATTAAAAATATTACAAAGTTTATGTGTTTAGAGTAGAATTAATATAAAATGGAAGTGGTGTGGATTAGTGAGTGAATAACATAAAATGTGTTGAGTGAAGAAGATAAAACAAGGAATACTTAAAAATAACCAACAAAAACAAAATTTTTAAAAACGAAATAAAGTTACAAAGAAAACAAAAAGAGAATTAAAAAATAAGAAGAAAAAAATATCAGAAATACAAAGAAAAATTTATGAAAAGTTTGTGTAAGTGTTGAATGTTAAAAGCAAAAAAAAAAAGATATGAAACCAACAACAAAATGTATGGAAAAGAAAAACTTGTTTCACAATAACAACAATAAGATTAAAAAAGAAAGAAAGAAAGAAAAACAACAGAAACAAGCCTGAAAGTGAAAATTTTTCTTTATAAATAAAATTTATTGTAATTTAAATATGAATTTTCCATTACACAAAGTCAATTTATATTAAATAAAATGTAAAAAAAAGTTATAAATTTAAATAAATTTAACAAAATAAAAGGAATAGTTTCCAACAGAAACCATGTTTACTTCCAAAGTGTTATTTACAGTACAATTCCCTTTCTCTCGTACTCTTGGATTTTAAATACAAAAACAATTCTTCCTAACGAAGTGAATAATACTCCGTTTCTTTTGTCGTTGTTATTTTTATTATTACTTCCCATCTAAATGCCATTGCTGCCATTACAAATATTGTTGTTGTAATCGTTATGCTTGATTTCGTTGTATAAAAAGCAGATCAGCACTATCACGAATATAATCGCCAAAAAAACAAATGGCAATTGTAAAATCATAATAAAAAAAAAATATATTTCCTACCAATTGCCTCTCTCTCTCTATGTGTTGTATTCTATAATATTTGTTGCTTTCAATAACACTAATGTCAACTCTCAGTTTTTATTAGAAGTTAAGACGCGTACACACATTTTAGTGATTTTTCATTAAGAATTAAATTCCTTCACAATTCCTTGGTTTTTGAAACCGGTTTTTCGGGATATTAAAGTTCTTTAATTAAATTTTAAATGTTTTAAAAGCATTTTTTTTTTTTTAATATTTAAAAGATTTCTAAAATGATTGAATAATTAATTAATTTTTTATAAGGCTTTTAAGCAATATTTAGTGTGATTTTTAATACTTTTAACTTCAATATTATTTAAGCCTGTATTTTAAGCATATTAAACTAAAACCCTATGTTAAAATTCTATTCAGTTTTTAATAATATTTAGTGATTTTTATTTTAATGTTTAAAAATATTTTGAAGGGAGCGTTTTAAACTTTAATATTTGGTACATTTTTTAATTGTTTAAATTTGACAGTGATTTAAAATCGTATTTAAGCATATTTTCATGCCAAAACCACAGGCATTTAACTAGATTTTTAATTTGAAAATATTTAAAGCCATTTTCTAGCTTTAGTTTTTATTGGCTAAAGCCAAGTTCTTTGCTTTTGATGGCTATTGTCGTCATGTCACATTGAAAACTTTACTTTTACGTTTTAAACATGCTTTTAAATGCTTATGCTAAGAACTCTGAACTGAATACGACTTTTATCAGGACTTTTTTCTTTCTTAATTTTTAAAGCTTTTCAAACTTTTTAAAAAATTTCATAGTTTCATAGTGCTTGCTAATTATGCTCATATTTCTGTAAGGAAAGAATTTTCAAGCTTAAAAATATATAATAATTGACTTAACACATTAAATATAAATTATTAAAATAATAAAGTCGTTTGCCTTACTAGTTTCTTCCTTAAACTTCCAAAAAAAAATTGTTTTGTTTTAAAATAACTCTAAACTATGCTGTTATATATTTCATGCTTGACTTCTATTATTAAAAAAAGTGTTTTTTTATTTAACAATCCTTAAATATTTATTAATTAATCCTTAAATTGCTTAAAATTCTATTAATTTATTAAATTACCCAAAACGATACGATTTTCTTTTGAATTTGTTTTCTTAAAGTTGACATTACTGTTCTGTTGCATATGCTAATATTATGGCTGCTAAGTAGTAATAACAACAATTGTATGCATAACATGCATAAACAAAAACAACAACAGAAAAAAAGTCCCTAAAAATTTCTCTTCTCTCCTGCATGGACAATTTTTTTTTTCGGCGTCATTCGTTCAAGTAGTATAAAAACGAAAGCCATGCAACAACTTTAAAAAGTGAAACAAATTTTTTCTTGACAAAATTTTAAAAAGTCATCCAGAATAATTTGGCATTAAATTTATAAAAAAAAAAAATATTTTAAATTAAAAACTTTTATTCTATTCTATTTATTCCTTTATATTTTCGATTCTAGTGAATATGTGTGTTTAATTTATTAAATCCAAAAGCCAAAAAATAGTGCAAAAGAAAAAAGAAAAGAAAGAAGAAAAAAGGGAAATTTTGTTTTTTTTGGAAGAAAAAAGTATAACCCGTTCCATAAGAAAGAAATAAAAAAAAACCTCCCTACAAAAATAAAAAATAAAAAAAGAATACAAACAACACAACAACAATTGAAAAAGAAAAGCAAATTATACATAAATTCCCTCCCTTTAAAGCCGTTAATAATAAGAAAGAAGAAAAATAAAGTAATAAGAAGCAGAGTTTTTTGCAAAACGAAAAGAAAAAATAATTTTTTTTTTGTGTGATCAACAATGTTTGCTGAAGGAATTTTTCCCATTGGTGATGGTCTTTTAGACATCGATGAGGAACGTCTCAAGGATCTACTCGTTCCTCATGATATCAACGAAATATATGAAGTGGAACAAACACCATTTGCCAGGTATGAATAATTTTTCATTTGTAAAGACTTTACATTTTAAGTGTCTATAAGCAAACATATATGTGCCTATGTATGTGCATGCATGTATTTGTATAAACTTTTGGTGGCAAATTATCCTCCTGTAGGTATACAAAAGTAACCTACTTTCGTTTGTTCTCTACATATTTGTTTTTGTTGGTTGAAATTCTTTGTTTGTTTTTTTTTTCTATCGCAATGCTGTGCATGTGCCGTATACATACACTCAATTTAGGGACTTTTTTCCGTTATTGTTGTTGTTGTTTTTGTTAGACCACAGCAGTTAGGGAAATATTTTCCTAAAATTTTTTTTGGGTTATTTATGCGTATTAGAGTTGCCGTGTAGTTAATAAGTAAATAAAAATAAAAAAAAACGTTACAATAGAATTCATTGCCTGTTAAAATGTTTCAAACGCCGTTGTCTTGTAAATTCAATATGTTTTCCTTGTAAATTGTTTCGTAAACCGATTAGTTCAGGTACTAACGTAATTGAAATCTTTTTTTGTAGCTAAGATAAGTTTGTTATTTTGCATGTGTTAGTTAAGGATCACAGGTGGTTTGGATTTCTGTGAAAGGACAACATAAAATACGATGTCCTTTTCTAATTCTTTTGAAAACATCGGAACATGGGTGTGAATTTTTATTTTTGTTCACTGCACGTGTCAATTTGTAAAGGGACGACATGATAACAGAGTTTCTTTGTGTCTTTTTGTGCCAAAAAAGAAATAAAATTAAGGGAGGAATTAGGCATGGCCTTGTAAATTAATCTTAAATTTTCTTTCGACCTTTAACACAATTTATGTGACATGCATATGTATAGGTTCCAGTATTTGGCGGTATTAGAAGCGTCCTATCTTTGACTAGCTGCGTTAAACGAACTCAAAAACAAGTTAGGCTGTTGGAAATCTAAGTAATAAATTAAATAAATAGAAGAAGGTTCGTTAAAATTATGGTGTTTTTGGTTCGATTAACGGCATTATAATGCGGATGAATGCCTCTGGACAATTAAAAATGTTTATCGTGCCGTGAGGTCTGTTGTAGTATTATGGGGTTATTTGGGTTCAAAGGAGATAGGTTGTTGTGTCTCTCTGAATACCTACAGAGGCTCCTGGAGTTATTCGCTAGCAATTTGTTGTTGTTGTGCCTTTTGGGTATTCCCTATTGAAGTTGCGTTCAAAATGAAGTTACAAGTCCTGATGTTCTACTGAATATGTTGGCGTAGAGGATAGCTTCGCATAACCATCTTGTACGTGGACATGATTACATCCTTCCTCCTGCAACTTGAATTTTGTAATGCTTTTAGGATTGGTTTCTTGGACTTTATCTTTCCCTGAATATATATGGTGTATAGGAGAAGTCGCTGTAGTCTAGTAGGTAGTGTGCTGGCTTATTAGACGTAAAGCCAGGGTTCGAGTCCTAGACCAGACATCAAAATAAAATACAAAAAAGTATTTCTTCGGCGATTTCCTCTCAGCAGATTTCTGGCAAAAACTCTGAGAGTAAATAAAACCTGTCATAAAGAGTTTCTCAACAATCTGTCGTTCGGAGTCGACTTTAAACTGTAGGTCCCGGCACTTATATTGTAAATTAACACACACAACATAAGTAGTGTGAGAAGGTCAGGTTAGGTCGTAGTGGTAGCTCTGAAACGCAGTCCCCGTACTAACCAAGTTCCGCCAAATCAGGGAAAGGAAGAAGTTGATTAGCGCAAGGGCTGCACAAGTGTGAGAAACTTGGTCAATAATCCTGACTGATGGATTCTAATGACCAATTGCGTGTATATAGGAGAAGTTCGGTATCTTATTGATGATAATTGGCCCCAATATTGAGGTACCGGATAACTAGAGTGATTCTATCTTTGATCGCAATGTCCACTTTAAGCTGTAATTCCTTCATCCAGAAGGTTAATAAAAAAAATTGTGACCTTGAAGGTTGAAATTTATCTGATTTCCCTATAAATGAATAAATTTTCCTATTTTGCCTTCCCGAATAACCCAAATTTGTTCAGATTAGTAAATATACCAGCTTTCGTAAATCTGTCAGCTTGTTTTTGGTAGGTTAGATGATTCTAAAGTTAGAAAAATATATCGAATTTAACAGTCTCTAGTCGAAGCTCCTTTTGGGCATCCGGTTTTTAAAACCCCACATGAGGGTAACTGTTAAATCAGAGAAGATTTGACATTCGTTGAAACTTTTATTACCAGTCTTTTGGTTCTCATAGCGCCTATTTCAGCTTGAAGTATGCTACTCTAATTGAGTAATTAAGGAGTTTATCTAAAATTAAATTAATCAATTAAAAAATTACATTTTGGCCGCTTGATCCACAAATAATGAATGCTTAGATGATCATCTGTGGAATTTGCAGGCTAGGATCTTTCTATCATTTCTTTATAAAACTTTCTAGAATAATATGGTTGCCATACCACATTGCTTAGAAGCCATAAGCAAGATACAGCGCTGTTAAACCTTCTTGTGATGCATACTATTGATGTTATATCCCCTCTAAGAAGCATCAGAGGCTTCTGGGTGAATTATCCGAAGGGAAAATGTATCGTCAATCTTTCTTTTGTATTCCTAGCTGAGAAGATTGTATTAATAGGCCAATTCTTTAACAGTTTGCTTTAATTGCTTGGAATAAACGTTCAAATTCTGGGTGGGGAAGTTGCCTCAGTTATTTAACCTTGTAAGCCATTTTGCAAATTGTTTTTGAAAATCTAAAGGGCCTAACTGCTGCGTTTTTGCATGCTGTTCTGAAAATGTTATAAATTAACGAAAAAAATTGTTTTAAAATTTGAAACAAAATTTCTCAAGGTTTTTCGCCACTCTTTTCATGTTTTTTCGGTTTTCTGTAGCAGCAGCAGCAGCACATTTGTTTCTTTTATGATTTCATTTCGCTTATGTGTTGAAACGCAAGAAAGAAACGAAAACAAGTTTCTTTTCATTCTTTATTTGCACAAAAAATTTATAAAGACTAATGGACCGACCAAACACAGATAGACAAATGGACAGACAGACAAACGTTTGAATAGATGGATAGGCAGACAGACAGATACAAACAAAAATAAAATTAAATTTTTTCTTTTTCATCTTTTTCTGTTTCTTTTCTGTTTTGGCTTTTTTCGCTTCAAAAATGAACACAAGTTTATGGCTTAAATAAAAAAAAAAAAACAAAACCGTCATCTCATCTATGGTTTGTTTTATTTCAAGTTTTTTTCTCTCTCTCCATTTTGTTTTTGTTTTTCTAAATATTTAATACCGCAAAAATGTATTTTTTTCTTTCTCTCTTTTTTCATTTCATTTCTTGGGTTTCTTTTCTTTCTTTTTTTCTGTTGCATCTGCCTGCCTGCCTGCCTCTGAATATTTTCTTTTTGCAAAGTTGGTCTTAGAAAGCAACAAATGACCACCACCACCATTTGTTTCATACATTCATTGTCGTGGTTGTGGTTGTGGAGTCTTTCTTATCTTTTCATTCTAAAATAAGATTTAAGGATCAGCTTTTGTTGCCAATAACTGCAGCTGGTGAAGGGACATTGTGTCTGGAGAAAGTCTTAATCCGCCGCCTCACAATCCTATCGGTATTCGTATGGCTGTGCCTCTCTTATGTGAGTCTTAATGCCTGTTTTTCCAAGGCAATGGTTTTAAGATTATCCCAGATTTGTTTGAAAAGAACTTCAAAATCTAATTGGACGTTCTGGACACGAGCGACATGTTGTTTCAACAGCTACATTGAATACTCTGCACGAGCGATTAGCGGGCATTTTATATGGTTTTTGAAATCGCCATGGTCTAGTAGGTAGTGTTTCGGCTTATTAGACGAAAGGCTGGAGTTCGAATTCCAGGCTAGACATCAGAACAAAATCCAAAAAGGATTTCTTCGGTGACTTCTTCTCAACAGTTTTTTTACTCTGAGAGTAAATAAAATTGTCATGAAAAGATTCTCAAAAAAAATCTATCGTTCGGAGTCGACTTTAAACTGCAGGCCCCGTCACTCATGTATAAAATTAACGCACACAACACGAGTGGTGTGAGAAGCAAGGAGGTTGTACAATGGGTCAATTCGGCCTCCGGGTACTGTACTTGTCACAATTGACAAGTCACGCTTAACCTAATCTATATGATTTAGCATATTCAGGGCATTTTTCCGCCAATTCTCGTTTCAATCAAATTAATTGTTATCTATACCGGTCTCCCATGATAGCCTGTTTTGGTTTTATCAACTCATAACGTAATACAGTAAAACCCCGCTTAACGCTGCCCCATTTGAAGCTGTTTCAGTATTACGCGGTACTTTTGGGATTCCCCTAAATCGCGCATTGTATTGATATTTCGACGTCTCCATTCTATAACGTTCCAAGTGTACTTGGTATTAATGTTCTTGCATTTTTAAATTCTACGTTCTCTAATTAAAATTCTGTCAAAATTTGGCTAAGATGCATCGATCCGTTCCGAAGTTATTGTGAAAAATCTACTTATAATACACATATAGTCGTAGGGCGCGTGACACGTTTTCGACTTAGAATGTTATAGAACGGAGGCGTCGATTTGTCTTGCACTATATAAAATATGAAGTCGCCGTGGTCTAGTGGGTAGTGTGTTGGCTTATTAGACAAAAGGCCCGGGTTCGAATCCCAGGTCAGACATCAAAACGAAAAATATTTCTTCGGCGACTTCCTCTCAGCAGATTTCTGGCAAAGACTCTGAGAGTAAAAATTGCCATGAAAAGCTTCTCAAAAAAAAACTGTCGTTCGGAGTCGACTTTAAACTGTAGGTCCCGCCACTCATGTATAAAATTAACGCACACAACATAAGTGGTGTGAGAAGCTAGGTCGTAATCCTGACTGAAGGGTTATAATGGCCAATTATGTATGTATATGGCGACGGTCTATATTATGTTTCTTTTTCAACATTCTTTTGTCACCCTGTCTAGAATAAAGATTCCAACTGTATTTTTCCCCCGTTAAGCGGGGTCTTACTATACCATCAAATGCAGAACATTCCTTTGGTGCAATGGTTATTCTCCTTGGCTGTAGATTTTGCTCGTTATCCGCGTTTCGCTGATGTTTTCTTGAGCTTGGGGTTGCCGTGTTGCAAACATTTTACTTGTTGCCAATTGTAATTCAATGTATAGATGATTTCGATTAGAAAGGCTCGACAGCATTTTTTTGACCTACAAAAAGGTCTTCCAACATCTTTTTAGTTTCAGATCATGTCACTCCCCCTTTCCTTGGTTTTTAATGAAATCTGCGGATTTTAAATGATGCTTTAAAGTGACTATTTGCTCTGCTTGCGTTTTGTCGCATATACAGTAAAACCCATTTCACGCTGTTTCATCAGTATTACGCGGTTGCAAATGAAACGTCCATGTTGCAGACAAAAAGCGGTGCACTATCTAGCGACGATGTGTACTATGGATCTTTTTCAACGCTCAAAAGTATTTTCCGAACTCGGAATCACAGTACGAATGCATCTTTCCTGCGTTACAGTTGATTTATTAGTTGGCATCAACGTTATTTGGTGTACAAGAATGATAAACTAAAGCTTACGGCATCACGCATACAAAATTAAAACTTTCTGCGCATGTTGAATCAATGACGTCACGAAAATTGTTTTCATTGTTTTCCTATTGGCTAATGATAATGTTAGTTATATTGCAGGGCTGCCAACTACTTTGGCGTAGTGCATACACTTTTCAGAAGAAATGTTCATTTTAACATATGAAAAAGACTTGGAAACCTTTAAAATAGCCCAAAAACAACGTCATCTATCGGGAAATCATGCGCAAGGCGTAATCTTTAGTTTATCATTCTTGCTTGGTGTATACTTATGTATGTACGTGTTAAGTTGTCTCGTTTAATGCTGTTTCGTTTAGCGCTGGAACTTACTGGAATGTATCTGGCGCGTTAAGCGGGGTCTTACTGTACTGTTCGAGTAATTTTAGTATCTCTTTAAACTTTTCTGGTTGTTTCGGATGGGGATTGTGAAAATCCCCATTGTTGTTACGTGCAAAACCACACGATTTTACTGTGTTTTGTGATATGAATGTGCTTTCAATGTATAATTCCACAAGCAAACGGTTATACGATGCAAAACTTTCCGCAAATGCTTGTTTTGTTATCGGAAGTTTGATAGATTTTCTCATGCGATGGGGGCAATCAAATCAAACAATGTTTATCGATTTTAATAGTCCAAAAATTGCTCTTTTGCATGACGTACACAACACTGATTTGACTCAATACATAAGCAAGTGTTGCCATCGTGTAACGTAAATGGTTGATTTTGAAGTTATAACGCTAGAGTAACTAGGGTATCCTACCGCATTTAAGCAGTAATTTCAAGTGAATTAAAAGGAGTATAAAATTAAAAAGAAAAAAGAAAATTTGTTCTAAATTTATCGGGCTTTCTGTGCATTTTGTATATACGATTGCGACATGTATTCTTTCGGGTACAGGGTTAATAAAACAAAGATTAGATATTGAGATTACAAAAGCACGTTCGTATAATAAAATAATAAAAATTCCATTTGTTTTGTTCTTATTCTTTCTTTTTTTTTTTGTAAATCTAAAGAATTTTATCATTATTTTAAAAACAACTTCAAATAAATATTTATCGTTGGCTTTTAATGCAAGAGTTTTAAATAAAAATTTTTATTTCTAAAGAAATTTCTTTAAACTTAATAAAAAAAAGAAAAAATCAAGTCAACCCACTTTAGTATTAAAGAAAAAGAAAATGTCAATATTAATAATAATTATTCATAAGAAAAAAAATCAAAATTAGATCATAATTATTTGTGATTGAAATTAAATTAGAAAAAAATTCTAAGAGGGTTGATTTAGATTTTTTTCTTCCTTTTTTTTTTAAATACAATTTCTATATAAAAAAAAATAAAATTAGGGAAGTCGTCTCGTTTATAATTAAATATTTCATATCATAATGAAATAAAAAATTTGAAAAAAATACAAAAATATTGCAAAAAAAAAAAAAACTGAATGAATGTGGGCTTGGTTTAGACAAAATATTTCATTAAACCCCAACCATACGACGTCTACTACGGGCTCTGCTATAGCTACAGGTTATTATTATTAATGCCACCAACTGTTTTCACTGTTACCACGGCGTTCTAAAATATTTCTAATGGTTCTAATGCTAGAAACAGCACGACGACGAAATCAAGTAAATCACATTAATTGTGGTCTTTTTTAACAAGTTTTTCTTATTTTTTGTTTGTTTTGTTTTATATTGTTTCTTTTTTTTAGTATTTAATAATAAATTTTATGTATTTAATAACAAATTAAATTAATAATTACTGCTACAATCAAAAAAATTAAAAATTAGAGTAAGAATACAATCAGAATCAATGAAAATTAATTAAAAAATGTCGTTTCTTCATTAAAAGTTTACTTTGCAAAGTCTGAAACAGTGTGATGTACTCTCAAAATTGTTTTGTCCTTTATTCATCGTTATCGATCATTACGCAACATGAAGCACGGGCTCTTGCCTAACTCGACAAAACTAGGTTAGGTGGCAGTGTTGTAGTGTTGATCCTAAAAGCTCACTTGATTACGCATAGTGGCCCGTTGTGAATAAATCTTTTGTCTCCTACTTAATTAGAGGCTTTCAAATTGCCAGTGTGGCAATATGCTGTTCTGGCAATATGCAGTTTGGTATTAAGCACGCCCTACCGAAAACATTTGATGAGTTGTGAAATATTACATGCTGTTGCCACTGCAATTAGAGAACTTGTGACGAATTCCATTCGAATTTTGTTGGAATCACTATGTTGTC
Source organism: Sarcophaga peregrina (assembly GCA_014635995.1). Classification (NCBI taxonomy): domain Eukaryota; kingdom Metazoa; phylum Arthropoda; class Insecta; order Diptera; family Sarcophagidae; genus Sarcophaga; species Sarcophaga peregrina. The sequence goes on along the minus strand of CM025790.1, from coordinate 90,811,592 downwards.
AGCAATTAAACCTATCTTACGGTTCATTATGAATTATTTGCATTTGGACTGGCTTTTCAATTCATATAAAGTCCAATTCTTGCAAAACTTAAAGCCGGCTGACTATTCCCAATACCATATTATAGGCTGCTGTAGCAAACTTTCAATATTTTAGAGACGACTTGTCACATACGGTGTTCAGAGAACACAGATGAGATGTGAAAGTGGAATGTTTGTTGTGATCTGGAAGTCTGGGTTGCCGTGGTCTAGTAGGTAGTGTGCTGGCTTATTAGACGTAAAGCCAGGCCAGACATCAAAAATACAAAAAAAAATATTTTTTCGGCCATTTCTTCTCTTTCTCTTCTTGTTTCTCAAAGATCTGTCGTTCGGAGTCGACTTTAAACTGTAGGTCCCGCCACTTCTGTATAAAATTAACACACACACAACATAAGTGGTGTGAGAAATTCCCGGCTTCTTTGGAGACGATTGCTGTAGACTGTCTGTAGCACTGGCCATTTTATAGTCACCAGCAGCAACTCGTTTCCTTACCGTTCGCATCTTCGCTCTTTCCACCTTTCCTAAAACCTGCACAACGCATTGCATGAGTAGGGGTCATCCCCTTAGTACAGGTTTAATAAAAAAAAAAAAAAACTCGAAATGCCTACAAGAGATTCGTTAATTTAGGCTCATCTACATCTTTATTGCCAGTAGCGTCGCTTTGACCAGGTACCTTGCATATTCTAGTTCTATAATTCAACATAAAGTCGCCTAGCATCCCCGGCCAGATGTGATTTAAAAACATTTCCCAACATAGCTTTTCTTTGTTGCCAGAATTGCCTAAATTAATTTTTACCCCTCAGCTCTGTTCGTTATATCCTTTATGGCTAGTTCCTTATGCTTAACAGGAGCTAAAAAGCAGGCTGATGAACACTATATTCCCCAGGAAGATTAGGAATTTATTTCTAACATAGGTTGTGTTTTCGTCTATGAACACTTTTTCTAAGGCCAATAAACGTATGCCATTAAGTAATAAGATTTGGTGGCGTTAGGGTATCGTCTTCATCGCAATAACAGCTTTTTACATGAATTTTATTCACCAGAAAATAGTAAAGGAAATTCTTCCTTTTTAGCGTTTTTTAAAGTTCACAAGCTGACAACATTTTTCTCCGAAAGTCAACGTCATAATCAGTGTTGCCATTGCAGGAAGATATTAAAACGATGGAAAATAAAGCTTTTTACATAGAAAAAAGGAAAATTGTTTAAAAAATTAAGTTTTAATGGGTTTCTGTATTAAAATTTTTTTATTTTTAAAGAGAATTGCAAGTGTTTTATAACATTTTGTGTTGTATCGTCTTTGTTTTTCTCTTATCACATTTTATGGATTTTCTATGAATTTAATTTCTATCTATAGTTTGGTTTTTTATTTTTTTTTTTTGCTTTATTATCAATACACAATAAATATTGACTGATAATAATTATCTAAAGGGAAGAATATACAATAGCAATTGCAATTGATAATTTTTTTTTCTTTCTTGTGCTAGAAAACTAAAAAAATATAAAAGTCTCAAAAATCACGTAATACATTTTGTTTTTAATGCAATTTTTCATAATATTTTTCAAACGAAAATAAGGTTTTTTCTTTTTTAAAAAATTTCCAAATTAAAACAATTTTAAAAAGAGTTTTTATTTAATTTTTTTTTTTAATTCAAATTCTATAAACTGGGCCTTAATTATTTTGCTGTTCTCTTTTTTTAAGGTTTCCATATTCTATTTTTTTTCACTTTAACAAACTTTTTAAGCAGAAAAAACTTTTATTTTAAATTTATTTTTTCTATTTTATTTATTCTACTTTATCACACATTAGTGTTTGAGGTCGATTCTTATCTAATTTCAATTAATTTTTCTTTTTTCTGTTTCTTTCTATAAAAATTCATGGAGTCTCTTTCGTTCTCTAGTATATCAAACGCTTAATGAATTTCAAATTAGATAAAAAAAGAAAATTGTTCAAAAGAAAGAAGAAAAATAAATAACTTATTTATTTTTCTTTCGTTTTTCTTTATAAATATGACGCATTTTATTAATAACATTAGTTAGTTAATGGCCCTTTTAAGCTCTTCTTTTTTCTTTTTTATTTTATTATTAATTTAAAATTCTAGAAAGTATTATGCACTACGTTTCGATTGTATATTTTATTAAAATTAGGTTACACATAATTTTTTAATTAATAACGTCATATTTTTTCTTTTTTACTTTTTACCAATAAAAAACAATTTTAGTTTGCATTGGCTTTGAAGCCATATTCTTAGGTCTACTATTTTAGTTTTCTATCATTTTCATTAATAATGGTTACATACGTAAGCCTTAATTTAGTATTAAAGTATTTGAAATTTGTTTAATTACTTGCTTTCTTTAAAACTTTTTTAAATTAAATTCTGTAAGATTTTATAGAAAACTTTAATGATAATTTAAGATTCAATTGTTTTGAATTTTTTTTATTTTAACTTCATAAAATTTTTAAATAATTTTATAAATCTTTAAAAGGCATTATTAAAATTTGTCCAAATAATGCAACAATGTTCGTATTTATCAATAAAGAAATAATTTGCACTACAGCAACACTGAACAGGATCATGACACCCTAAACAAGTAGTAGGTAATTTTCCCTATGTATTGTTTTGTTTTCGGAAAACAATAGTTTTTGCACAAGGATGTGTGCATGTATGCATCAAGCATGTAAACAACATTGCGGTTTATCTTGCATTCTTTTTTTTTCAGCATAAACCAAACAGCCATTTTTAGAAATTCTTTAATAAAGAGAGGGAGAAAGAGAGAACGCGAGAGGGTATCAATAAACATCTGCCCTTTGTAAAGGCAGTTTCTTTTATAGTTTCCTCGTTGTTGAGAAGATCACATCTCCAGTACATTTTTAAATACAATTAAAAAGTAACGATTTTTTTTCTTTTATGCATAAACTAGTAATGTTTAGTACAAATACATACATATGTACATGCATTAAAGCTAGATAGAGAGAGATAGACAGAAGAAAAAAGAATGTATGAAATATTTGTATTAAAAGAGAAAATATCAAAAGAATTTTGTTGCTTTCCATTCTACAAAAACAACAACAGCAACAACATTAAGAAGAAGCAACATTATAACAAGCAAACGACCTTCACAGTCATTGGACTCTCCTGGTAAGAAGAGTATGTATTAAGAAAACCACAACCAACTAATCGTACTACATACTTCGGCAACTATACACACACACACACACACACACTCAGAATTCAACTATTCAAACAAAATAAAGTAAAACAAGTAGTCTGCTGTAGTGCTGCTGTTGTCTCTACCACTCAGGGAAAATAAATGCAGAGAGAAATAATAACGAAAAAAAGGGTATAACTTTACTTCGTGTGCTTCGTGCAGAATCAAGATCTCTTAGAAACGACTTTAGTTAAACAGCAACAGCAACAATAACAACATCAACACTAATAACATCAATAGAAAGCTTAAATATCAACACAATACAATAAAGAAGGCTTTCTTGCTTGGTTGCCTGTTTCCTATTAAAAGAGAAAAGAAAACCATTGCTGATGATGATGAACTTGATGATGATGTTAATGATGAGGATGATAATGATGGCAATTGATGTTGTTGTTATTGTTTTAAGACAAGAAAACACGCAAAAATTTCAAAACATTAACATCAGCAACAACAACAACAACATCGTCGTTTCTGTATAAAAATAACCACACAGCCATATTACTAACTTAAAATGCAATGACGTTGATGATTATAAGTTTGCTGTTGTTTGTGCTGCTGTGACTAAGGCCGCTGCTGCGACTTCAACTATTCTTGCTGTAGTTTTGAAAATTCTTTATTCCGTTTGTTTGCTTGTGCTCTCCTACAGTGATGCCAAACATTTTGAAGTTTAAACGTTATTTTGTAAGAATTGCTAGAATGTTTTAAGATTACATTTACTTGAGGGAATTGTTGGTTTTCTTTTACTTTACAAATTTCTATTGAATTTTTTTCCTTTTTTTTTAAGAGGAAATTGTTTATTTCCGGTTTTCTAAGAAACTTTACTTGAAGAACACTCAAGTATTTTTAGGCTTTTTTTTCATATAAAATTTTGATTGTTTGTTATCGTTAGTCTAACAGTAGCAGAGAGGGAATTAAGTTTTATGTTTTTGTAGACTTAAAACGCTTTGTCGCTTTAACGCTTTCATTGCAAATTGGCAAATTAAATTGCCACACTTATACTACTAGCTCTCGTAGCCTATAGTAATGGCTATAATGGCCATAAATTATAGAATGGAAAGTAAATAGAAATATTATGGCAGTAGAAATACAACACAACACTTGCATACATACAAACATACATTTTAAATATAGAAAAATGTATAGACAGAGACATTCTTTTTGAATCTGTTTTTTTTCTCGCTACTTTTTGATAGACGGTCAACAACGTTAGCTTTTCCTTTACAACAACAGCAGCAGACTTGTTTTGTTTTCTGCTTCCTTTCTCTTTCAAGAACATTTTTATTTATTGCCAAGTTTTTCTTTTTGTTTTTGCTTTTTTTCACTATTTCTTAACATTGTTACCACCCGACTGTCTCTCTCTCCCGACTGTTGGTTTAAAAACCAAGCCCAGTTTTCGAAATTAATACCGGCTTTTTGGTTGTTGAAGTAAGTTGTTGTGTTGTTCAGTCATTGTTATCAGACACAGTCTACCAAGAAGAAGACATTGGAAAATTATATTAATGGACAGACAGCAAAAATTATTTCTTTTTTTCTTGTTCATTTTAAGCCAAGAGGTGTAGAGAGCATAAAATATAATTTGGTTAAAAAAAAATCCTTAAAATGGTCGATCGAACCCGGGCAGTGGTACCTTTCACAAGAGCAGGTAAAATGGGAAGGAAAATATTCAACACTTGGTTAAAGTACGGAAATTGGAGGTAAAATATTTGATAATATCACTCGATTGTACATCCCATACACACATACATACATAATTGGCCATTAGAACCCTTCAGTCAGGATTATGGCCTAGCTTCTCACACTCGATAGTAGAGAAGGCTCATATACAAAGCATTTCAGAAAAGGTAAGAATGTCAGAGGAAGTCCTACGTACGATCTTCGGTCTTGTGCGAGTTGGCGATGATTTCCGCATCCGATCTAACAGTGAGCTGTATGAGCTCCTCAACGACATAGACGTTGTGCAGCGTATTAATATCCAGCGGCTGCGCTGGCTCGGCCATGTCGTTCGAATGGAGGAGGATGCTCCCGCGAAACGGGTATTTGATGTGGGGATCTGCGGAGGTCGGCGAAGAGGACGACCTTGTATCCGTTGGAAGGACCAAGTCGAGGAAGCCCTGTCATCGATTGGTGTGACCAACTGGCGTAGGCGCGCAAGAAGCAGAGGCGCCTGGAAGGATGTGTTGCTGCAGGCCGAAATCCGTTAATCAGGTTGTTATGGCCAATTAAGTAAGTAAGTAAAGAGTAAGTAAGAATGTCAGAGTGATCTACAGAAGGCTTTGATATCATGAATGAAGTCGCCGTAGTCTAGAAGGTAGTGTGTTTACTTATTAGACGTCAACTTGGCAGGGCCTTCTTTGTGAATTTGAGTTCTGTGTCGCGTGCCGGCATCAAGGCTCTCCACAAATTCATTAATAACAGCTTGAGCTGGTTGAGAGGTGCTAGGGCTTCATAAGTGTAATCGCATTCTCACCCTATTTTGTTTTGTGTCTATTTCTTTATGTGTAATTCCTCCATTTCCCATTCTCCCTCCCCTTACCTACATTGCTATATCCTTCCTCCCCTAAGGACAATGTACAATGGGTCAATTTCGACCTCCGGAAACTGTACTTGTCTTGACCGACAGGTGCACGTTTTCTGACCTAACCTAACCTAACCTATTAGACGTAAGGCCCGAGTTCAAATCCCAATTCAGACATCAAAACGAAAATATTTACTTTGAGAGTAAATAAAATTGCCATGAAAAGCTTCTGAAAAATCTGTCCTTCGGAGTCTAATTTAAACTGTAGGTCCCGCCACTCGATGTATAAAAATTAACGCACACAACATAAGTGCTGTGAGAAGCTAGGTTGTAATCCAGACTGAAGGACCATGAGTGTGGAGATGAGGGATTTACCAACACAACGTAAATCGCCTACAGCAGCACATCGCAATGTCATCATAATTATTGTGTTAAAGCTGTCATCATTATAATCAAAGAAAAGAAGATTAAAATTAAAAATTAATTTTAAAATTTTTTCTATCGTCGTCCACTCTTCTTTTTCTTTTTACACAACGTTTTGCATTGAAGCGCCACCATCACACCACAAAAACTGATTTTTATTAGAAAAACAAAAAAAATTTTTTTTTTGTAAATCGAATGGAAGAAAATAAATTGATTTTATTTCTCGTCCGTCCGTTCGTCTGTCTGTCCATTTCTTTGTAAAATTGATTCTTTACGTTCGTTTGGCCGTTCGTCGTTGTTGTTGTTTTTTTTCTTTATTTTGAACGCCGTTTTTTTAAGTATTGTTTAGCGAAAGTTGAGTTCAGTTCGTTTGTTGTTGGTAGTTAGAAATGAAAAACAACAACAAGAAAATTATTTAAATATTAATTAAAAATATGTATGTAAACATTTAAAGAAATTAGAAAGTAAAAATATTTGAAAAGAATAGAAAAACAAAAAATGACTTGAAGTCGCTATAGTTTGTTGGCTGTATTGGCTTATTAGACGGGAGTCGGCGGTTGAAAATCCCAGCTCAGCAATCTTCTTGTAAACACGCTGATAGTTGAAAAAAGTATACAAGAAAAGTGTCTGAAGAATGGGTTGTTCAGGTTCCCTTACCATTAATGGATAAAATTAACACACACAACATGGGTGGTGTGCGAAGGTAGGTTGTAATCCTTACTAAAGGTTTTTTAGTGGCCAGTTAACTAAGATTTCCTAGGTTTCATCGTAAGCAGTGGATCGACAAATGTGCTGAAAGAGAAGACAAAAAATCTCCTCTTTAGGAGGACCCATGATGACCCATTCCTTTATGGCTGATAATTGCGCTCTTGGGTGGTAATAAGAGCATGAGGAAATAGAAAAATTGTGTAAAAAGCATGATAAGGACACTTTCTTCCGAAATTATTTCATATTTTTGCAAAGGATCGTCGTCGCCGTGGTCTAGTGGGTAGTGTGTTGGCTTATTAGAGGAAAGGCCCGGGTTCGAATCCCAGGTCAGACATCAAAACGAAAAATATTTCTTCGGCGACTTCCTCTCAGCAGAGTTCTGGCAAAGATTTTGAGAGTAAAAATTGCCATGAAAAGCTTCTCAAAAATCTGACGTTCGGAGTCGACTTTAAACTGTAGGTCCCGCCACTCATGTATAAAATCAAAGCACACAACATAAGTGGTGTGAGAAGCTAGGTCGTAATCCTGACTAAAGGGTTGTAATGCCCAATTATGTATGTATGTGACATGAAAAGGGTCTGAAAATTCGGTTGTCCAGGGTCGAGGTTATACTGCAGGTCCCACAACATGGGTGGTGTGCGAAGGTAGGGTTGTAATCCTTACTAAGATTTTTAGTGGCCAGTTAACTAAGATTTCCTAGGTTTCATCGTAAGCACACACAAAATCTCCTCTTTAGGAATACTGATGGTTCATTCCTTTATGGCTGATAATTGCGCTCAGGGGTGATTATAAGACCACTGGCAAATAGAAAATTGAGCACGAGGAATTAGAAAAATTGTGTAAAAAGCATAATAGGGCACTTCCCTTTGAAATTATTTCATATTTTTGCAAAGGATGATACAAATCTCTCGGATTTGTTAAGACAGAGCTCTTAAGGAGAAGTCAGATTTGCAGAAACTTTTTTGGGAGATAGAAAGAAGCATTTACTCGGGAAGTTTAAAATTCCAAGTTCATTTCTTTTCCTATTTTGTTGTATGCCTTGCAGGGGTGGGAACGTGGTTTACTTTATTAGTTAAATTTTTCTCAGAAGTGCCTGATTACGCTCCAGATTTTTCGAAAATCGCCTCCTCACAATTGAAAAACTTAGATAATTTGGTGATTTCCCTTTTTCAGTTTTACAGAATGAAAAGAATTTCGGGATTTACTGTGGTAAAATTGCAAAAAAAAAGTGGAGTCGATCGTATTACACGAATGCTGGGAATTCAAGCAATTAACAGTAGAAGCTCGTTAATTACAACCTCTAATAATTAGAAATTCCAGAAATTAAAATCAGTGCTTGCAATACATTATAGGCTCAAAAATTAAAATTTTAACACATTGACTGCCGCAGTAGTTTGCCAAATAACGATAATTTGATTTTTTACATGAAAGAGTACGAGAAAACTCGTATTTTGGCGCCCTAGAAAGGAACGCAATCTACGAGTTATCTCGTAGTCGTCTGTTAACGTATTAAATTCAAATTCTAGAGCGTATACTGTATTGCAAGCACTGATTCTAATTTCTGGAATTTCTAATTACTAGAGGTTCTAATTAACGAGTTTCTACTGTTAATTGCTTGAACTCCCAGCATTCTTGGATTGCTATCGACTCCATTCAGCATTTCGAGTGCATTGCAGAAGTGAATTTCAAGGGCTTTATCCATTTATTCGAGAATTATTGTCGAAATACTCATTGTTAGTGGATTACGATCTTCATTAAGGGTGTAATGACCTTCGTAATATTCTTTATTACAGCGATGGACGTTTAGTAACCTAACTTAACCTAATTGTTGTTGCACAAACTGTCATCATTTAATGGTTTGCATGTCAAAATGTATATTTTTTTTTAAAGTCCGCTGTGTGTAATTGTATTTACAAAAAAAGAACAATAAAACTCACTTGACGTAAAGTGACGTCAATGTCAAGTGCGAGAGAGAGAAAATATTCTTACAATGACATGGAAATGAAATGAATTGTAATAAAAAAAAACCTCAAGAAAAAAAGGCAAAAACAAAATGGAACATATTTTGTTAAAGAATTTATTCAACCGCAATCATATTTCATAAGGCCCCAAAGCCCAGAGGGGTCAAAAAACTTTTTTAAAAATGTACGCAAACAAATTTTACACACAAAATATAGAGAAAGAAAAAATTCAAGAAAAAAAATTAATTTTTTAAGTACAAGTTCAAGTACAAGGCATTTTTGTTTAAAGAAAAATTCGAAATAATTTTTTTTCTTTTTATATTTTTAAGTGCCTGGTTTTATGTTTTAAAACTCACAAAAAAATTCATATTAAAAATATAAAATTACTGAAGCTTGGCTTTTCAAATTAAAAACAGTCTTTAATTATCAAAAGCTAACGAAAAAAGAAAAATCCACAGAAAACTTGTTTAATTATGGCTTATAAAACAAGAATTTTGTTCTTCTTTAAGAAAAATTACCCATGGTTTACATACCACCACTCACTTAAGGGCATTTAACTCAAGCATTAAGTTTTTTTTCTTCTTCTTGTTTTGTTCTCTCTCTTTCTCACAAATTTTTATTTCAATTATCGGTCATGCCAGTAGGCTGGTTGTTCCAACCTTTAGGCAGCCATTAATTTGTAATCATTTTGAGGAATATCGCTGTCGCTGTTTTTAACTCTTTTATAGGTATTCAGTCTCTCTCACTCTCTCTCTCTCACTCTCTCTCTCTCACTCTCTCTCTCTCTCTCTCTCACTCTCTCTCTCACTCTCTCGCACTCTCTCGCACTCTCTCACTCTCTCTCGCACTCTCTCTCCTCACTCTCTCTCTCTCACTCTCTCTCGCTCTCTCTCTCTCACTCGCTTAAACTACAATTTGAATTACTTTACAGCAGCAGTCATCACACACGTTATGATCGATTTGAAGATCAATTCGAATTAAATTAGCAAAGACAAGAACCATTAAATTTTAAAAAAGCCAAAGTTAAAGTTAACAGAACGCTATGTATTCATGGCTTCCAAAACAGCTTTTCTTACAGTCGGGCAATTCTTTGGGACCAGATCTAATTACATAATTGGTCAATATAACCTTTCAGTCAGGATTATGACCTAGCTTCTCACACCACCTACGTTATGTGCTTAATTTTATACATGAGTGGAGGGGGACCTTCAGTTTCAAGTCGTCTACGAGCAACAGATTTTTGCAAAAGTTTTGATGGCAATTTTTATTCACTCCCAGAGTTTTTGATAGAAATCTGCTGAGAGAGGAAGTCGCCTAACAAATTTTTTCATATTTTCGTTTTGATGTCTGACCTGGGGTTTAAACTTGGTCTTTTCGTCTAATAAGCCAACACACTACCTACTAGACTACAGCGACTTCAAATGAGAAAGAAGAAAAAAAGCGTGTTCTTTATGAATGGGGCTAAATGGGATAAAAAAATGGACTTGTAGGGGGAAAGGACCATGTGGCCGGGATAGTTATGGCATTAAAGCAGGAGATATAGGCTACGAAACGTAATTGTTTTCTTCAGATAAGCAAAAATAAAGCGTGTATTGAATGAATGAAGCTAATAGGCTAAATGGAATACAAAATGGACTTGTAGGGGAATGACAATGTGAACCTTATTGTCGGACGTGTCGTTGGAACCGTAGATATAGGCTGCGGCATAATAGTTTTCTTCAAATGAGTAGATTTTCTCGATTCCACGGCATTCTCAGCAATTTGCTATTATTTCTACCGCAACTGTATGTTGTTCCCTTTGGTACAGTCAGTGGAGAAAGTCATCTCAAGTATGTCTTTATAATTTTTCATTTTTAATTTGTCTTTGACTGTGTTTAACTAAACTATGAAGATACCCAACGCATCACACTTGAAAATGTCAGTCAAATAAGTGTCTTTGAAGAGGATTTTAAAATTTTTTTTTTAACTGCAAAAATAATTTCTAAAATTTTTTTCCACACTTTTTAATTCCATAAATAGTTACACGGAAATTTGCAGAGGCAAGTGAACTATTTTTTTTTCAATTTATTTAAGAATTTTATTCTTTGCCACCGTACTCGTCTTCATTTCTTTTCAAAGTTATTGATGGAGTCATTGAGTTTTTATCATAAGGAGTGTGGATGAAAAAATTTGGTGACACACCAAAAATTTATAAAAATTATTTTATTGTTTGCGAAGCTTTTTTTTTGTTTCGGCATGATTCTTTTTTCCATATTACCGGCCTACTAAGTGATTTATTTTTTATCGCTCGTAGTCATTCACTTTAGAATTGATTCGTATCACAAAAATAATTCGGCCAGTTATCGAGGCCTGTCCCCTCTGTGTAATTATTAAATCAGTGGGTTGAGTCTTTTTATATCAAAATTATCAGACTGAAAACGAGTAAAGCTGTCGTTTTTCTAGTTACAACATTTTTTTCCAGCTATCTGAGACTTATTGGCTCAAAAATGAAATGTTCAACTGGGCTCTATTTCCTTAGAACTTGATATGGACAGACAATTATCAATCAAAGCGGCAGGATCCCATATTGTCAAATCAAAGGACTTTAGGAGTTGCATGGACTTTCTACAACCTCCACTACTGGGTTCCAAGACCCTATGGCATAGAGAGGAACAAAAAGGCGAACGAACGGGCATGGAAGGGATCGAAAATACCTGAAAAGGGGGCGACAGAGGAATTATGTGTGCCTCTATGGGAATACCCTTTAAAATTGGAAAAAACTGCTTGAAATTCAACAAACTGTAGTTGATCCAACATACCTGATTGCTGAATTTCAAAACTGTTGTGTCACGCAGCTGGAAGCAAGCAGACTAAGCATCTACTTAAGTTTACAGTAGCTGCAATGATTTGGAAGAAACAGAATTCACGCAGCACCATTTATGCAGCAGCCTGAATGCAATTCAGAATTTTTTTGTTTATTTTTTTTAAGCCTAACCGCAACATAGAGGAAGTCGTTACTTCCCCTACACCCACTAAATCCCCAGTCGGCTCGTGGTCTATATATGCGAGTGCAGTGCACTTCAGAATAGACGTCATGGATTTCTGGATATGATGGTGAACGTTTGACTAAAGGAAACGGCCGACTTCATTCAAATCTCGGGGTGGTTTAAAGACAGCATTAATGGATCTTGGCAATGGGGAGGCTTAATTCATACTGGGTAATACAATGGACCATACGGCTACCAAAGGAACTTGCTAGTGATCGCAAAGCTAACTGCTAACCTAACATAACCTAGAAGAATAACGATGCCTATGACCAATTTTTCCAAAACCTATCAAACATTTTCGGTTGGTTTAAGGTCTTGCACCCTGGGGGGTGTAGTGTATTAATCTCTCTGGAAGAGGAAATTTCCTTAGTATTGTTATCAAAATTTTTCTCTAATAGAGCGTCACTGAGTTTTTCCCTTAACTGTCTGGAGCAATATACGCCAAATTCAGTTGTAAGCTTACAGTATTGAGGGAATTTCGTAAATATTTTGTTGTGGAACCGCTTAAATACATTAAAAACCTTATTATTGTACCAACAACATAAAAATGTTGTTAAAAAAATACTAAAAAATAAAACACCAACGCATTTAAATCAAATGCCATATAATAATTTTTTTTATGAGATTTTTATGATTTTTGTTTTGGTTACTTTAATGTGTTGGTATTTTAAAATTATTTTTATTTCTTTAAAAATTTTATTTTTTTTTTGGCAAAAATTATGAAATCATTAAAAAAATGAAAATATAAATTTTATAAAATGAAAACATTAAATCACACAATTAAAAACATCAATCATATGCATGTTTTTGATACCTTAATAAATAAATACATAAAATAAATATCTAAGAAACACTGAAAAATAAACGTAAGCCAAGCAAAACTGAAACCAGTAACACTTTTTTTCTTTTTTTTATAAAGGGGATTATGGCCCAATTAGGGTAGTCTACCCAGTTTATTTATATATTTTTCTGTTTTTTTCGTTTTCTATCGTTTTTGTATTTATTCATTTGCTGCTTAAACATTTTAGTTGGCAAATTACATTTCAAACTAATGTTATAATGTTACTGGCAGTTGATTTCTTTAACAATTTTTTTTTGCTTTTGCCAAAATATCAAATGAAATTTATGGCTTAAATTAAATTTTTGCTTGTTTTTTTTTCACCATTGCCTTACAGTAATGGTGTCTCTACCTCTATCAACGAACCAACAAACATTTGCTCTGTTTGGCTTACCATAGCTGTAGCTCTGGCTTGGGCCAACATTTAAATTAATGACTGACTGGCTGACCAACATTTTGTATTTTGTTTCTTTTTTTTTTAATAGTTTAACCATAGAGATTATATAATATCATAAAATAAACCCAAAAAAAAATAAAAATAAAAAAAAAAAACAATTTCAATTGAATGAATTGAAAGCTCCAGCAAAATATTTCTGGTATTTTAATTGCCGGTCCGGCATTAAGATTTGATTTTAATTTAATCTATTTAAGATAAATTTTATAAATTGCTTTACAAATATCTTAAATTGTTTATTAATCTTTGTTTTTTTCTTCAAATTTCTTATCGTTGCAGGTAATATTTAAAAGGATTTCTAATCTAAACATTTATTGGCCAATCACATGGTAATATTTTTATAAGAAATTTTATTTTATTTAATTTTTTTTTTTTTTGTAAATAATTGATTTTTATTATTATTTATTGTTACAAAAATTTAAATCTTTTTAAAAAACTAGTTAACAAATACAATTCGTATTCAGCGCATCTAAAAAAGAATAAAAAAAATAATACACCCACTATGATGTGCTGATTCGCCGCTAGCCAAGCAACGAATAAGCGAAAGAGCTTAAGAATGTTTGTATAAATTCTCTCTACTGTGTAGAGTCTATACCGTTCATTTTCCTGTGGTGTATAGTAGTTACTATTTTTATAATATGTTCCCTCTTTTAAATCACTAAAGAACATGCACGCAGTGGCTAAAATAAACACACACAGGATTTTACAGTTACACACACATACACATAAAAAAAAAAACAATTAAAAACCACACCATCTCTGCCATCACCATCTCCAAAAACAAACAAGAAAACAAAATAAAAAAAAATCCCTTTGAAAAATTTATAAGAGAACTTTATTAGGATGTTTTTTGCAATATCAGCTCGGGAAATAATTAATGCACACGCACACGTGCTCTCACTCTACTCTTTTGTAAACGTTTATTTATGTATTTGCAATCTATTGATCCGAGAATAATTCCTTTCTCTTATCCTTTGTTTTGTTTGACACCCCACTATCATATGTTCATTCTGTTTACTATGCAGCAATAGTAGTACCACCACCAACAACAACAACAACAAATATTAAGAGAAAAGGGATTTTTTCTTTAAGCAAATAAAAGCTGTTGCTGTGGTTAAACATTCGTTAATAGTCGTTTTGGTGTGAGGATTTTTTTTTTGTTTTTCGGGGGAGAGAAACTATACTACGTGTTTACGTTTGTTTTAGTTGTTTTGGTTAAATACCCGTTAACATTCGTATCGATTCGTACCGATTCGTCTTTCTCCCTTGGTGGTAATAAATGCATTCGTGTTTACTCTCTCACCATGACCCTTAATAAAGGGTATTTTTTTGTTTTTTCTTTTAAACACTATGCTGCTCTAATATTTGTTTTTGTTTATCTTAAATTGAGGTTAGGGTTTCCTCTCCATCATAAATTGTATTGGGGGAAAGTCGGGGGGGATTGTAATTTTCAACGAAGATGTTTATTTACTAATAAATATTTAATAGGCACAAATCCGCCCTTAAAACTAAGATTTTTATCCTTGTTTTTTTGCTTATTTTCAAAAGATTATTAAGGAAAAAAACAATTAAAGTGGGGGGAGAATCAATACACAGATTAACTAGGACTTTAATATGGTTTTCCTGGTATTTAAAGTGAAATTTTTATCGGCAAATTTTAGTTTAGATTAACTAGTTTACTTGGAAGACTATTTATCTGTTTAGACCACGACCGTCAATGCGTTTTTTTTAGTTTTGAGCTGAAGTAGAGAATTTTCGAATTTGTTCCAACAAAAGTGTGCATGATTCACAATCTCTGGTGGCTATGTATTTACATACTTAACCCAACCACCTCCTGTATCCATCAACCATTTTCCTCCACAGGTCTGCTGTATCGCATTACTTTGCGGAGGGCTGACAATAAATAAAATTTCGCCTTAGTACCAGCATAGTCATTCGCTGACTGTATTTGCTCCATAGAATTCAAGAATTTAACTTTTCCCTTTTTTTTATTCCAACCACCAATGGTGCCTACGTACTAAACCTACCCCACCCCCTATATCCATCAACCCATGCCTTTTTTCAGGACTGCGGTAAGGTATAACTTCGAGGAGGACTGGTTTGCTTTAAAGCTTTCCCACATTAAATTAAATTTCGTCTTCGTATACACCTCCAACCTTCGGAGTTCCAGCATAATGTCAACCATTCGCTGACTGTATTGGCTCCATAGAATTCCAGAGCTTAAGATCTTCACCATTAAGTAGATTTGGTTTAAAACCCCGTTTTACCGGGGCATTTAAATCTGGGGCAGTATATTAGCGCGCTTTACAGCATACAGTTTGGTCATATAGGGGAGAGATATCATGACAATAATGGTGTCATCAACGTAAGCTTGCATGCAGGTACTCTTATGAGACAAGGGCATACAAGCGCATAGATAACATATTAAACGCCCATACTATTACACCGGCGTAGTACTCGTATTGAATCGCTATTTACAATAGAACCGAATTTCTTCCTTAATATTCATCGGCAATATAAAGTTTTAAGTTCACGATTTTTAAATATGCACTCATGAGCCCCGGTTAGCTGAACCTCTACACAATCTGTCATTTTATTTTCGTTGGCCATTTCAAGTTTTAAATTCACGAATTTTGAAATATTTACTCATAAGCCCTGGTTAGCCAAATGTCCACCCAGTCTCTTACTTTTTATTCGTCGGCCATTTTAAGTTTTAAAATCACGATTTTTAATTAAGCACTCATAAGTCCTGGTTAGCCAAACCTCCACGGAACGTACGTTATTGTTCTTGTTGTTTTGATTATGAAAAGCAAAGTAAATATTTGCCGAAATTACATTAAAATTCCGTAATAACCCGCATCGTATTTCAAAAACGAACATACGTTCCGTTACATTCCGTGGACGTTTGACTAATCGCAGCTATATACACCATAAACGTTAATTTTGTTCGTTCTATTCATTAGAAGGCCGTGTTTAGTTCTTTTATAAATTTCCCTTTTGTGTTGTTATTTTAATAACTGCTTTAATATTAAATGGTATAGTCGTATGTTTGATCACTTTATTCATCATCATCGTCATATCACTCACATCTGTTTACATAAACACAGAGAGCTGAGCTATTCAAATAAAACAGAAAAAAAATTTAAAAAAATAAAAAAGAAACTGCATATATTGGCCTTGAATTTATATTTTATTTCCATTTGTAAACACTACAATAAAAGAAAAAACACTTTTTTGTTGTTGTTTAAAATGATAATTATGCGGTTGTTGTTTTTGTTTTTAGTTAGTTAGTTAGTTGAATGGCTGGCTGGATGGCTGGTCGGTTGGCTGGTTATAGCATTAATAATATTTCTTCTATTCATACTTTTTTTTTATTTTAACATGCATACAACACAACACAACACACTATACCACACCACACCACATCACATCACATCACACCATACCCCACCACACACATCACAATAGATAACATAACATAATACATCTGCAATTAAATACGCAACAAATAAAAATATGCGTAAAACGTACAAATAATACTCATACGCCACTTTAACAACAGGTTTGTTGTTTTTTTTTTATTTTTACATTTATTTGTTTAAATTTTGTTGTTGTTTTTTTTCTAAAGTCTGCTATATTTGTTATTTAAAATTTGCATACACTTTTTTCCAATGGAGTCGGCGAAAAAAAAGACCCATTGCTAGTGAGAAAGAGAGAGAGAAGGCGATATAGGTTGAGTCAGGGTAGGAAAGTTTTCTATTTCGTTATAATATCGCTGTTTTGTGTGTTTGTGTTTGAGTGTGATAGTGTAGTCATTCCTAGTTATTGTTGATTTCTTTCCCTTCTTTATAGAAGGAAAAAAGCTTTACTCAGTCGGGTGTTGTCGTCGTTTATTTCATTTTTTATGTTGTCTCATTGTTTTTCGATTTTTATTTGTTTGTTTTAGGTGGTTTTTGTTCTTGTTGCTTGGTTTAATTTATGAAAGGTTTTTTCTATTAAGTTTTGTTGTTGTTTTTTAATTTCTGTTCTTAGGGTATTATTGCTGCAGTAGTGTGAATAAATACAGTAGTGGAAAGGGCTATAGGAATTCTATATTAATTGATAATTAAATTGTTAATGATTTTTGTATGTTATTTACCATTTTTGTTCTTTTTAATACTAAAATGGTAATATTAAACAAATAATGTTTGAATATCCAATAAATTAAAAATAAAAAATTATAAAATAAAGGTAAAAAGATTTAAAATATGAAAACTAATAAATAAATACAAAACTTAAAAAAAAATAATTATACGTTAGGATATTAAAACAATAGGCAAAAAATAAAGTAAATTATTGAAAAAATCAAAAAACCTTTAAAAAGTAATAAATTTCAGTTATTTTAGAGAGATTTGAATAAAATTTTTCAAAAAAATAGAGAAAAAATTTTAGTTTCAATTCAATCCAAAAAATTGTAAAATCTTATAAAAAAAAATTATAAACAAAAGAAAAAAATATAAAAAATTATAAAAAAAATCATAAAAAAAATTATAAAAAAAAATAATAAAAAATTATAAAAAAAAAAATCATAAAAAAAAATTATAAAAAAATTATAAAAAATTATAAAAAAAAAATTATAAAAAATTATAAAAAAAAAATTATAAAAATTATAAAAAAAATTATAATAATATATAAAAAAAAAAAATTATAAAATAATAAGAAAATATAAAAAATTTAGAAATTAATATAAAAGAAATAAAGAAAATAAAGAAATTTAAAAATTAATATACAAGAAATAAACAAAACAAAAAAATATCAAAAAGAAATAAACAAACAAAAAAAAAAAACAATAAAAAATAATAAAAAAAATTGAATAAAAATTCTAAAAAATAAAATAACAACAAAAAATAATAATAAAATAAATAATATAATAAATTAGTATAATTAAAATAATATAATTAAATAATATAAATAAAATAATAAAAGAAAAAAATAATAAAATAATAAAAAATAATAAAAAATAAAAAAATAACAACAAAAATAATATATTAAAATAATATAATAAAATAATATAAATAGAATAATATAATAAAATAATAAATAATATAAGATATAATAATATAATAAAAATAATAATAATATAATAAAAATAATAATAAAATAATTAAAAATAATTTAAAATAATAAAACATTAAAAAAAACAAAAATAAATAATAAAAAATTAAAAAGAGAACAAAAATAATAAAAAATTCACAAAAGCAACAAAAATAATAAAATAACAACAAAAATAATAGAATAACATCGAAAATAATAATAAAATAATAAAAGAATAACAAAAAAAAAAAAAAAAAAAATAATAATAATAAAATAATAAAAAAATAATATAAAAATAATATAAAAATAATTTAAAAAAAAATACTAAAAAAAATAATATAAAATAATAAAAAAATGTAATAAAAAATAATAAATAATACAAAATTAATTAAAACAATTCTAATAAAAGATACTACCAAAAATTATAAAAAATAAATTGAAAAATAATAGAAAAAGTAATAAAAAAATTTGTATAAATAAATAGCAAAATACAGTATACGCACTAAAGTAAACTAATTAAAACTGGCGTAGTCAATGATGGAAAACAAAATGTTCACATTAAGCGGTGTTCACATTAGCGCGCGAACGCTGTATTTTGAAAAATATTTGATGAAATTTTCAAAAATAAAAATTTAATTGAAAAAAATTTAGAAAAAAATTCAAATAATACGAATAATCAACAAAATATTCTGCATAGAACGCTTAATAATCTATTCGAGTTAATTAATTTTTTTTAAATTTCCTAAATAAAAAATCTTTGAAATTGAACAAACATTTTAGAATATGTGTACATATGTACATAATTCTTTCATTTGTTTTAGTCGTGAGAAATTTTGTGGTTTGTTTTGTTTATTTTTTTCATTAAATAAACATTCCAATTAGACCAAGAAATTTATTTATATACGTACCACTTAATTGTATTGTTTACATTCGAGGCGTGCTAAACATATTGAATATTCAAAATAACGCCGCCATGTGCGTTTATTACATGATGATGACAGATTTCACGCGTTCAACAGCCAGCTATCCAGTCTGCTAGCACATGTCAAACATAATACAATTAAACGTTATGAAAATAATTCCCTTCAATTCTATTACAGACACTATGGCATGCACACAAAATTTTGTTTAAAAACCAACCCCCCACACCTACATAATTGTAAAAAAAAAAATCCCTTTTAAATAATTTAAGAGTTTAAGAGTCTTTATGACAATAACAACAGATGGAAATATTTTTTTTGTTTTGTTTTTGAATTCTTAATCTATTAATAATTGCCAAAGTGTTAAAATACGTGACATACATGTACTACATACCACACTCACCTACATGTTGAAATAAAATTACTCATGAGCCCTAGTGATGATAGAAATTCCCTTTCGCTTGTACTTTCAAATTTAAAAGGGTGTTATTACACCAATACATATACATACATACCGAAGGGAATTAATTTAAAGTTTTTGACTTCTTAATGTCGGGTTGTCAACAACAACTGTACACAACAATGCAATGCATAACAGCATTGTCTCTCTCATTTACTCTCTTTATACTCTCTTTATGAGGAAATTATTAAAAGGATTTTTTTTTGTTAGTAAGAATACATGTGTGTGTGTGTGTGTGTTATAATAGTTAGAAATTCCTTTTCTTATGCTAAATGATGAGTCTCTTATATGAGTGGCTGTACAGTCACGAAAAGAAGTGTCCATACAACATAAGCAGTACTGTAGTGTAGTGATAATATTTTTGGGATTTATGCTGCGCTTATTATCGATAAAATTGCAAAGAAATTGTCCCCTCTAGGGGTAAACAAAACCAAGACTAAATTAAGACTATTCTCAAGACGAAACAATTTTTTTTTGTTCCTGTTACTTCGTATGTTATACATCAAAAAAAAAAAGAACTTACTGTTGAACATATCGACGCCTCTGTTCTATAACATTCTAAGTCGAAAAAGTGTGTTTTGAGTTATAAGCTCTCAAAGTTTTTACGCGACATACGACCGACTATATCTGTATATTAAGTAGATTTTTCGCAACTTCGGAACGGATCGATGCATCTTAGCCAAATTTTTACAGTATTTAAGTTAGAGAACATAGAATTTAAAAATGCAAGAAAATTAGTACCAAGTACACTTTGAACGTTATAGAAGGGAAGCGTCGAAATATCAATACAATGCGCGATTTAGGGAAATCCCACTACTACTGCGTAATACGAAAACACCATTAAACGGGGCAGCGTTAAGCGGGGTTTTACTGTATTACATTATGAACTGATAAAACCAGTACAGGCTATCATGGGAGACCGGTACAGACAACAATTAATTTGATTGAAACTAGAATTGGCGGAAAAGTGCCCTGAATATGCCAAACCATATATGATGCCTACTAATCGCTCGTGGGGAGTATTCAATGTAGCTGTGGGAACGTCCACTTAAGCCCAATAGGCCTCTGGATATACGATCACTAATGCAAGAATATTAAAAACGTTCTAAGTGTACTTATATTATTCTAAAATGGATATCTGCTCTTCTTCTTTTTCATTTGATTCAAGCGTAAGTTGTAATACTAATTTTCAATCAGTGCGTTATGTACGTCAGTTGCGGAGACGTAATTGAAATGCAAACTGGTGGTGATCTTTGCTTGTCCCTATTGCTGTATTTTTTGTTGTTGTTTTGTTATTGTTTGGATTTTCTTGTTCCTTTTTTTAGACTTTTTTGTGTTAATTTTTTAATTTTCTTTAAAATTTTCGTAAAAGAAAATTGTTTTTTTTTTTTATTAGTGGATGTATGTAAAATTTTGTCCGTGACTGTATCTAGTAGAACAGTAAAAATTCCTTGCTTTATTTTCTCTTCTTCTTTTTTTTATTATTAACGTTTAAGTCTGTGCGTGTTTAAGTGTTTATTTTTCGCTTTTTTTTCTTTGTCTTGATCTATTGCTTTACTCTTGTCATGTTAAGCACCCTGTGGTTTTTATACTTTTTTTGAATTTTATTTTTATTTTTTCTCTCTTTAAGTATTAAAGTGTGCGTGTTGATTTTGAACGCCAACTTTATAGAATTTATTTCAAGTTTTTACCGTTAAATCGTTAATTTTTTTGTCTTTTTTTGTTGTTGTTGGTTTGTTTAATTTTTTTCTTTACATTTTTTCTTTTAAAAAATATTTTTTTTTCTTACAATTTTTTGCCAAGAACGTTTTTGAACTTAAGCATGGCTTTTTATTGTATTAATTATGCAAGAATGTTTCGGTTTGCAAAAGCCTTTACCTAAAATAACTGTTTAATATAGTGGCTTCAAACATTTTTCGTACGTTTTTCTGATTTTTTTATTTTCTTGCCTTGGTAACATTGAACTGTTAACCACTGTATGTGCTGCAGTTCATTCTTTATTATTATTGAATCATACAATATTTATGACAACTCTTTCTCTCTCTTTTTGTTTTTTTTTTTGTTTGCTTTGTTCCACTCCCTCTCATTGGAGGAACATACGAACTAGGGAGAGGTGAGTGCAAATATTTGCTCCACATTTAAAAAACAAAAAAAGCAAAACAAAAAATCGGTTTTAAAAGCCGTTATTTATAGCGATAACAATAATGTTGACAATTCATATGGCGTGTGTATGTATGCGCTGCATGTTGTTGCTGTTCTTGTTGTTATTGTAATATTTTATTGGCACGTTTTTATATTGAAGCAAAACGTTGTTAAAACGAAAACATTCAATTGCATTTGCCTACGAAGTTCCAATACGTATACAAATAAGAGTGTGTGTGTGCCTCTCTCTCCCTCTGGTTCTATGTATGTTTTGGGGAACGAATGAGTAAGTGTATTAGTGTATTCCTGTATATATTCTTGAGTTTATTTATGTTTATGATAACGAAAGATTTTCTTTCTTTGTTGTGTTTTTTATTCGCTCCCGCTTTCAAATTTGTTGTGCTAAAGGGAGTGTTACCAACTATCAACACAATAAATTTGAACTTTAACTGCAATGCAATGCAATGCAATGCAATGCAACCATCCAACCAGTTACAAAAATTGGCAGGTGCTGTGCGCTCATTTTCCGTGTGTTCTTTTCAAAGTAATTTTTTTTTTCTTTCTAGATTTTTTATCAATTTGAAACCCTTCACTAGTCATGCAATAGTTATTCAACCGGTATTAATATTTTATTTATTTCTCCCGTTCTTTCTCTACCTTTTTTTTTCGTTTTTCATTCCATTGGCAAGCGAATAAATTTGTATTTAATGGCTTATAGAAGTCGTTATTTATTTGAGAAAAGTAATCTGAAAATAAAAAAAAAAAAAAATAAAAAAGTTAAAAAAAAATAAAAAAATTTCAAAAAAAAAAATAAAAAAATTTCAAATAAAAAAAAAAATTCAAATCAAAAAAATAAAAAAATTTCAAATAAAAGTATAAAAAAATTTCAAATAAAAGTATAAAAAAATTTCAAATAAAAAAATAAAAAAATATAAAAAAATTCAAATAAAAAAAGTTAGAAAAAATAGAAAAAAAATTTTAAATAAAAAAAATAAATAAAAAATAAATAAATAAAAAATAAATAAATAAAAAATAAATAAATAAAAAATAAATAAATAAAAAATAAATAAATAAGAAATAAATAAATAAAAAATAAATAAATGAAAAAAAAAAAATAAATAAAAAATAAATAAAAAAAATAATAAATATAATAAAAAAATAACAAAAATAATAAAAAAAAATAAAAAAATAATAAAAAAAATAAAAAAAAATAATAAAAAATAATAAAAAATAATAAAAAAAATAATAAAAATAATAAAAAAAATAATAAAAAAATAATAATAAAAAAATAATAATAATATAAAAAATAAAAAAAAAAAAAGAAAAAAATTATTAAAAATAAATTAATAAAAAAAAATCAATAAAAATAAAAAACTGTTGCAATATAAATGGGAAATTTATGTAAAAAGTTTATTAAACTTATGCCGCAGTACGTGCATATATTAGAACAAAATATTGAATTTTATTTCAATTTGTATTATAATTTGTAATAAATTTTCGAATACATTAAGGGAATAATAATTACCCGAAGCGTTATAAAAACGCATTACCCGCCGTTGTAAATTAAATATTCAGGACACACACTAAAGATGTGACCTAACTTTTCCACAAAGTTTGTGTTTTTAATAGGTTTTTAGGGTATTTTGCGAGGGTAAAACGGTCTGTCTCACTCAATATCATGAAACCAAATATTGTAGGGCAGCTAACCAACTTTTTTTAATACGAAAATGTTGTATTTTTTGCTTTTAAAGTATCATTGCAGAAATTTACTTTATTTTTATTAAAAAAAAGGAGCAACTAAAGACTTGGATTACGCATCGCAGCTTATTCTGAGTATATTCAAACGATTTCAAAGTGGGAGAGATGTTTTTTTTTTTAACCCTAAAGAGGCTTAACAAAAATAGTGTTATCAACCTGGTTTGGTTTTTGATTCGCAAATTGTTGAGTTTTGACTCTTTTTATTTCCATAACTTAAAAAATATCGCTAAAGCATATCAATTGAATACCGAGAGACGATCCTGAGTCTCTTTATTGGTTCCAATATGCTCAGAAGTCATGATTTTGACATGGTAGGCAAAGAGTGACCGAAAAAAAGTTAACTTAAAATAGTGTTGCCAACCAAGTTTTGGTTTTTTCGCTTCGTCTATGTCGAGATTTGATTCCTTTACTTCTTTAAACTTAAAAATTGCAGCCAATGTATATCGATTGAACACCGTGGACGATCCTAAATATATTCATTGGCTTCAATGTGCTCAAAAATAAAAATAGTGTTACCAACCAAGTTTTGGTTTTTCGCTTCGCAGATGTAGAGATTTGATCCTTTTACTTCTTTAAACTTAAATATTGGCGCCAATGGATATCGATTGAACACCTTAGACTGCAATGTGTCCGGGAGCTAAGATTTTGACATGCTAGGCAAGGAGCGACCGAAAAAGTCAACTTAATATAGTGTTGCCAAGCAGAAACTTAGAAGATGTTCTATTTGGTACTATCAAAGTATCATTTGAGGGAGAACTTGCTTTAATTCTTCAATCAACTGTTACTGAATTAACTGTTTACATACGTCCTGGAGTATAGGTTTGATTGTGCTGCAAACTTTGCTGGAAAGTGGTTATCACTGGCGCTTAAATTCCGGTATTCTTGCGTGAGTGAGAACATATTGCTTGGAACACATTAAACCTAAAGGAATATAAATTAAGCACGTTTACGTTCCTACTATTCTTCCCTTATACGTGCTTGTTCTTACAATAAGATTTTTTCAATGAAATTTTCTATAATTCCTCTTGGTTTTATGAAATTTCCCATCGATTCAATAGCAATTTTTTTGTTTTTGCATTTTTCATTATACAATAAAAGATAAACAAAAAGACGATTTTATAACAATTAAAATTCCTTTTGACAACGTCTTCCTGCCCTGCAATGCGCAAATCCCATTAATTTAATATTCTTATGAAATAAAACCTTCCTTACGTTGCAGCTGCGCGCGTCGCTTCTATCGCGTGTGTTGGCAATTATTTCATAAGAATTCTTTACGATTTCCACAGTCGTTTGTTGTTGTTGTTGTTTTTCTACAACATTTTCATTAACAATTAAAATGTTATTAATTTATTACAAAATTTATTACACACAAGATCAAAATTCAATGATTGTTTAATAAATTTGTTAAAAAAAAAAAAAACAGAAGAAGAAGACTCAAAAGCGTTTGTTATTATTGTGGCAACGCGACAAAAGCAGCTGGCTTTTGAATATTATTTTTTTTATTTTTTTTTATTATGTATTACGTAAATATTATGTGTTGGAAAAGAAAAATCTTGCCAAGAATTTTAATTATCGTTTGATTTTTTTATTTCTTTTATTTTTTTTAAGTTTTTTTTTTTTTTTTTTATTCATAGGGTAATGAATGAATATTCCTATGGAAGAATGTAAAAAAAAAGAAAAATAAACGAACAATTATTCAGAAAGAAATGACGTCTTTCCTGATATTATTTAAATTATTTAATTTATGATCTGTTAGTATTTTCCACGTTTTTGTTAAAGGTTTTCTTCTGCTTTTAAATAAAAAAAATAAATTTAAAAAAAAAAATAAATTTAAAAAAAAAAAATAAATTAAAAAAAAAAAACAAATTAAAAAAAATAAATTAAAAAAAAATAAATTAAAAAAAATAATTTTTTATATAAAAATTTCTTTATTAAAAAATTGTTTCATTTTTAATGTATATTCACAACTTTCATTCATTGATTATTTTTTTTTTAATAAAATATTTGTTTAGAAATTAATAAACTTTGAATAGGTTTATAAAAATAATTTTAATTAAACAAAAAAATTTTTTTAAATTAAAATTAAATTTTTTTTAATTAAAATTAAATGCTTTTAAATTTTCTCCTCTTATACAAGATTTTTTTAAAATGTTTCCAACACTATTTATTTATTAACGTTTTTTTTTTTAATTTAAACCTTAAAAAATGACTCATTTTATAAAACAAAAAAATTTATTTCTTTATGAAATTTAAAAATTTTGGCTTTTTAAAACCTAAACAAATATAAATTTCTTACCTCATAACATATTAATCAATCATTCATGTTTTTTTATATAAAAAACAACAAAAAATAAGAGAAAATACGATTTTTTTTCATTTAAAATTCCATTAACAAGATCATCTCTTGTATTATTACATCAAAGTTCGCGTTTTTTTTTGTCTTTTTATTCGATTATTGAAATGACGTTGCCAATCATTATTATTATTATTTGCATGCCATGCTGCTTGCTATCCAATTACCCATACATTGTTAGTTTAATGTTCGTTTTATAAGGCAAACCTAATGAACGAACATGCCTACCAAAAGTTCCATAACGAAAGGGGTTTGTATACATACATGTGTGTGTGTGTGTAACTCTATTTCTTTGGCTAAGTATTCAAATACTACCACACAGACATACTTGCAAAAAGAAAAAAAAACGAACCAAATTCATAACAATTGTTTTCGTACGTGTGGGGAATTTATAACGGTTTTAATTTGTACATAACAAAAAAAGAGAAAGAGAACATGCATAACTAAAGCAGTGCCGCAATAACAGTGTGTGTTTATTGTGTATTAATCAGGGATGGGGGGTATTCATTATAAGTTAAGAATTCAGTTGAAATTAAAATTAGAATTCAGAAATTAATGGTTAATTTTTTACTACACCTAATATTTTATAATTTCTATATAACGTCTTATTTTTTAATACAGTATGCTCCTGTTTTTGTAAGACAAACGATTGAAAACTATTTGAAACAATTTTTTATTTTCTGAAATATTTTAGAGCTATTAGGATAGGCATACTTGGGACATAAAGGCCTGTTATGATACCTCCTTTTAGCTATTTTACGCACATCCCGCAAGAAATGGGGGCAGTCAATTCTTTTGAATTGGCGATAACTTCACGAATGTTGGTTTTCAAAAACGCTCCAACGGTAGGTCCTTATTCGTGTAGACACGATCTTTGACATAGTCCCACAAAAGAAATGCGTCAAACCGCATCCATAATCTTGATCGCTAATTTCTGGAAACCTTATACAATAAATTCAAAATCGATGACGTTGTGTGCAGATCGAAATAAAATCGGTTTACGTATGGCCACAGCGCTACAAATTTCAAGTAAAAATATGCCACCTAATATCACGTATACGCCATAATGCGTAGCAAAGAATTACTTTCTCGGGTGCAATGGCTTTTTCACAATCAGTTGTGGGTTCTCTGAGTCCCACAGGCAACTATCGTGTGAGAAATGAGATCAATGATGAAGAAAAGAAATTTTTTTAAATCCGTATTGGGATCCAAACACCCTATCAGCATAATATATACGATTTTTGTGAATAGCTAGGCGGTGTTTTGCATTAGTTGGACGCTATGTGGTTGAAAGTGGAAATTACAACACAAAAAAGGCCATAAAAAACGGTATGACAGGCTTAACAGGCGATGCAAGTTGTGAAACCGAATTTGAATCGCCTCAATTTCTTCTTTCTTCTACAGTGCTGTTCAAAACATATGGAACTAAAATAACATTAAAGCTCGAATCGAAAAATGTATTCTCTGTAGGGTTTTGGGTTTAATTTTTTTGTACCATTATACTTTCTTAATATTGACATTAATTAAAATTACAACTAAACTAAAGGTTCTCTTAAATTACAAAAAAAAATTTATAAATATATTGAAGAGAGTCAAAATTTAAGTGATCAAAACATTTGCAACTCTTATTTGTGTCATCTTTAACAATTAAATTTACACTAACAAATAATACAAAATACCTGTAATTGCATTCTTTTATGAATATTTTTGTTAAATAGAATATTTTTGTTACAATTTGGTTATTTGTTAAACTATTGAGAAGTTATCGAAAAATAAATTAAAAACGTTTAATTTTGAAAAAAATGGCAGGAAATAAATATAATGCTATCATAAAAGCTAGAATTTTGGAAGAATTTAATAATGGTGTTTTACAGAAAGACCTTTCTATAAAGTACAATATCCCCAAATCAACAATTTCTCGAATTGTCAATAGTGGTAATGTTATTACTGTACACAAAGGGGGAAGACCTCGTGTAACAACACTACGAGAAGATCGAAAAATTAAACAATTTTTTACTAAATATCCTAAAGCAGTTCCTAAAGAAGCCAAGAATGAAATCCAAATAGCCGCTAGCCTCTCAACCATAAAAAGAAGAGCCCGAGAATGTGGATTAAGAAGTTATAAAACCACCAAAAAACCATATGTATCAGAAAAGAACAGAAAATTACGTCTTAATTTTGCCAAAACACATTTAAATTGGAAACCACAACAATGAAAAAATGTTCTTTGGTCCGATGAATCTAAATTCAATCTGCGGCGATCAGATGGAAGATTAGGTGTTCGACGACCTAAAGGTGAAAAATTCAATCCAAAGTATACTACCCCAACAGTTAAGCACGGTGGTGGAAACATAATGGTGTGGGGATGTTTCTCAGGATATGGTATCGGCCCGATTTACCGCATTACAGATACTATGACAGCTACTGTCTATCGTGACCTATTAAGTTCTGTAATGCTTCCGTATGCTGAATGGGAAATGCCGTTATCGTGGACCTTCCAACAGGATAACGATCCCAAGCATACGGCAAGATTGGTAAAAACATGGATACAGGAAAACAACATCAGAGTAATGGAGTGGCCACCCCAGTCTCCCGATCTCAACCCCATTGAGAACATGTGGATGGCTGTAAAACGAAGTATAGGGAACAAAATCTTCCGAAATGGAGACGAGCTTTATTTGGAACTAGAGGAGCAATGGAAGTCGATAAACATGACTTACGTTGATAAGTTAATTGAATTAATGCCAAAAAGATGCTCGGCCGTTATAAAAAATAATGGTTTTGCAACAAAATACTAAATTTCTTATATTTTCGTTAAAAGTTTTTAAAAGTTGCAAATGATTTGAACACTTAATTTTTTAACATATTCAGTAAAATGTGTTTATCATTTAAATTATCCAAACAAATTAGGATATTATTTCATAAATTAACTAATTACAATATTAATTAATAAATAAAAATAAAAAACTTATTTAATCCCATTTTATTTGAAAGAAATATTCAAATCAAGCTAGATGTAACTTTGGTTCCGAATGTTTTGACCACTACTGTATATTTTTAGACTCATTTGCCCATTGCGCACCAACTGAACATACCTGTAACGTTTCGAATCTTTTTTAATTTCTTTACGATCTTAATAATTCCTTACATTTCACCTCACATTTCACCTAACATTTCCTCCGTAATGCTTGAAAAGTGTTGACAATATTATAATCTACGACTTTTGTATTCAGTTTTACAAGTTCTTTGGCTATATAACGACCCACTTGTATGCCTTTAAACTCTTCATTAAATAAATGGGGCTTTAGATGAGAGATATTTAGTAGTTTTGGATTTGGTAGCAACGGTTTTGAACTCCCTACGCGGGGAAGAGCCGTCAATAATCAATTGTTTTTTGCAGCTGTAATCTAATAGGTCATGTACTTGGGTTGTAAGCAAAAGAAAAAATATTTCTTTCAGCGATTTCCTTGCAGCTTCTGCAGTCTTCTGGCAAAAACTCTTGAGAGGAAAATCTGTTGTTGGCGAGTCAACTTTAAGTTGTAAGTCTCGCTACTCATGAATTAAAAATTAAGCCATGCAAGGGAAGTTGGGGTTGTAAGGACCATTTAAATTAAGTTTATTAGCTG
Organism: Sarcophaga peregrina; assembly: GCA_014635995.1. NCBI lineage: Eukaryota > Metazoa > Arthropoda > Insecta > Diptera > Sarcophagidae > Sarcophaga > Sarcophaga peregrina. The sequence goes on along the minus strand of CM025790.1, from coordinate 90,782,092 downwards.
GTAATACGTAAAAAATTTACATGGTCCTTCGAATCTTCAGAATGGAAGTACTGCCTGATCATATTCCCTTTAAATTTCTTTATAATTTTTAGCAATTTCTTACAACTGCAATAATATTTTAGCTCTTTAAAGGGTTAAATACACTCAAAATACACTTTATTTTGCATGTTTATGTTTGCTTCACTCTTTTTCTCTCTCTCTAATAATAAGTTAATGATTACAATAATAATAACAACAACAACAACAAAAAATAGTAAAATATAACAGAAAATTTTTTGTGTTTATCTTCAAACCAACATAACCCCAACCACAGACCCTTCGTTAGTTCGTTCATTATCGTTCGGGTGTTGTTTTCTTGTACTCCCCATTGAATGACTAATCGAAAGAATGTTTTTATTTTGTTTTTGTTTTTTTTTTTCATGTCGCTACTTACTACGCTCTTACTCTCTTAAGCTATATGTGACTACAGAGAAATGACTGAGTCCCATGATAAGTTTTATACACTAACACATTGAAATAAATTACAAAAACATTTGTTTTCTTTCCATAATCATAATCTGCTGCTTGTTCTTTCTTCTGTTTTATTACTCTTAACAATAATGCAACATTGGGCAAAAGAATACGAAGAAGAAACAATAAAAATATGAAAAACCAAGCAACAACAACTACATATGCTATATGGAATAAACTGTCATATCAAATGCTGCTGTCTATGAAAGACAACAAAAAAAAGAAAAAAAGAGAGACTAAATTAAAGAGTTGGCAAGTAAAAAATGTGTGAGAAAAGCATTTTCTATGGAGCAAGTAATGTATGAATAGGGATTAAGGGAAATTAACACACGATGAGATAGAGCGAGACAGTGGGGTAAGGGGGGTAGACCCCATTAAGTAACAGAGAGAGAGGAAATGCTGTTCTTTTTTTTCAATACCTCCACCATTTAAATGTTTAAAATGTTTCTTTTAAATGACTGACTCAGTGTTGATTTCCCTGTTTGTTTTTTCTTTCTTAATCGTGGTCCTTTTTTTTTTATTAGGGAGAGTGAGTTTAGAGGACCATGTTAATCATGTGTTATGTGTGTGTGTGTGTTATTGTATAACACAAGAGGCTGTGTGTGTTTGTTTTTTGTTTCTTTTTCAAAGCGGAAATATTAAAAAATTCCTCGCCTAAAAGGGCAACAACAACAAATTGAATACATAAATAACATATGAGTTTGGGTTGCTTTTTTTGTGTCATTATATGTGTACACCCTACTGTTGTTAAAGGCATGTTTGCAATGAAATGAAGTTGGCTGCAGATTTGATGCTCTCTCTGTGGGAATCGGAGAAGAAGTGTTTGTGGGAAAAAGGGAATGTTTGAGGTGCATTATAGTCTGCTGGTGTTACTCGCTTTTTTTCAATAACTTTGGACGTTCCATGATTGTATGAAAACGGATTTTTACAGCTTACACTTGATGAGTAAAAAACTAGACGCTTTTGTGAACGATTCCTCCTGCCACAAAACTCTTTATTTTCGTTTTATTAAATAAGAAGACAACAAAAAGAATAATTTTACGTTTTGGTGACGTCAATTAATTTCCAAAGGTTATGTTTTGTGATTTTGCTAAATATTTTCATAGAATATTTACGTTCTTCTAGAAGATCTCTTGATTTATTTGTATAACCAGGAGGCTGCGATTAAGTTCACAGTGTACATACGTCTTTGCGACGTTAGTCCTCGTCCATAAATACTGAGAATTTATCGCTGCAATAACATGATTTGTATTGGAGTCGTGTTGGTCTTTCTTTTCGTTAAATTCTTTTGTAGAATATTTGCGTTCTTCTTGAAGATGTCTTGATTTACTTGGACAACCAGTCTGCAATTACATACACAATGTACATATGTACGTCCTTTCGACGTTAGTTCTCGTCCATGAATATTGAGAATTTATTGCTGCAATAACATGATTTGCATTGGACTCGTGTTGGTTTTCTTTAGGGAATATTTTATCTTGGGTTGAATATTAATTGTGGTATCATAATGGGCCTAAATTCTGACCTAACTGGTAGGATCCGCACATTATATAATCTAACCTAACTAACCTATTCCTTTAAATCCTCTAAATAACCTTAACATTATACTACAGTATCCAGAGCAGGGATTACCAAAAATTTTTTTTTTGGTTATGTGTTAGTGAGTAACAGAACGAAACTAAATTAAGAGTCTACAGTTATAGAATAGTGTTAGAAATATATGTTATTTTAATTTTCATTTTATTAGATCTATCTTTGGCTTAATAATTAAGGAAAGTTTTTTAGATATCTGTTGGCATTTAATTTTGATCTATAAATTTCCTCTCCTACTAATAACCAACCTTTTAATTTTTCTAAAGTATTACTTAATGCCTATAAAATAAATATTCCTCAATACTACTTACTTAATTGGTCATTACAACCCTTCAGACAGGGTTATTGACCTAGTTTCTCACACTACTTATGTTGTGTGTGTTAATTTTATACATAAGTGGCGGGACCTACAGTTTAAAGTCGACTCCGAACGACAGATTTTTGAGAAACTTTTCATGGCAATTTTATTTACTTTTTTCCTCAATACATAACCTCTAACTTATTTACTTGACTGTTAAAACAAACAAAATGTGTTTTAAGAATATATAAGACATTGGATTTTAATAAAAGAATTGTTTGAACATAAAATATTTTTTGAGTGTAACCCTGAAAAAAAAAAATATTATAGCATCCGCTAGCATCTGCACTCGTCGCAATCTGATCGACGACTAAATAAAAGAGCATAAGCAATATGTATGACTTCTCTCTGCACAATTCTGCTATGAAATGGTAATTGCTGATCTATAGTGTAGTGTAGTGTACAAGTCCCTTTCTTTTATTTATTTCATGTACTGATATCAGACGCCGGTTTATATTTGTATGTGTTTTCCACACAAATAGAAATTCTCTTTCTTGTATTAGTGTGTGTTATGTTTGTGTTAACAAAATTCTTCACTGTAATAATCTTCTGTTCATGGTTCTTGGGAAAAATGTAACAAAAAAAAACAAAAATAAAATGCTCATGTAAACTTTAATGGTTGAATGCTGCTTTAATTTATGTTGTTGTTGTTGTTTTTTCTTTTTTTTTTATTTCTGTTTGTTTGTTTACTTATCAGTGTGAGAGAGAGCATGAGGGGTTATTGAAAACATAATGATTTTATAATGGCTCATTAGATTAAGGGAATTTTTAATTTCCCTTTATTATAAGAGCTGCTTAACACACAAGTAAATAAAATTCTTGAACAGTAACATCATCAACAATATGTTTATTTAAATTAGTGTGTGTGTGTGTATGTGTCTGAGCAAAGCAGCACGACAGCAATAATCCCAATAAAAAAAAGTATTCAAAAGAGTGGTTTCACGTTTTTCGTTGTTGTTGTTCTTGTTTTTCTTTGTTTTTGTTTTTATTCAAAACCAATATTTTTGTATAAATTTTAAACTAAAAAAGGTTTATTTACCTTTTATCTTCCTCTTTCTGTTTTTATATTAAATATTTTTGTGGGGAGAAAGAAATGAAAGAAAGATAGAAAGAAATAGTTACAGTTACTTGTCAACGTATGTGTTACGTATACATACATTATATACACAATAACAGCTCTTTAGCTCTTTTCATTATGGCCGACAGTGCATAAATAAGATTTTGCAATTAAGAAAACTACAAATGTTTCGCAACAATGTTGATAAACATACTTACTTTGTTGTTTAGAATTTGTTGATATACTGTGGTAGTTTGTGACATACTCTGTGTTAGATTTTATTTGCCAGCGTTTTATTAGTTTCTTATTCTGTTAGTTGAACAATGGGAGATTTTCCATGTATGAAATGTTTAGCAACAATGTTGATAAACATACTCGTTTTTTAAGAAGTTATTTACCGGATTTAATTAGATTTACAGTTCCTTGCCCTTACCTAGAATTTATTGATACACTGACGTAGCCTGTGACATACTCTCTGTTAGTTGAGTAATTGCAATCTCCCATGTATGAAATGTTTCGCAACAATGTTGATAAACATACTCGTTTGTTAAGAAGTTATTTATCGGATTTGGTTAGATTTACAGTTCCTTGCCCTCACCTAGAATTTATAGATACATTGACGTAGCTTGTGACATACTCTCTGTTAGTTAAGTAATTGCAATCTCCCATGTATGAAATGTTTCGCAACAATGTTGATAAACATACTCGTTTGTTAAGGAGTTCCATAAATAAACTTTTCCCTCTAAAGAGGTAATCGAATCCCGATAATGGACCTTATTAGATCCTTCAGTTTGCAGTTCGTCTGATCTTTCAGCTCCTTAAGAGAAATCAGATCTCGCCCTTAGAAAATGCTGCACAGAAATCATGAGATATTCCGATTCCCGCTGTTAATCCTGGTCCTAAAGGGGCTATGTCTCATTAATATATCTCATTCACCAGCAGCTCATGCTTGGGATTAATTTCCTTACTATAGAATTGAACTTTGGTCATAAGTAACGCGAAATTTTGCAGTCCGTTTCATATTCCCTTGCACGGTTTGCGAGTAAATCGAACTTTTTGCTCAATAATTTAAAAAAGGCAGTCCATTGGTGTTCTAATTGAATTTTCCATTGTTGTAGCTTCGAAAACTCAATCAGCTGCAGCTGATGTCTCCAATTCATTAGCAAATTTGATGCCATTTCATCCGATACTTTGTTGCCAATATTTCTGCAACTTGCCATATAACCGCAACATTGTTGCCAATACATCCGCAACATTGTTGCCAATACATCCTCAATTTTGTTGTAACTACGGAAATTCAATATGCCGCAACTGATGTCGCTAATATATTCGCAACTTTGGTGCTATTTCATCTGATACTTTGTTGCCCATGCATACGCAACATTGTTGCCAATATATCCGCAACTTTGTTGCCAATAGCGTCACAATGATATTTTGAAAATCTGGGATAAGGTCGCTTAAATTGCATGGTATGGGATGTGAGCTAAAAAACAAGGCTTCTTAAAGTCTTTAGTTTTGCCTGGTTATCTACATAGTTTGTGGAATTGTAAGCTCTTCAGTATATGTTTCCCCTGACACCGTCTGATATAAAACATAACAATCAGGTGGAAGCCTATTTGAATTGGTCATGTTGCTGGTTTTTAACCCCCTGGCTCGGTATTTTCGCCTTTAGGCAACCTGAAAACTTTGAGCTCCTCTATGGTATAACAAGTTTAAGGCTTGCATTCTGTCAACATAAGCAAATCCATTACACAGATTTCCCAGCTACAGAAAATTTTTTCAATCCGAACTCATAGAAGCGTGATTTGAAAACATGCCAACCTACCACTGTTGAGTTTGTGATATTTGTTTCACTTATTACAACAGCACCTGTATCCGTGCCCGCCCGTCTTTCTTTAGAGGCCGTCAGCGAAAAGTTTACCCGAACCTAAACAGATTTTCCTATAACGTCGAGCATTTAATCACAGTGTCGGTAAAGTGAACTTATGTGACCCTTCCACGTTAGTTTTTTCAGAAGTGTCGAAGTGTCCTACCTTAAGGGGGAACTCACTAGAAATTACCCCTTCAGTGTAAAGAGACTTCCAACTGCCTCCTTAATCACACACCCATACATACTTCTTAATCGGCAGTAAGTGAAGAATGCCATTCAGAGGTGCCATTGAGTCAGGCCAGTAGAAGAACACATGCTCTGTTGCTACTTTGAATATTAACATACGAGGGTAGATTTCGATTTATTTCTTTAAATCTTTACTCTCCATCTTCTTTTTGAGTGCCTGTTTGTACAGTGAAAACACCCTCCAGAAGGAAGGTACGGAGGCGTGTTTGTATCAAATTTTTTTTGTTGTAATGTTCTACAGAAACCTGACTTTAAAAGCCATCGATCTGGCAATGCTGTCAGCTGTTTTTAATTTGAATTGCCATTGTTTTACGGGATGGAATTTGAAACTAAGCGAGTTTTAAAAACTATTCTTAAAATTGTTTCCTTTCCTAATGACTTTCTGTTGTGTTGAAACCACTTTTTTCTTAAGCGTGGCTTTGTTTTAAAAAACAATTTCAAAACCATTTTGATTTGTTGGAATTCACTTTAAAAATAGTTTTTAACGCTTAAAGATGATCTGTTGAGATAAATTTGTTTAAAGTCTCTCTGTCCGTCTGTCTGTGTGCCTCTATGCCTGTCTGTCCTTGTATTGTTTTATCTTTTAAAGTTTCTCTACATTAAGAAGATTGGTGTAGATATTTTTAAAACGACCTTGAAACTGATAAACGAATACTACCAACAACAACATACCTTATCCGCCGCTTGCCAGCAAGATTAATGGCCAAACAAAAACATCTTCACAGACTCTTCACAGAATGGTGCCTGGGCTGTTGTTTTATTGCTCATCATAGCGACAGGATGTGATGTGTGGTGAGGTGTGTTGTGATGTGACCTCCTCAAAGAATTTGAATTTGTTTTGTGTTATTTTTTCCCATTTAAGTTGATTTCTCTCCAAAAAAAAGTTCTTCTGACAGGCAATTTTTCTTAAACAATTGGATTGGATTTGGCAATCAATGACTAACAATCAGTGTTCAGCAGCCACATTACAGCGTCAGTATGTATTGGAGAGTTGTAAACTTGCTCTACATCATCATAGAAGGAATTTTTTTTGTCGTAGTATACAGAAAATTGACACTATAAAACCCATCGATCTGGCAAGGCTGTCAGCTCTGGATTATATCATCACTGATGTATAGGGGAAACACTATCCAGAAAGAAGGCACGGAGTCGTGTTTACATCAGAAATTTTTGTCGTAATGTTATACAGAAACTTGACACTTAAAAACCCACCGATCTGGCAAGGCTGTCAGCTTTTGTTCTGCAATCATCACTGATGTACAGTAAAAACACCGTCCTGAAGAATGGCAGGGAGTCGTGTTTGTATCAGAAATTTTTATCGTAATATTATACAGAAACTTGACACTTCACAACCCATCGATCTGGCAAGGCTGACAGTTTTTGCTCTAGGTCATCACTGATGTACAGTGGAAACACCCTCCAGAAGGAAGGCACGGAGGCGTGTTTGACTCCCAAATTTTTATCGTAATATTACACAGAAACTTGATACTTCACAACCAATCAATCTGGCAAGGCTGTCAGCTCTTGTTTTATATTATCACTGATGTACATTGGCAACACCTTCCATATGGAAGACACGTGACATTTTGTGTTTGTATCACAAATTTTTGTCGTAATGTTATACAGAAACTTGACACATCAAAACCCATCGATCGGGCAAGGCTGACAGCTTTTGCTCTACAATCATCACTGATATACAGTGGCAATACCTTCCAGATGGAAGGCCCTTGGCGTGTCGTGTTTGTATCACAAATTTTTTGTTGTAATGTTATACAGAAACTTGTCTTTAACACCCTTTGATCTGGCAAGGTTGTCAGTTGTTTTCAATTTGAATTGTCATAGTTCTGCGGGATGGAGTTTGAGACTTATCGCGCTTTAATAGTTTTGGCAAGTGGAAAATGCACAAAAGTAGGCTAAAATTTGAGCTACAAAATCGTGGTGAGGATCCTAGCTTTATAAGTCAAGCATTACAAGCTCTAGATTATGTGGTCTCGTCATAATTAAAATTCTACTTTGCAAGGAATTATTGGCAGAATTATTAAGAAATTTTTATAGAACTGGAAGCATTATTGATATTCGTCATCCAGAATCTGTTGGGGATCGATTTTTAATCTTCCGTTAGGGGTTCATTTGTATCACAGTTATGTGAGTTTTAAAGACGGCGCCACTTACCACATATATCGTCCTTATCGTTAGCGAATACGCAAGTGAGTAAATAAAGGACTTGCGTGTGGATATGTGGTATTAGACTGTGTGGGACCAATAAGTATCTGCCGTATTTTCACGATTTCAGCTGGTGTGATGTACCAAGTGACTGGTAACCGAGTGTATATAGGGCCCCCGTCGAAAAGTGTTAACAAAGTCCTAGATCTTGTGGTTTGATGCATTTCTTATATGGGGTATGCCAAAGACTATGTCTATGCAGATAACTTCCTACTATTATAGCTTTTGAAATTCAACATTCTCTGTTAGGTTATCGTGGGGATAGGGCCCATTGAAAACTATCTGAAAAGAATCGTCTGAGCAATCACGAAACCAACGTTCTTTATTTCACGCAAACTGATCCAGGGCCAAGATTTTCAGTCTGCATGTTATTTTAAATAAAACGAGTATACTCGTCTTGGCAGTGCTGGATACCCTGTTAATGACGAGTATACTCGTCTTGGCAGTGCTGGATACCCTGTTAATGACGAGTATACTCGTCCTTGGCAGCGAATGTGTTAATAGCAAGAGTTATAACCAAAATAGCGTTTGAACAAAAGTACTATTTAAAGAAAAAGTACTATTTTGTGAATGAAAATAGTATTTGAAGGATAGTATTTGAATGCCTTCTGTAAATCATTTAATTTTAAAATTAAAAATAAATAAAAATAATGTTTACTCCATGATCCGCCTCCCTCCCCCTTTCGATAATTGTGAGCATCTCTGATAACCGGCAATGAATTTTGTTTGAAATTTGCCGCCATTGTCAATGGAAATATTTTGTCGTTTCTATTAAAAAAAAACAAAAATTAATGCGATACTGGCCTTTGGAATCCATTACATGAATGAGCATTTAATAATAGATTACGTCGCATATTATTTTGTTTTTATTTTATTTTTATTGATTTTTATATTTTTCTAGCCTCCCCTAACAAAACAACAACAAAAATAAATTTTTTTTTATTTTTTATTTAATAATTCAGTTGAAAAAAAATAAAATTTTTTTGTTTTCTCATATTGGAATTTAAATAATTTTTTTTATTTGTTTTTGTAATATTGTGCATGTTTTTTATTAAATAAATAAAATACTTGTCTTAATAACACTATGCAACAAAATAAAAAAATTAAATACATAATATTTTTTTTACTTTTCTCCAACCCTCCAAACTTTTTTTATTTGACAAAAACTGTTTTTTTTTTTTATTTTTTTTTTCGCTACAAATTTCTGAATTATTCAAACATTTCTGAACCGATTTATAAAATTGTAATCTTGTTGGAAAGTGGAGAGATGGAGCTTTAAAACGGTATACATATTTATATTATTTGACTTAATATGCTATGAGATTTGATGAGTTAAACTTGAAAAATCTGATTTTTTTTCATATTTCTTCAAGTTTATCCGTTCATAGTAGCAAACTTTCTTTAACAAATATGAAATAAGTGATAATATTCTGAAAGTCTGTTCTCTTGTGAAGAGATTGAGTTATCATTTGATAAAATTGGATAAAAATTACCGTAGTTATTAAGTAAAGAGTCTAATAGTTGATGTATCAATTTCACGTTTGACCAACCATCAGAAGTTGGCCAATGTTTGAGCAAAGAGGAATAATAAAAATATTAGCCGACTTCTGGAAGTCGTGCAAATGTAAAATTGACACATTTCGTGATGGTCCATTAAAAATTCTGAAAATTTTTGAACTAAAAGTTCATTTGATGAGATGACATCAAAATATAAAAAATATAACTAAACTGTTAGACTTTTTATATAATAACTACATTAGTTTTTGTCCGATTTTATCAAATGATGACTTAATCTCTTCATAAGAGATTAGACTTTAAGAATATTATCACTTTTCATATATTTTTTTAATAAAGTTTTCTTTTATGAAAGGATAAACTGGAAAAAATATAAAAAAAATTCGAATTTTCCAAGTTCAACTCATCAAACCCTATAGCATATTATGTCAAACAATACAGATATGTATACCGTCTTAAAGGTCCACCTCTCTACTTTCTAACAAGATTTAAATTTTGTAAATCGGTTCAGAAATGTTTGAGTAATCCAGAAATTTGTGAGAAAAGAATGAAAAAAAAAATTTTTTTTTTGTCAAATAAAACAAGTTTGAAGGGTTTGAGAAATATAACAAAAAAAAATATTTTTGTGTTCTCCTTACTAACTCAACAACATGGACTATGTAGTTACTCGGTTGTATTTTCATTGTTGCACTGTGTAATTTATTTATTTTTTTTTTTTAATTTTAATTTTTAATTTGTGTCTTTAATTTTTTTCATTATTATTTTATTTGTTTATTTTGTTGGCATTGTTTTGTAAAGATTCATCATGATTGTTAAGAGTTTTATTTGTTTTCTTAAAAATCTTCCATTTTTTATTTCCGATTTTTTTTTATTTTGGTCACACTGAGTGACTGACAGATCGTTGACATTTTGTCAAAATATTTTATTTTTGAACTGTCATAAATGTTTACTTTTCTTTTATTTATTTTACATCAAACAAAAAAAATTTTTTTTTGTTTTTAATAGTCGTATGACAAGAGAAATTATGGCGAATTACTACGCCAAAAATTCTTTCTCTTTTAAATGTAGGGATTGCCTTACGAAATTTAACTGTAGTGGAGGATATTTATTGAAGACACAAATATGCCTTCAAAATGGCCAATTCAAGTAGAATTTCTCATTCAACCAGTAAAAAAATCTTGGTATTATTTCAAAAAGTACTTTCTTACTCAAAAAAAGTACTTCTTTTTAAAAATTAATTTTTTTTTCTGGAAAAATATTTTTTTTTTCTGGAAAAATATTTTCTTTTTTCAAAATGCCCTTTTTTTCTAAAATTACTTTTGGTTGAAAATAATTTTTTCAAAATATGATTTAAACGCATAGTACTCATATGGAAAAGTACTTATTTTTCGGTAAGAGTACTTTGCGTATTGTGATTTTGTATTTAACATACTCACGCAGGCGCGTAACACAGGTGGCAGTACGTACCACGGGTGTCACGCACTAGACTGTCACATCGCGTGATGTGTACCAGAGATCACCAATGAGTATTCAAAACGATAAGTAGATTCGAGTCATTCTTATAATTTCTCATACTAATACTCATTCATACATACATACATACATAATTTGCCCTTCAGTCAGGATTACTGACATAGCTTCTCGCTCACACCACTTTTGTTGTGTGCGTTAATTTTATACATGAGTGGCGGGACTTACAGTTTTAAAGTCGACTCCGAACGTCAGATTTTTGAGAAACTTTTCATGGCAATTTTATTTTTACTCTCAGAGTTTTTGCCAGAAATCTGCTGAGAAGAAATCGCCGAAAAATACTTTTTTTTTGTATTTTATTTTGATGTCTGGCCTGGGACTCGAACCCTGGCTTTACGTCTAATAAGCCAACACACTACCCACTAGACCACGGCGACTTCACTTATTCTCATACATACATACATAAATTGGTCATTACAACCCTTCAGTCAGGATTATTGACCTAGCTTCTCACTCACACCACTTATGTTGTGTGTGTTAATTTTATACATAAGTGGGGGGGTTACCTACAGTTTTAAAGTTGACTCCAAACGACAGATTTTTATGAAACTTTTCATGGCAATTTTATTTTACTCTCGGAGTTTTTGCCAGAAATCTGCTGAGAGGAAATTGCCGAAGAAATATTTTTCGTTTTGATGTCTGGCCGGGGACTCAAACCCAGGCTTTTACATCTAATAAGCCAACACATTACCTACTAGCCCGCTGCGGTATACTCATTCATACTTATTTTAATATGATACTCATACTACTCATACTCAAAGTTGGAAATAGTTCTCGTCGTATTCATACTTAACGATATGCATGATGTTATTGACTTGGACTCGTCTCTACTTAACATTTATACGAAGCACAAAATAAGTATGATTCGCGTACGAACACCACGATACTCACTAGAAGCAGACGTCGGCACAAAGAGAACATAATAAAAATGGGAGTAAATTCGTGAAAGGCTTGCATATACCCCAGAGGAAAATTGTTAGTAATATTTTCAAATGGAACCATAGATGTTACAAATGTTTCCCTAAACACTGCGTATTTAACTTGATAAATATTCTTCCAAAAATGGAAATCATTTCTCATTGTTATTAGTGAATCTCATTAGAAAATAGTGAATCGTATTGTAATTTTTCTTTGAGTGTATGATTGATATACAAAAAAAAAAAATTACAAAAAGAAGCTACGAGAACCTGCATCACTGAAAGCTGACAAGCAACTGAATGCATTTTTACGATTTTTTTAACGAACGCGGTTGATTACGTGTCTTATGTGTGTAAAAAGCCGAAGATAATCTTCCCCTGAAGGTTCTATTCTGAGAAGGGACTAAAACGTTTTGAAAAAGTACTATTTTCATAAGGTACTAATTGAAAAGGTTCTATTTTGAGAAAGGACTAAATAAAAGAAAGCAAAAGTTTTTGGTCCTTAGCTTATGGGGAAACTCACGGGTATCTTCCTAGAGGACGAGCTAGAAGAACAGCTAATCACAACGAAAGATGTACTTGACTTAACTTGGATTCGAGGTACAAAAGACAGAAGATAGCTATACTATCTAACAGTCAGACCTATTATCTAGGCTCTAATGAGGAGAAGAATAATAATATGGGATTGCTTGAGGTGGTTGAATCAGCCAAGTGGAGATAATAAGAAGAATTCTCTACAATGAGCAAACAGACGAACGTGCGAGGATGCGTGCTTTAGCGCTTGTCTCATGTAGAAAGGCCCTAACTCACACTTTTTTCGAAATTAATTTTTTTTTGTGATTTCAATGCATTTAACACGAATACATCCATCTCCTTACAAAAATTTAATTTAAAAAAAATAAATATTTGTGAGTTAGGGCCTTTCTACGTGAGACCAACGATATTATGTGTTTTCACCTTGAACTTCTAAAAAGTTGGATTTATTTTTGTTTTTAATTATCTCGTTAGAGAAAAAAAAGTACTTGAAAAATTGTTTAGAATATGGACGTATTTTAAAGTGTAAAACAAATAATTTGTTTTTGTTTTAAATTTGAAATGAATTTACAAAGAAAAAAAGAAATCCCTGAAATCGAAAACCACACACAAAAATTTGCGACCTTCTCCTGAGGCTTGTGTTATGGCATGAAATTAATTTAAAAATTTCATTCTTTTTTAAAAAATTTTTTTTATTTTTTAAAAAAATTTTTTTTTAATTTTTTTTTAATTTTTTAAAATTTTTTCTAAAATTTATTTTTTAATTTTTTTTTTTAAATTTTTAAATTTTATTTTAAAAAATTTTTTTTTTTTAATTTTTTTAAAATTTCTTTTTTGAATTTTTTTTTAATTTTTTTTTTTAAGAAATTTAGACAAAAAAGCCACGTTAAAGACCTCAAATAAATATTTTAAAACGAGATTTTTAACAAAAAATTGTATATTTAAACCGAAAATTTAATAAATTTTTTTTTTTTTACTAATTCTGGTCGATATTTCCACATTCCAAATTAAAACAACGCTTTGTTTGTTTACTTCTACCGCACACTGTATGTAATGTACATATCATTTCTTGCTTGGGTTTTTTTCTTTTTTTAATTATTTTTTCCTCGCATCTGTGTTTGCGGATTTTTGTCATCAACATCCGCCAGCTCTACGAGGGTACTTCTTCTCTGTGATGAGCTTTTAATGAATTTTTTTTTGTTGGTGCTGAAATGTTATTGTCAAGTTCAATGCCTGTATTTTTATTTATTTATTTATTATTGTTGTTGTTGTTTTAGGTTGTCATTGTTGTTACCGAAATAAATCAGTTTAACGAGACCGATCGCAAGTGTTTATTTAAGGAAACAATTTTTTTTTTGAAATAATTAACGTCGTTGATGGCCAGGGCTGACGAGATCAGCTAATAAATCTCAATTTTTTTTTTGGTATTCAACACAAAGGGATGAAGTGATAAATGATTTGTTGTAGAGTAAAAATTAAAAACTCTATGAAAACAATTAAGAAACATCAACGAAAATAAGGAAATGTTTTCAATATTGAAGAGAAAAAAAATATGTGAAGACACATTGAAACGGATCTGAATGATTTTTAAAGACGTCACCTGCAATTGAAATACCCACAAATAATAAAACAGGGCATGTGATAGCCTTCAAAGTTAAAAAGAAAAAGTTTAAAGTAATCATTGAGGCCCTCAGAAGTATCTATTTAAGCCAAACATTGGTTCTAAGATAGTTTCTGTTTTTTGCCTGAAATCTGTGCTTGTATGTCTAGACTTTATGATCCAAACGTAGCACAAAAATTGCTGCATAAGATACTCCTCCTTTTCTAGTTAGGTCAACTCCTTCTCAAACATGTCTTCCTCAGTGTTCCCTTTGGCATAATGTAACAGTTTCCTTGGTTTCTTTACGAGATCACTTCGAATTTATTTAAATTTGTTTCTAAGCAACAAACATTTTTCGATAACTTTTGTTTTCTTTAACTGTAGTTTTTTTTTTTCTTTATCGAAATTTATTCGATAGCTGTAATTTCTTATAGAAATTTTTCGATGGCTAAAATTTAATAAATTTAAGAAAACATTTTAATAGCTAGGAAATTTGTGTCGAAAGTTTACCAATAACTAGAATTTTCTATACAATACTACAATTTCCTATAGAATTATAGTTATCGAAAAACTTTCTATAAAAAGTTCTAGTTATCGATAACTTTCAAAACAAATTTCCTAACTATTTCAAACTAAAATTTTCTGTAGAGAACTTTTCGATAACTAAAATTTTCCAAAGGTATACAAAAATTGTCGATAGCTAGAATATTCTATAAAAAAATGTTCTATAAAAAAATTGTCGAAAGCTGGGATATTCAATAGAGTAGTTGCAGATAATTAGAACAATCTATAGAAACATTTTCGATAACTACAATTTTCTATAGGAAAATTTTTCGATAACTAGAATTTTTATAGAACATTTTTCGATAACTAAAATTTTTTATAGAACGTTTCACGATAACTAGAACTTTTTATAGAAAAGTTTGCGATAACTAGAATTTTTTTAGAGATATTTTCGATAACAAGATTTTTTTATATAAACTCTTTCGATAACTAAAATTTTTTATAGAAAGTTTTTCGATAACTAGAATAGAATTTTTTATAGAAAATTTTTCGATAACTAAAATTTTTTATAGAAAGTTTTTCGATAAATTTTAAGAAAACATTTTTAATAGCTAGGAAATTTGTGTCGAAAGTTTACCAATAACTAGAATTTTCTATACAATACTACAATTTCCTATAGAATTATAGTTATCGAAAAACTTTCTATAAAAAGTTCTAGTTATCGATAACTTTCAAAACAAATTTCCTAACTATTTCAAACTAAAATTTTCTGTAGAGAACTTTTCGATAACTAAAATTTTCCAAAGGTATACAAAAATTGTCGATAGCTAGAATATTCTATAAAAAAATGTTCTATAAAAAAATTGTCGAAAGCTGGGATATTCAATAGAGTAGTTGCAGATAATTAGAACAATCTATAGAAACATTTTCGATAACTACAATTTTCTATAGGAAAATTTTTCGATAACTAGAATTTTTATAGAACATTTTTCGATAACTAAAATTTTTTATAGAACGTTTCACGATAACTAGAACTTTTTATAGAAAAGTTTGCGATAACTAGAATTTTTTTAGAGATATTTTCGATAACAAGATTTTTTTATATAAACTTTTTCGATAACTAAAATTTTTTATAGAAAGTTTTTCGATAACTAGAATAGAATTTTTATAGAAAATTTTGCGATAACTAGAATTTTTTTTAGAGAAAGTTTCGATAACTAGATTTTTTTAAGTAAAGTTTTCGATAACTACTAATTAACTAGATAACTACTACTAACTAGAATTTTTTTCATTTTTCGATAACTAGAATTTTTTATAGAACATTTTTCGATAACTACAGTTTACAAGTACAATCTTTTTAAAAAAGTTCTTCGATAAATAGAATTTTCTATATAAAGTTTTTTGATAACTAGAATTTTCTATAGAAAGTTTTTCGATAACTGCAGTTTTTCGATAACTGGAATTTTCTATAGAGAATTTTTCGATAACTGGAATTTTCTATAGAGAATTTTTTGATAACTAGATTCTTTATAAAAACTTTTTCGATAACTAGAACGTTTTATAGAACATTTTTCGATAACTAGAATTTTTTATAGAACATATTTCGATAAGTACAATATTTTTAAGAAGTAACCAGAATTTTCTATATAAAGTTTTTCGATAACTAAAATTTTCTATTGAGAATTTTTCGATAACTGAAATTTTCTATAGAGAATTTTTTGATAACTGAAATTTTCTATAGAGAATTTTTCGATAACTAAAATTTTCTATAGAGAATTTTTTGATAACGTGAATTTTCTATAGAGAATTTTTCGATAACTGGAATTTTCAATAGAGAATTTTTCGATAACTGAAATCTTCTATAACAAATTTTTCGATAGCTAGTATATTCTATAGAAACATTTTCGATAACTGAAATATTCTATTTCATTACGGAACTTCATTCAAAATGTCTGCCTTAAGAGAGTTTACTTTTATGGATAGGATGTGCTACATTGTTATGATTTTATTACAAACACGAGCATCATGTACTGACTATACTGCCACACCTCTATGTAGGGTAACAATGAAAAAGACTTTCTTGGCGCCTTAAAAATTTACGCCACATTCACGTTTTTTTTTTCTTTTCTTTTAAATTCCAAATTATTATGAAACGTTGATCTCAAAAACTTTGGAACAATGAAACACAAGCAACGCATCACTACCACCAAGTGGGCAGACAGACAGACAGAGAAACAATTGTTTTGCATTTCAATTAAATAATCACCACCGCTACCATCATTATCATCATCGCCATCAAATAAATCAACAAATTAAACTGGCGATGAATTCGATATGAAGTAATTGGGTTTTCTGGGTGGGGAGTGAGAGAGATGGATGGGTAGGTTTATTGTTAGTAAATCCAGGCTTAATTTAATTACCCAAAAAGAAAAAAAATATTTTGAAATCGGAAAGAAAGATTTCAAAATAATTTCCAATAAGGAATGGAGTGCCTTTTCCATACTAAAATAAACATGTGTTTGACTGGGTTACCGTGTCGTCTTACCAATATATTCTAAATCGAAATCTATTGTGGGTCAAGTTCATGGGAAAAGTGATGAATTTTTTTCAAGCACCTTATTTAGATTTAATTGAGATTGTTTTTAAAACAAAATGGTGCCTTTAGGCTACTTTTAAATAGTCTATAGTCTCTCTGGCCGTATTTAAATTCTATTGTTTTTCTGTTTTAGTTTTTAAGTTTTTAATTGATGCTTCGCAGACGCCTTTCGCCTTTTCGCGCTATTGTGTCGCTGCCTTTAGGCGTTTTTTTTTTCGGTTGTCGGTTTCATTTCAAGTATTTTCAGTTTTAAAATCTCTAATAGGCCTGCTTGTTACTGCTTTTAATTGATTTTGGTTTTCAATAATTCATTATTTAATTAACATTGGAATTCAATGTTAAATATTTTGTTTACGTTTTTTTTGTTTTGTTTTAATAATACGCGGCCTATTTGGCCTTTAACTAAAACTTTAAATGATTAATTGAAATTCTTTCTTTCTTTTCTTTCCAGGTAATTAAAGTTTCTTTAAATATTTTGTGTCTAAATATCTCATGTGGCATGTGTTACTTCAATAACAAAATTTGGTAAGAATACTGTTCTATTAAATATATAATAAGGAGTGCCTACAAAAAAATTTTGTCATACATTTTTCTTTATAAAATCATAAAGAGAAATATTTTTTGTTATTTTTTTAAAACAAAAGCAAATATTGTTTAAGTTTTAATGCATAAAACAGTATTTTAAAGATATAGGTCTAAGCACTAAAAAATTCGGTCCTACACTCTTCATTTTAAGAGTTTAATTTTAAAGTTTTTTTTTAATGTTAATGTAAACAAATGGAAATATTGTTTAATTTTTTTTATTTTAAATATAAAATAACGACTGCGCACTAAAAAATTTGGTCCTACACTTTTCTTTTTAAGTGCTTTTTTTTTAATGTTTATGTAAACAAATGCAAATATTGTTTAATTTTTAATGCACAAAAGGTATCCTAAGGATACTTCTGTATTAAATACTTAATAAGGACTGCGCACTGACAAATTTGGTCCTTTACTTTTCCTTGTAAGACCATAATTCGAAAGTTTTTTTAATCTTTTTATAAACAAATGCAAGTATTCTTTAAAATTTAACGCTCTAAGCATATTACTGTATTAAATACATAATAAGGACTGTGCACTGACAAATTTGGTCCTATTCTTTCCTTTGTAAGGCCCTAATTCGAATGTTTTTTTATGTTTTTGTAATCAAATGCAAGTATTCCTTAAATTTAACGCTTTAAGCATATTTCTGTATTAAATATACATATAATAAGGACTGCACCCTAACAAATTTAGTCCTACACTTTTCTTTTTAAGACTTTAATTGGAAAGTTTTTTTGATGTGTATTTAACCAAAGTCGAATATTGTTTGAATTTTATTGCACAAAAAGTTATATTCTTGTACTGTCATATTAAATACGTTTAAGGTCTGTGCACGAAAAAATTTAGTCATTCATTTTTCTTTTTAAAACTCTAATGGAAAGTTTTTTGCTATTTATTTTAAGTTTTATTGTATAAAAAAGTGTTTAAGGACCTTTTGAATTAAATTAATAGTAAGGAGTGCCGGCGAAAAAATTTGGTCCTTTAGTTTTCTTTATAAAACCTTAATTTGAACTTTTTTTTTGATACTGATTTAAACAAAAGCGAAAATTGTTTACGTTCTAATGCATAAAAAAGTGTTTAAAAGTCTTTAAACGGTTACCAACTACCCTTTTTCTACTGTTGCCTACCAGTCAGTCCCCTTTTATCGTGATTACTGTTACCATTTTATTTTCATTAATTTATTCTAAGTTCACGATTGTCTTCAAACAAAATCCCCTAAATGATTATCACAATTTTTTAGTCGGCTGCCCTCTAGCAGTCATTGTAGTCTAAAAAAATCTTTTGTACTCTACTTAAGTCACAAATCATCATCCATTTAATCTCCTCTATCTAATTACTAGGGTGTTCAGATAGCTACAATTATCTCCCGACATTATCTCTCTTAACTATTCTTCTTCAAATTAAAACAGGCAGTCCAAAGCCATGTACGAACTGAACCTTTTTCACCCTACGAATGAATGATGGTCGAGCAAATCTCCCATTTTAAATTGTTCAGTTTGGAAACTTGTCTTTGACCTGGTCAGCGCAATATTAATAATTTGTCGTTTCAATAGCTTAGCCAAGACTACAACCTCGGTTCTCAGACAACCCTTAAGGAGTGGGTTAATTTTATCTATGAGCGGTGGAACTTACAGTTTAATGTCGTCTAGGAAATAAAGATTTTATTTGAGTTTTTTTTAGTGCAATTTGTAATTTGTTGCACCCTCTTCCAGACAGAGGCGGTATTATGTATCATTCCGGGTACAGAACCTTTTTGAGATAAAGGGTATCTCTGTAGAAGACCTACTTTCATGCTAATATTTACATAAGTTGGCGTATTTTATATGGTCTCACTAATTCCTTGCTGTCGCTTTATTATAATTGCCAAATGGTGGACTCATATCTCATTCCACGATCCAGGTCACATACGTGACGTTGCTTTATTGCAGTGAAACCTGCGGCCAAAAACTCGGTTTAAACAGCTTTACTTTACTTCACTTTATTCGTTTCGTTTAATAAACGAGGCGACTTCCTCTTACCGGCCATCCGACAAAAACTTCATAAGAAAATAAATTTGTCATGGAAAGTTTCTCAAATTCATTGTGCCTGGTCAATGTCAAACTGGAGGAGGTACTCCCAACGTAGTGTGTTGTGATAAGCTGAGGTTGTAATCCTGACTAAATGGTTGTCTCTGCTGATCAATTTTAATACAACTAATCGTGTCTGTTATGTTACCGACTGTACATTAAATGCTTAGCAGTCAATGCTGCTACTTTGCACCAATACAGTCCCTCCTTCTTTGGCCATTTGGCGCCAAAGAAATGACGACAATAATAGCAGCCATAATAACGATGCTAATGGCGATGGTGATGATGAGAAAAAATTAGAAAATATTTCAACGATTTGTTAAGCAGGAGACAATGAGACAATTAAAGACAAAAACAAAAAAAAAAAAGAGAAAGAAAACAAGAAAAAGAAGTAGAAAAAAATAACAACAAATCGTTGTCATCATCAAAGTCATCATGATGCCATTGCATCAAGACCATAGCATCTATAAAAGGACGTTAGACAGCAGCAACAAGAGCAACACAATGTTGCAATATTGCTGTTGCTGGACAATACTCTGAGAGGCAGATTTTTATTACAAATCGTTTGCCATGTTTACACACAAAAGAACGCCGCTTAAAAAATAAAAAAAAATATTTTTTTGTAATTTTTTTAAAAATTTTTTTTCTTGTTTAGTTCAGCTAATCATATGACACAAATCCTATCATATGGGTGGGGTCCTGACTAAGTCGTTTTTAATAAGTTTCCTAAGTTATGACAACTTCAACTTCAGTTGTTTAGAACCTGGTTTTTTGTACGTTTTCCCCAATCGCAAAATTTATGTTTATTTCTGTCAACCATTAATTATATTTTATTAGATGAGATTTGCAGTTGTTTGTTTGCCTTTTTATCGTTAGTTGGTAATGCAGCTTTTACCATTTCTTCTATTGTGTAGGCATTTTTAAGTAGAGCTTAAAAGAATTGGTTGTTGAAATAAAAAAAAAAAAAAATTTAAAGAAGAAAATTGGTTGAGACAACCATAATTTACAAAGATGAAAAAAAACATACATTTTATGAAAAAAAATTTTTTTGATTGAGACAATCATAATTCAAAAAAAAAAAAAAATTAGTTACGCTAACTAAATATTTTAGTATTTCAAAAAATATAATCCTTATTACGAATGCATTTTATATTGTGATTGTATTGTATATTAAAACAGAAAATAGTCTCAAATTATGTTTAGTTGAATAATAATAAATTTTTCCTATGTTTTGGTTGTCACAACTAAAACTTCAAAATTTTCCAAAAATCCTAAATGCATCGAGTCTTAAGGTTTTTAGGCTATTTTTGTTGGCATTGGTGTTAGTAAAACAGAAAATAGTCTCAAATTATGTTTAGTTAAATAATCCTAAATTTTCTGTTCGTTTTAGTTGTCACAACTAAAATTTCAAAATTTTCCAAAATCAAATATGGATCGAGTCTTAAAGTTTTTAAGCTATTTTTTTTGTTGGTATTGGTATTATTAAAACAATAAATATTGTCCAAACATGTTTAATTGAATAATAATAAATTTTTCGTTTGTTTTAGTTGTCACAACTAAAATTTCAAAATTTTCCAAAAATCCTAAACGGATCGAGTCCTAAAGTTTTTATGTTATTTTTGTTGGCATTGGTATTAGTAAAACAGAAAATAGTGTCCAAGCATGTTTAGTTGAACAATAATAAAATTTTCTGTTCGTTTTAGTTGTCACAACTAAAATTTCAAAATTTTCCAAAATCAAATATGGATCGAGTCTTAAAGTTTTTAAGCTATTTTTGTTGGCATTGGTATTAGTAAAACAGAAAATAGTGTCCAAGCATGTTTAGTTGAACAATAATAAATTTTTCCTTTGTTTTGGTTGTCACAACTAAATATTTCAAAATTTTCTAAAATCATATATTGATCGAGTCTTAAGGTTTTTGATATATTTTTTTTGGCATTGGTATTATTAAAACAAAAAATAGTGTCCAAGCATGTTTAGTTGAATAATAATAAATTTTTCATTTGTTTTAGTTGTCACAACTAAAATTTACAAATTTTCCAAAATCAGATATTGATCGAGTCTGAAGGTTTTATTCTGTGGTATATGAGATTTTAAGGTATCCGAAAGAAATTATATAGCTCTTGAGCTGTTATAACACCGAATTGCTTATCTATTATAATATGGTTGTCTCAACCAAAATAAAAACTTATGTTAATTAGTGTTGTTTTGAATAAAATATTTTTTTGTTGAGGTTTAAATATCAATTTTTATAGTAAAAATTAAAGTTTAAAGAATTGGTTTTGTTTTTTAGAAGTTATAGTTGCCACAACTAAAATATTTGAAATAACCACTAACAATTTATATTTGTTTCTGCTATAACAAGAACAAGAATTTGTTTTATTCAACAAAACTGTTACGAGTTATTTATGCAATCAATAATTAAACTTTAGAAAAATAATATTATTTAGAATAATATAGTTGTCGCAACTAAACTTTTATTCTAAGAAAAATTTTTAAAAGAAAATAAATAAATAAATTTTAATGGCCTTGCATTCATAGAAAAAAAATATGTTTTTATTTTGTTTCTTTTTTATTTTATTTCTTATTTATTTTCTTAAAAAAGCTTTAGTTGCCACAACTAAATTATATATGTTTGGCTAAATAACAAATAATTTAGTTCTCTCTAACAATGCTTATATAATATTTGGTACAGCAATTCTTAATGAGACCAAAAATAATATTTTTAGTTGCCACAACTAAAATTGTGTCATTGTCCCTGTAAAACTTTAGTTGCCTTAACCATAATTAGGTTACCTTGTGTTTTGTCTGAGAGTTTAGCAACTTCCATAAAGAAACGATTCTCTTTAAGCACTGGTTTAGAAATTTTGCTTTTTTTTACCTTTTTTTATCACTAAACTCGGCTCGTTGCTGCAACATTGTTGCAAAATGATGTGAGAAAAACATTGAAAAACTAGAAAATGCCGCCGTTGCGTACATTTGAAACTCAATGGCAGTCTAATGGTATGATTTGGTTTGGTTCGAAGAGTTTCAGAAATTCTGCTTAAAAACATGGTTCGGTTATATGGCAGTGGTGGTGGGGAGTAGCAACGACGTACAATAACGTACGTACGTACGTACGTACTTCACACACATAAATCTTAACTTTTATTCTCCTTGGCTGTTGCTGTTGCAGTTGCAGCTGTTGTGTTTTACCAACTGCTTTACAACAAATGCAATGTTGTTGTTAGTTTGTTGTTGTTGTTGCCATTGTTTGTCATAAAGTTATTGACCGACCGATATAACCAACCAGCAATGATGTGGACAGCCAATGCAAGTTACCCTGGCTGTGTATACCAACTGCAGGGCTGGGGCTGTGTTTGTTGTGTTATTTTCTTACATTTGCTGGGAAAATCAAATAAAAAACTCGAAAAGAGTGTAAAGATACGGTGTGTGTGTGTGTTTGCATGTGTGTATTGTGTGTGCATGAAATTTTCTCTTTTTCCAAACAAAGTTTTCCCTAAAACAACAACAACAACAGCAACCAAATTTAATTTCTTTTCTTTACTCTTTTGTTATTCATTTCTTGCTGCTGCCTCTACATTGTAAGAAACGCTTTAAATTTATCACTTTGCCTGTTGCACTATTGTTGTTGCTATTGTCCAAGCAATTACCAGCGATATTTATTCATGTCTTAAGCATGACCGTGATTTTTTCCTTCCATTGTTGTTAAAAAAAAATAAAATTTTTTTTTTTATTTTTCTTTCAATCTTTACGAAAATTTATTGTTAACAAGTCCAGTTTTGACGTCAATGGCCGATGGCCTCCTCCGAAAATGTCAAAAAAAAAACGACAACAAATTTCTCTTACTTACTGACATAAATTCATTGTGAACACAAGCAGCAATTGTTGTTTGTTTTATTTTTTTTTTTGTTTCTGATTAAAAAATCCATCTCTGACAAACTGTTATACGCCTAAAAAGGAGGCGGTCTATGTTGTTTTTTGAAATACCGGAATAATCAATTAATTATTGGCAGGATTTTTTGTTTACAGCAGATGTCATAACTTTTAAAACCTATTGGTTTCTGTCTTTAATAGTTTTGGCAGGGTAAATAACTGTCACTGAGAGGTTAACAAATGTTCTCAGATGGATTTCATTAAATTCCTTACCAAGGAACGATGCGAGAATTAGCTTTATTGGTCATTACAACCCTTTAGCTAGGATTTCAATCTAGGTTCTTCTTACACCACCCATGCATTGTGTGTGTCTTAATTTTATCTATGAGTGGATAGAACCTACAGTTTAAAGTCAACTCTGAATAACAAGTTTTCGGAAAAACTTTTCTTATCAATTTTATTCTACTCTTAAAGGTTTTTTTAGACTTTTTTAAGACAATGGGTCAATTTCGACCTCTGGGTACTGTGCTTGTCTTGACCAACAGGTGCACGTCCTCTAACCTTAAGACTAATAAGCGGAAGTGGCTATATTTTCATATTTCGATTTCTTCGATTTGTTTAAGCGGGGGTATTGAACCAAGCGATCTCGTCTCATAATCTAAACACACTGTCTACCATACCTCTGCTACTTCTGTATACTATTATTAAAATTTTTTGTATAACAGTTTGCTATTTGTGTATAACATTTAAAATTTTTCGTATAACACTTAAAAATTTCATTAAATTTTTAAATTATGCGTATAATAGTTTAATTTTATGTATAACAGTTGAAGAATCTTCATATAACAGTTGAAGAATCTTCATATAACAGTTGAAGAATCTTCATATAACAGTTGAAAAATTTTACAAAACTTTTTGAAACTATTGAAATGCAAACTTTTTTGTTTAACAATTGCAATAAATTTTTTGTATAACAGTTGAAGAATTTTTATATTATAACAGTAGAATAATGTTATAGAACAGTTTGAAACTATTGAAATGCAAACTTTTTTGTACAACAATTACAATTAATTTTTTGTATAACAGTTGAAGAATTTTTATATTATAACAGTTGAATAATGTTATAAAACAGTTTGAAACTATTGAAATGCAAACTTTTTTGTAAAACAATTACAATTAATTTTTTGTATAACAGTTGAAGAATTTTTATATTATAACAGTAGAATAATGTTATAAAACAGTTTGAAACTATTGAAATGCAAACTTTTTTGTTTAACAATTACAATTAATTTTTTGTATAACAGTTGAAGAATTTTTATATTATAACAGTTGAATAATGTTATAAAACAGTCTAAAGCTATTGATATGTAAACTTTTTGGTATAACATTTGCAATTAAATTTTGTATAACAGTTGAAGAATTTTTATAACAGTTAAAAATTTATATATATGCCAACTTTTTTGTATAACAATTACAAATTTCTATAGAAAAGTTTAATAGTCTTTCATTATTGATCAACATTTTAAATTTGTTTATAACGATTAAGGTTAAATATTTTTGTATGCCAGAATAAAATTTTTATATAACAAATAGTTCAAGAATTTGTATACAATATTAGAACATTTTTATAAACATACATACATATAGTTAAATACTATTAATATATGGTTTCAAATATTTTTTGTATAACATTTTAAAATTTTTGTATAACAGTTATGTATATTTTATATGAAAGAATCCCTGTTTTAAATTTCTCCTTACTTAACCATTAATTCGATATTTTTAATCGTATTTAATTTATTATATATTATTCCTTTCTTATACTTTTCAACTGTTATAATCGCTTTTTTTTGTATCTTTATTGTTGGTTTATTTTATCTTTTCTGTATATACTAGTATTTGTATATATTTAACCTATATTTTCATTTAAGTACTTAAATGAACTTTCTATTCCTTATCAGTGTAATGCCTGCATTTCCCACCTCTCCCCCGTTTACAGTTGAAAGTCCATGTTTTTGAAAACATTTTTTGTTTTTGTTTTTTGTATAACAGTTTATAAGTAAAACGCAATAAACTCTGGCACTGCTGCACTTCTCCTCCATGTGATATGATATGAGTATGATAAACGATGGAAGCGTGTTATATTGTGTTGTTGTAGAATAATTATTATTTGTTGTAAATATTTGCAACTCGTTGCAAATTTAATTTAGTCAGATAAATACTTTATTAGAAAATTATATCATACACTCAAAGAAAAATGTCAGTAAAAACGTGTGATATAGTAACGGAACTATTGCTGAGAGAAACCGGAATAAAATTTACTTCGCTTCGTCCCATAGCCACTTTATTTACTGACCTTTCTTCCCAGAAGGCATAGAAAGCGTAAATTTTTTTATTTTTTAATTACAATACAATTGAAAATGATATACGAGCAGAGTTACTTCACCTATATGCTCGGTGTAGTGTAACAGACCAGAGTTTTTGACAGGAATGGACCCCACAACTCTCAAGCTAATAGTCTGGCACAGTGCTTACTAGACTACCAGGGTACCCAAAGTGTTGTTTAATACATTTTTTTTTTCAGTATTATTTTAGCTCCCATTAGCTCCCCAAAGTAACTAAAACTGTTTTGGAATCATTGATACCAAGGCGGCTATCCATTCCATATATGTGAATTGCAAGGCCCTTGATTCTTGCGTTAACTTGTGGAATCCTGGCCGCGTTAAATTATCTGCTGGTTTAGGTAGTTTGTGTCTTAAGCAACTGCTCGTTTTTATTCCTTGCAAAGAGTGATTTTTGACTAAACCTATCACGATTATTTAAAGGATTTTTAGGACACCATTAGAAACAGTTTTTTAACCCAAGTCACCAAGACTTTGTCACGTTAACTTCTGATAGTGCCTTCAGTGATGTCAAAATGAGATTTCTTGGGATTTTGCACGTATTCGGGCTGGGTAGCGATATATTAAATGATGAATGATCTATTTCTTCTTACATGAGAGTCTTCTAGGCAATGGCAGTGCACCCCTATGGGGTAATGACCCGTGAGGACGGAGACCACATGATACATGTTTCTCCTTTTTGATTTAAGATTCGATCAGATCAACCTAGTGGTTAAATAGATACGTTATTTTGCCTTAGAAAGCGTTACTTAAGAAGAGGAATATTTCTCAGAACTTTCCAGCCTATTAATCAAGGACCAAGAGGACCTACATGCAAGGATAACGTAGAGAGGATTCTCAAGCCAGTCTGGTACCCATTCTATCGTATGCCTACACAAAACATTTCGCTGGAAAGTCTCATAGAGAGTAATTCGCCTTCTACAGGGAGAAATAAGCTGGGATGTCCATATCATATCGTTGGCCTCATGTAGAAAGGCCCTAACACGCATATTTTTTTTTATTAAATTTTTGTGAGGAGTTGTATGTATTTGTGTTAAATATACTGAAATCACAAAAAAATCAACTCTGAAAAAAGTGTGAGTTAGAGCCTTTCTACATGAGACCGGCGATATAACATTGGAAAAAGGGCCTATTTTGAGAGAAGGTATTTTTTTTTGAAATAAGATACTGTTTTTAAACATTTCAATTATAGATACATATTTGGCCATTATAACCCTTCAGTCAGGATTACGACCTAGCTTCTCACACCACTTATGTTGTGTGCGTTAATTTTATACATGAGTGGCGGGACCTACAGTTTAAAGTCGACTCCGAACGACAGATTTTTTTGAGAAGCTTTTCATGGCAATTTTTACTCTCAAAGTCTTTGCCAGAAATCTGCTGAGAGGAAGTCGCCGAAGAAATATTTTTTTTTCGTTTTGATGTCTGATCTGGGATTCGAACCCGGGCCTTTCGTCTAATAAGCCTACACACTACCCACTAGACCACGGCGACTTCATACATTTCAATTATAGTGTATGTAAATACAATTTACTTTTTGAAAACAGTACTAGATAAGAAAGTACTATTTGGTAGAGGTACTAAACTGTTCTAAATATTTTCTGTTTCATTCTGAAGAGCATTAGTACAGTAGTACGCAATATTATTAATTATTTACGCGCCTTCTTTCGTTCAGCTTATTTACAGAAATTCTTTATTATGAAATAAGGTACTGTCTTGAAAGGTACTATTTAACAAAGTACCATTTTGTAAAAAGTACTATTTTGAAAAAGTACTATTTGGAGGAACTCCACTGTTTTTTTTTTTACAAATTTTAAAAAATACTTTTTTAGGAAAGTACTTTTTGCTTTGGGATTTTATTAGTACCATTCTAAAAATTTTCTTTCCTAAGCAATACTACAATCTGCAGAGTATTATGACTATTTTTATCCAATAGTTTCGTTTTGTTTGGTTATTTTTTTAAATCCACTCTTTGGGTTCATTTGGTTGTCTATCATGTGTCGTTTGTAATATGGTTACCATGGTTTTGTTTTAAAAAATTTTACCTTCAAATCTCTTATAAAAGATGACTGACTTTTAGAGAATCTTCACTTTGATTACAGAAAACAGAAAAAAAAATTTTTTTTTTTTCATTGTAATGATGGCCTCTTGATGCTGGTGGCACTCTGATGCTGTTGTTGTTGTGTTATTGGATGGATGGTGGATAGAAAAAAACACCACTTCAGTGCTTTAAGGCCGGTTAAAATTTAAAAAAAAATTTTTTTTTTGTTTTTCTTCTCTTTTTGTTGCATTACTAGAGCACTTCAAAACTAGAAAAACAATGAAGAAAATATGCAGCAAACAACGACAACAACAACAAAGTGAAAAAAAATCATATTAAAAGCTATTAATACTACGAACACAGTTCAACAGACTTTATAGAGCTTCAACTTCATTATCGTCCACACATAAACATTACATTACGCTGATGATGTTGGGTGATGTTGATGTTGAGGTGATACATGTGTTCAGGCCTTTGCCAGTGTCTTCTTGTATGTGAAACAGATGCTGGCTGGCTGGTTGGCGGGTTGGCTGACTGTTAAACTGCGTGCCTTTAAGCAACTCTATACCATGGGCCCCATACCAGTCAGCCACAGCATATATCACAAGAGTTTCTTACCTTGCGTAGCCACATCACATTTTTGGTCCGCTTAGGCAGTCACACATTCAGTCAGTCATTCACTCACTCACTCACTTATTTAACTCACTTGAAACGACCTTTGAAAATATGTGAAGTTGGCAACGTCAATCTCTCTTCTCTTCTAGTCTCTTCTGTTTCTTGTTCAGCATCATCATCATCATCATCATCATCATCTTGTTGTCTTGGTAAAAATGTAACTTTTTTTTCTCTAAAAATGAAACCTTGTAGTCAGTCTGTTCGACCGTATGTCTGTCTGTCTGTCGGTCTTTGGAGTTTTTGTTTTCTGGTTAAACCAGCAGCTGCTGTTTCTTGTATTTCGTCTCTCTCTCTCTTGAAACTCGCATTTGAAAAGTGTGTATGACGATTAGGTTTAGACGCTTTAGTTTATAGTGCATGCTACTAAACCTGGCGTATAATGTAAGAATGTATCACCATTGGTAACGCTGTACAAATCTCTTATACGAGCTAAAAAAAAAGAAAAACTTCTCATACTAGATAGCTGATAACACAAAAAACTTCCGTAAGCGGTAAAATAGTTCTTATTTGTTGTATAAAATGTCTTTTAAATGGTTTAAAATCTTACCTGGGTTACAAAAACTCTTATACGTGTTATAAGAAGCTATCAAAAGTCTTATACGAAGCATAAAATCCTTATAGAAGGTGTAAAAACTTATATCTGAAGTAGAACAGCTTCAATGTCTCCTATGCGGGTTATAGGAATTCTTATATGGCATTTTAAAACTCTTCTACGCAGCGTATGAAATATGAAAATTCTTATTTCAAACATAGCAACCTTTGTAATGTAAAGAACTCTTATTTGGAGTATGAGAACATTAAGATAAGGGGTTAAATGAATTTTAAGACAATGAATGATAACCCTGTATAAGAGTATACTAGCTTTATATAAGAATTTATCCAATAGTTCTATTCGACCTTTTTGATTATAATTAAATAAAAAGATTCATCGAGCTTGAGGTCAATTTTTCCATATGTTATTTATTTACTTCCAATATTTCGATATCCTACGGATATCATTCTCAAGGAATAAGTAACAATTATATTAGACGTCTACACATCCTCACATTTAATATTGCACTATTAAATGTGCAAGTAAATAAATAACATATGGAAAAATTGACCTCAAGCTCGATGAATCTTTTTATTTAATCATATATAAGAATTTTATAACTCTTATACGGTTTATAAGAACCCCTATACCGAGTATAATAACTCTTATGCGAGGTGTAAGAACTCTTATACCGAATATAATAACTCTTATGGGAGGTGTAAGAACTCTTATACCGAGTATAATAACTCTTATGCAAGGTGTAAGAACTCTTATACTAGGCATAATAACTCTTATGCGAGGTGTAAGAAATCTTATACTAAGCATAAAAACTCTTAAACAAGGTATAAGAGGTTTTGTACATATTTGAATTTCATACAAGTTATAATAACTCTTATGCAAGTATTAGAGCTATTATGCGAGGTGTATGAGTATATTAGCTCTATATAAGAATTTAATAACTCCTATACGGGTTTTAAGAACTCCTATACCGAGTATAATAACTCTTATGTGAGGTGTTAAAACTCTTATACTAGGTATAAGACTCTTATACGACATGTAAGAAGTTTTACGAAAGTTATAAGAACACTTATACGAGTATTAGAGCTATTATTCGAGGTATAAGAACTCTTATACGAGTATTAGAACTGTTATACGAGGTAGCTAGAAGCTAGGACGCAAACCTGACTGAAGATTTATAATGGCTAATTATGTATGTATGTATACGAGGTATTAAAGCTTTTATATGGAATATTAAGTCTTATACGAGTCTTATAATTACTCTTACAAGCCACAAAAATCTTATACGGCAGATAAAAAACTGTTGTGAAGTACAGAATTTATACGCAAGGTGTAGCAGATTTCTTTAGCCTATTTTGTAGGTATTTTGGCGAAAGTATAGTTATACTACATGACTACTGTGCTTATTGTCGAGATAATACCAATATGGTGACCTAGAATACTATCTGCCTTATCTAACCTAATATTTCAGATCTATGATCATACAAACAAAATTTTATTTTAACACGAATGTTGAGACATTCTTTTGTGACTTTTTTCAGAGCTTTTCAGTTGAAACATACTTCTAGTAGGGTGTGGTGGGTACCTTTCCCGCTTTTCTTCTCACTCTATATCTCTTTTTTTGTTGTTGTTGTTTTTTTGCAGCCTTATGCGGCTTTTAATGTGGTTTTGGCTTTCAAATGCACACGCATCTCGAAAAGCAAAAAAAAAAAACAGAAAAAATGTATGCTTGAAAATGAGGCTTATGGGTGAAAATCAGCCGTATCAGCTAGCCAGCCAAGCCAGCCAGCTAGTCAGTCAGGCATGCCATACCAAACAACCAACCAACCAACCAGGCATCCACCGATCATTGGCATTCTTTTTGCAACGCTTTTAATGTCTTGTTCAGCTGCTTTACTTAAATGGCGAAAAGATTTTCTTACAATTTTTTTCTTTAAACTTTTGCTTAGCAGCTTTAAAGCATCCGCTTTTGAGTGCGTGTATAAGTGTGTGAAACAGAAAACGATCTTGTGCCTCTAATCTCTTTACTGCTTAAGTACCCTCCTTCCCTTGCGCTCTAACTGCAACTACAGCCATTGAATGTGTGTAGTCCGTAAAGAGCCCTGTATTGCAACCAGTCTTAAGGCTTGTCACATAAAATTGGCGACACAGCTTCACGTTCATTCGCTCGCTCACTCGCTAGTTCACTCACTTTGAAAGTCAAGAGAAAATGTGTGTGATTTTCAGTCGTAAGTTGTTAAGTTTTCTTTTCTTTCTTTCTTTCTTTTTATGCGTTAACGATGAAACGAGAAAGTATTTCACATTTTCAGTTTTTAAAACAATTTTTTTTGTAAATAGTTGTTGTTGTTGCTGAAATGACTGACTGAATGTGACTAACTGACTGACTGTTTGACAATCTTCTGTGCTTCTTCGTGAAATATATTTTCGTTGCGAAAAATGTGTGTTAAAAAAAAAATTTCTTTTTTCTTTACTGTTGTTGTAGTTTTTTTTTTCATTTTTAATCTCTCTATTGTTAATAACAATTGCATCCGTGATTGAGGTCTTTTAAAAAATCATAATTTTTTCCATTTTCCATAAAAATTTCATTCTACTGTAGTGTACTGTACGCACTGGGAAGATGCTTTTTCGCCTGCCAGCAGAAATTTTAATCAAAGAGTGAAAGCCTTGACACGTAAATTAAGAATTCTATTTTGCCAGAAGGTAGCATTGAGAATTTGACAATATTAGGGGTCACTTGCGGTGAAACTTTTTGTTCTTTTGGCCCCACAAGGAACGGATCTCTCGAGTTTTTTCAATGTTGGCGTCTTTAACTCCCTTCACCACTTACTATACGTAGATACTTCGTAGTCCATATATGTATTTGAGGTATATAGGGATTGATCTTCCCTTGTGGATCGATCCAATCGATAGCATTAAAAATTATCTCAAAGCATGTAACCAATCAAATACCTTTCGGGGGTTTTTTAACTTTACAAACACTTTTAATGACCATAAAACTTGGTTTGCGTCGTTCCAAGTCTCCCAATCACTTAAACAGTGCAGCTTTAAAATAGCTACTAAGATCCACGTGACGTGACGTGACACGATCTCGATATTGTTTTCAGTTGGTAGGCTAGCTTTGAGTAAACCTCCTCCGAAAGAAATATTTTACTTTCATATTTATTTTGGTTTGAAATGTATGAGGTGAACTCTCCTGTACTTGAACGGAACCCAATTTTCTATATTCTATACTATTCTACAGTATTCTGTAGTATACCACTATACTATTCCATAGTATGCTATACTATTCTATAGTATGCTATACTATTCTATAGTATGCTATACCATTCTATAGTATGGCGTACTATTCTATAGTATTCTATACTATTCTACAGCATTTTAAACTTTTCTAAACTATTCTATGGTATTCTATACTATTCCATGCTAATCTATACTATTATATACTATTCCATGCTAATCTATACTATTATATACTATTCCATGCTATTCTATACTATTCCATACTATTCTATAGTATTCTATGCTATTCTATACTATTCCATGCTATTCTATACTATTCCATACTATTCTACACTATTCTATACATTTCGATGCTATTTTATAGTATTCTATACTATTTTATAGTATTCTATACTATTTTTTACCATCCTATAGTATTCTATGCTATTCTATACTATTCTCCAAAAGAAATTAACGATTTTGCTGTAAGAAAAGGTTGCGTACCTAGGAACTTGCAAATCATTACGATTTTCTGGAAAACCCACATCAACTGTCAAGCATTGTGCAGTTTTTAATATGAGTATGACATTTATTTGGAAATAATTTGCAATTGTTGAATATCTAAACCATAGCTCAAGCTGTCAAGAATTTTGCAGTAGTTGGCATTTGTCTCTTGTTTCGTCGCAGAGGATCTATGGATTGTCAGACCAAGCAGAGATCCGTTAAGGTCAAAATGAATTTAAATATTTGACTAATCTTTACCTTACCAAAATACTAGGAATGTTAGTAAAAACATAAACCATTTTGTTGTTAATAGCCTATCCTCTAAAACATTTTGAAATTAATTGTTGGAAAGACCTTGAGTTGCATTGTTAGATAATGCTGAAGCCTCTCAACAAAGAAGTGAGTTTGAACATTTGACAGATGTTTACTGCACCTAAATACTATGAATTTTAGTAAAAATAGAAACCACTTTGTTATGAATAGCCTAACCTAGCCAACAATTTGAAATAGCCGGTAGAACCTTTGAGTGTATGTACTTGTCAGGATAGGTAGAGATTTCTCAACGAAGAAGCGAATTATTATGTAAGTATGTCCGAATACTATGTATATTAGTAAAGACACGAACCACTTTGTTGTTGAATAACCTAACTTATTCAAAATTTTGGAATAGTTGGTAGAGGTCTTGAGTGTATTTGTCAGGCTAGACTTTCAATGATAAGATGAAGGAGAACTTACATCAGATGTTTATTTTCCATAAATACTAGGAATATTAGTAAAGACATAAACCACTTTGTTGTAAATAGTCTAAAACATTTTGAAAAAGTTGGTAAAAACCTTTAATGTAGTGTCAGACTATGGCGAAGTCCCTCAATAACGAAGTGACTGCAAATATTTAGAAGATGGTTACCTAACCCTAGTGCTATGAACGTTAGCAAAGGCATAAACCATTATGTTATGAATAGCCTAACCTCTTGTGGAATAGATGGTAGAGGCCTTGAATGTAATTGTCACGCTAGGCTGAAGTCTCTCAACGACGAAGTGAATGAGAATAAATGATTATGAATACTATAAATATTATTAAAGGCACAAACCACTTTTTAAGCATAGTTGCTAGGTTCCTCTCCTACATTTTGGAATATGAAGTTGATAAAGTCCCTAGAGAGTATTTGCCCGTCTAGGCAGACACCCCTCAATAGAAAAGTTTGTGAGATTATGTGATAGATGTTGTTTACCTTACTCAAATGCTATAAATGTTAGCAAAGACACAAACCAATTTATTATGAATCTCAAAAATTTTCAATTATAAACCCAAAAATTCTTGATTTTTTTTTACAATTCCAATGAACCCATTCCGACTGTCATTTTTGTTCAAGTCCGTTGTTGTTGGTTGAGATTTTTAATTTTTTTTAACCAGAAAAGTTACAAAATTTTAAAGAAAATCGTTTGATTTTTTTTTGTAAATTCTATTGAATAGCCGGGTAAATATTTTCTCTTTTTTTCTTTTCTTCTTAAACAGTTTCTTGAAAGTGGAAAATTTCAAAAGAATTTTTCAAACCGAGTGCCTAAATATTTTTTTAAGGAAAAGAAATATTTTTTTTCCATCAAAAGAAATGATTTTTAAAAAATTTTTTCATTTTGATGACTGATAATGAAAAGCAGAATTATTTTTGATACAAAAAAATGTTTTTTTTTTAATACAAAAAATTCTGGCGTTCATTTTTCATGGTGCCATATTTTTATGAGAAAAAAGAAGAAAAAAAAATCTAGAATAAAACTTTAACGATTTTTTTTTATTTCTTTCTTTCCATTTTTAAGCTTATCAAACTAAATGTCATAAATTTGTAACGCTTTTTCATATACGAGGTCCCCACATGCGTACATATACGTATAAAAAGCATAAAATAATAATGATCATCATGATCATTATAATGTCGAGATTGTTTTATGATCATAACGATCATAGAACTTTGAACTTTTAATGCTAGACAAAAAAAAAAGTCCAAAAAAGAATAAAAACTTGAAAAATTCTTAAGAACATTATAGATGGGGCAACGTAAACGTATGGTACATACTTTGTTAAGTAAGTGGAAATTATGATGATAAACCATCATCATAATCAATGAATAGAATAATTGTTTAATAATGATAACGAAAAATTTATTTAAAAAAAATAAAATTAAAATTAAATTTCTTTCAAATCTAATTTGAAGTTTTTCTTAAATTTTTTTTTTCGTTTTTCTGTAAATTTTTAATCGCCGACACTTTCCAACAGTTGCTTACTAAATTACTTACTTAATTAGGCATTAGAAAACATCCTAGCTTCTGCCACCACCCACGTTGTGTGTGTGTGTTAATTTTATTCACCATAACCTCCAAGCGAGATGATCATGCTCTCGATTCGCTAATGCGAAATCACATGTCATTGGTCTCTGGATCATCCAATTCCGGTTAAAAGACGTTAGTCGCCACAAAGAGAACACGATAAAAATGTGAGTGTATTTGTGAGAGGCATGTGTTTAACCCAGAGGAAAATTGTTAGTAACATCTGCAAGTTTAACCTAATATGTTTATCCTTAAAGACTGCGTATTTAACTTGACAAATATTCTTCCAAAAATGGAAATCATTCCTCATTGTTATTACTGAATTTCATTAGAAAATAGTGGATTCTACTGTAATTTTTCTTTGGGTGTATAATTGAAACACAAAAAAAAAATTTCAAAAAGAAGTGACGAGAGAACCTGCTTCAATGAAAGCTGACAAGCAACTAAATGCATTTTTATGCTCATTTTAACGAACATTACTGATGTTCATGTCCTATGCGGAAAGACATCTTCCCCTGAGGGACTGGTAATCATCAACATATAATGCTCACCATTGAAAGCGATAATCTGGTCAGCATCGTTTCTAAAAAAATATGGCATCAATGAAGCAGTCAGACCAAAATCAACAACTTTCCCGTGATACTTTGTTGAATAATATTGTACATGGATTGGTATTGTCCCAAATTCGAGAATTTTTCTTCTTAACGTACCAACTAATCCAGAGAGAGGGGGGATCCTCATTTTGAAGATGATTTTTAAATAAAAATTATGATCAGTTGCCAACTGCTCTAGAGTCCATTCAATGACTTTCACCAAATTTTAGAGGCTGAGGTCTTTTACGTAATCTCACACATAACAGAGATGTAATCGTCAGACCTTGAGTTTAATTGAATTACTAATCATTTACTGAACGGTTTTTTGTTTACGCCTAGTTAGGGGTAAATGTACCTAACCGCACCATAGAGGAAGGCGTCACATCCTCCGTGTGTGGTGCCCTCACCCACTAAAGCCCCCCTCATCTCGTGGGCTTTTGTGCCCACTCCGGAACTACGGTGGTATTACTTCGAGGTGCAATGCTTTTGGCCCCTGCATGCTCATATTAGCGTCCGGATTGCGTATCGAAAGTTTAGGAGACATCTAAGTGTCTCCAGTATTCGTTGCGTTCTGGTCACTGTTTGGAATTTCGTTTGACACGTGTGCCAGCGTGCCTACATGTTCTGCAGCCTCAAGATCTCTCTTCTTCAGCCTTAGAATGCGCTCCACGTAATTCGCCACTGAGGCATATAAGGTTTGTCAAGTCTTCATTAATCGTTTAACTCAAGAGCAATACTTTTAAATTCTGGAAAATTGCTGCGCTGCATGTGCTGCTTGTAATGTGTTTAACTCAAATATAATGTCGTTTAACCCAAATATAATGCTTTCTAATTCTGGAAAAATGCGTTGAATGTGTTTATAGTGAGCATTAGGTTTGTTAAGTCGTCTTCATTAATCATTTAAGCGTAAAGTATTACTTCTAAATTCTGGAAAATTGCTGCGCGCATGTGCCGCTTGTAATGTGTTTATAGCAAGCATAAGATTTGGCAAATCATCATGAATCGTTTTACTCAAGTATAATGCTTCTTAGTGCTGCACGTGCTGCGTTGAATATGTTTATAGCAAGCATTAGATTTGGCAAGTCCTCATTAATCGTTTAACCTAAGCGTAACTCTTCTAAACTCTGGAAAATTGCTGCGCGACATGTGCTGCTTGTAATGTGTTTAACTAATTCTGGAAAAATGCGTTGAATGTGTTTATAGTAAGCATTAGGTTTGGCAAGTCCTCTCATTAATCTTTTAAGCGTAAAGTATTACTTCTAAATTCTGTAAACTTGCTGCGCGCATGTGCGGCTTGTAATGTGTTTATAGCAAGCATAAGATTTGGCAAATCATCATGAATCGTTTTACTCACGTTTAATGCTTAATGCTGCTGTGCTGCACGTGCTGCGTTGAATATGTCTATAGCAAGCATTAGGTATGGCAAGTCCTCATTAATCGTTTAACCTAAGCGTAACGCTTCTAAACTCTGGAAAATTGCTGCGCTGCATGTGCTGCGTTGAATATGTTTATCGGTTTAAAAAATGTATAGGAAAAAGGAGAAGAAAAATAAAAACTTTTTAAGCATTAATTGAAAAAACCAAATTCTTTAGCTTTTGAAGACTTTTTAAGAAAAAAATTCTTTTACAAGGTTAAGGAAACTGACTTGAACGAACGATGCTTAAGTGCTGGTGATGAGTGTATAAATCAATTGAATTTAAATGTTTTTTTTTTTCTTATAATTTTCCTAGATGTAGAACAATTAATCTAGAATTAAAAAAAAAATTGTAAAAAACTTTACAATGAAAATAAAAGACCTTCAAAAAATGATTGATGGCCAGTTGGCCAGTTAAAGTGATGGAAGAACTACAAAAGTGTACACCACACCACCTTCACAAAACTTACAGAAAAAAAATTGCTTTTGAAAGATGAAAAATTTTATCTTTAAAAAGCCATCATCTTTAATGAAAAAAAAATTAAAGAAAAAAACATGAATTATTACAATAAAAATGTAAAGAAAAACTTGCATTGAAATCGAATACAAAATATTTTTCAGTTGTTGTTATTTGAGCCACATACAATGAAAATATGAAACCAAGTCAAGATCATCATAAAACTTGAGTTGAGTTGAGTTAAGCTCTGAGTGTTGGACTTCTCACACAACAATGGCATACAATACAGCCAGCACTAGCAGCAGCAGCATTATTCGGTTGTAAAATAAAATATAATTATAAGGCTTAAATGTTTAAGCCATGTTTCTCGCATTTTGAGATTTTCTATTCAAGATTTTTTTTTAGTTTTGTTGTTAGAAAACATTTTAATCTTGGCTTTGTAATTATGGTTTAAATTTTTTTTTTATGATTTTTTAAAACCACACATAATACATTTTGGTCTATGCGGCTACACGTTAAATGTTAAATTATTGTGGCATTATATTTAAATTATAAAAAAAAAAACATACATTGTTTGGAATTCTCTTATTATTTTATTTTTTCTTCAATCATTTTTCTACATTCTTTTTTAATTTTTTGTGCTTTTCAAAGTTAATTTAATATTTAATTTGAAGGTTAAAAAGAATTAAATTTACTAACGGCTTTTTAAGTAAGAGAAAAAAAAAACAAATTTTTTTTTTCTTTATTTCAAATTGGTAATGGTGGCAACAAAGAAAAGTTCTTCTCAATTTCATTGAATATGATTAATAAAAAAAAGTACAAAAAAAAGTACTTAAAATAGTACCAAAAAAAAAAATTATTGCTAGCAAGTTTTAAAATTTCATAAGAAATTATATTCGAAATAAAAAATTTTACATTTTTAAAAACGTACCAAAAAAAAGTTCCCACAAAAGTACCAAAAATATTACCAGCAAGCTAAAGTTCTAAAAATTTGTTGGAAGTTTTTAAAAAGATGCTAAAGATTACGCCATCACGCACACAAAATTTAAACTTTCTGCGCATGTTGAATAAATGACGTCACGCAAATTGTCTTCCTATTGGCTAATGATAATGCACGTTATACTGCAGGGCTGCCAACTACTTTCATGCAGTGCATATATTTTTCAAAAGAAATGTTAATTTTCACATATGAAAAAGACCTTTAAAACCTTTAAAATAGTCCAACGACGTCATCTAACGGGAAATCATGCGCAAGGCGTAATCTAACTCTTTAACAAAACATAATGAAACTAGTTAGAAAAAATTCTACTCGGCTGCTTTACTTGCTGACTTGGAGAATTTGCTATTTACTGGACAAATAAAGTTTTTGAAACTTTGTGGACTTTTAGACTTTTCCAATTACCAGTAAAATAAAAAGTGTTCATGTCTAAGAGCTTTCAGATTTTGTTCTCGTTTTAGAATACTTTGTGGAAAAATAAATTTGTTCATGTTTCTGAGATGTTCACACTTACGAGTGTTGACGTTTTCGCGAGTTCACTGTAAAGCCAACATATCTTGCTGGGTCAATGACTCAGCTGGCCCTTGATGGATAGAAGGCTTAGTAACCAATTACTTACGTTTCTACCCACGTCCCCCATTTAACGACTTCAGCCGTGGATGTAGATTCGCTAAAATAGAGGAGACCGTTCTCCACGTTCACACTTTTAAGTGTTCACATTTTCGCGAGTTCACTGTAACGCCAACATATCCTGGGCCAATGACTCAGCTGGCCCTGGATGGATATAAGGCGTAGTAACCAATTCCTTACGTGTCTACCCACGTGCCCCATTTAACGACTTTTGCCGTGGATGCAGATTCGCTGAGAAAGAAGAGACTGTTATCCACTTTCTTTGTTAGTTCCCTATAGGTACAGATACATATAGGTTATTTGGCTGCCCATTTCTTGCCATTTCTTAACGGACCTATCATCTATTGATATCCAGGATATGATTTCGTTTATTAAACTTTTTGGCTGGTTTTCCAGTGTAAGGTAGTCGTGGGACAGCCCTTGCGCTGACCGACTTTTTTCTTTCCTTTTTTTTTTTTTGGCAGAACTTGGTTAGTACAAGGACTAGGTTCACTTGTGGCATCACAACGGCTCGCTATGCGTGCTCATGTGATCTTTGTGATATCAGAGCTGGCACTCCGACCAAACCGAACCTAACTTTTAAAGTTCAGAAGTCTCTGCTGGAAGACTTTATAGTTACTTGTTTCTGAGGGCTTTAATTCGATGAATAACAAGGTTAATCGGTTTATAATACATTCAGTCACTGTGTTTACATAGTAGAGAGATAATTTTTCTTAAAAATGTATTTTTTTTTGTGTTTTGTTTTGTAGGAAAATTTTAAATTTCCTTTTAAAATTAAAAAAAAAATTTTTTTTATTTTTTTCTTAAGAAATTCCACATTCGAATGGCAAGAATCCCAAACGTTGCATGAATTTCTAATAGATTTTGTATTGCAAATAATTTTGTTTTTCATTGTTTTAAAACAAATGCTTAATAATTTACAATAAAATAATAAGAAAGAACGAAAAAATTCCATCTCAACTAAACAAATAACTTTGAAATATTTTTCTTCAGAACACTTCCATTGAAAACAGCTGATGAGTCTGATGAGAATACAAAATCAATACTGGCGCAGACTTGTAAAAAATTTCTGAAAGTAGTCGAATGAATTTGGAAAAACAATTACAAGGAACCAGAAATATTGCATTTAAATTCCTTTAAACATTTACTTTTGTATTCTAGGCAATTCATTAAAATCGAATCACACATACTTAGCATCTGCATACTCAGACTATTGAAACAAATTCTCTCTCAAAAACAGTTCTAAGACACTCAAAGAACTAATTTCCACCATTATGTAAAAAAAACCATCCAATAGTGAACCCATTTACTTGTCTCTGGCCCTGAAGAATTTTCTAGGGCTTTGTGACAAAACGTAAGGGCAAGTGACTCTTTAAGGGCAAGTAACTCTTCAGTGGCACTTACACAAGTGTGTGTTGGAACAAAATCCCTTGAAATTTTTCAAGGGGAGTTTATTTTGTTGTAAATTTTGCTGGGTTATTATTTTTATTTACTTGTCTTTGGCCCTGAAGAAATTTCTAGGGCTTTGCGACAAAACATAGGGGCAAGTGACTCTTCAGTGGCACTTACACAAGTGTGTGTGTTGGAACAAAATCTCCTGAATTTTTCAAAGGGAGTTTATTTTGTTATAAATTTTGCTGGGTTATTTTGTTTATTTTAATTATATAAAGTACTTGGCGTTTAACTATTTAAATTTTTTAAATATTTAAACAACAACGGCGGCGCCATAAAAAAATCAACATTTTTTATGACCACATTTCAATGAAAAAAAATTTTTTTTAAAAGGTAAACGATAAGCAAGAATATTTATTGATTATAATTCGTATTATAAAATTATTAAATCTTAAAGGTTTATAATTAATTTAATAAACAATAATAATAAAAATATTTCTCTTCTTTAAAACTAAAAAAAGTAGTCACGACGATTCACAGAAACACACTCACAGATTATATGGTCTTTGAAAGAGAACGAAGAAAAAATTCTAAATTTACTTAACTCCTCCACAATTGCGGTTAAGCTGTCTCATTGTGGCTGGAGCTATATACAGTGGCTCCCAGCTTATTTCAGCCAGCACTTTTAAAACAAATTATGCTCGCAAAATTTCGAAACGAAACAAGATTAAAAAAGAAAATTTAATAAGAGTTTGTAGAATATGTTTAAAAATTAAACAAAAAATTTTTCTTTTTCTTAAATGTAATGGTTGCAATTAGCTGGGTGCCACTGTATATGACTATTCACAGCAGCAGCAGTGTAGTACACTAGCAGCAGATCTTACTTTATATAGTGATATAAAGTCGGATTTTATAAGAGCAAAGAAAAAAAATTTAATAAGTTTTTATTTTTTATTAGTTTTTAAATAATTTTCTTTTTAAATATACCGACCAACCGATCTAAACAATAAACAGAAAAAAAAATTAAAAAAAATCTACAAATAGTAGGGGGCAAAAACAATGTTGTTATTATGACAGTTAAACATTTATTATTACAACAAATATTATAAATTCTAAAAATTATTTTATTTCAATGAATTAATTTAATTAGGTTTTCTATTCATTTATTATGCAAATCTCTTTCCATTCATAATTGTAATGGAATGCCATTAAAAAAGTCGAAAGTATTCGAAGCCATAAGGTTAGGTTAGGTTTGAGGACATAATGCCCCTAGAAATACGTTTTAGAAGTGAGAGTGAGAGAGAGGGGGATATACATACATAAATGGTCATTACAGTCCTTCTTCAGTCAGGACTACGACCAAGCTTCTCACATCACTACATGATTGGCGGGCGGGCCTACAGTTTAAAGTCAACTCCCCGAACGACAGATTTTTGAGAAGCTTTTCATGGCAATTTTTTTTTAATCTCATAGTTTTTGCCAGAAATCTGCTGAGAGGAAGTCGCCGAAGTAATATTTTTCGTTTTGATGTCTGACCTGGGATAAGAACTCCTATACCGAGTATAATAACTCTTAAGCTAGGTGTAAGAACTCTTATACTAGACATAGGAACATAGGTGTAAAGAAGAAGAAATATTTTCGTTTTAATGTCTGATCTGGGATTTAGACTCGGGCCTTACGTCTAATAAGGCAACATACTACCTACTAGACTATGGCGACTTTATGGGTAGTGTAGGAGATTAAGAAGTTGCATTGTCTTCTATAATGGAAAAAAGATGGACATCAAAAACACATGAGTTGCCCTAGTACTCTTCAACCAGCTCAAGAGCCCTAATTTTGTCTCGACAAACAATCCAAAGCTTCATAGAGAGTCCTCCTGCTTAGGGTCCTCAATCTTAATATACTCCCTGCAACACAGTTGCAGAAGAGGTGTTTGATGGTTTGGTAAACTCCTCCAAATTGCAATATGCCGTGCAATAGTCCGGCTGTGGCTCGACAAACAGTCCAAAACTTCAAAGAGGGCCCTGCTCAAAGTCCTTCACACTCAATCTATTCAGGTCACAGGACAGTTGCAGAAGAGGTGTTTGATAGTTTGACGGACTCCTCCACATCGCAATATGCCGTGCAATAGTCCGGCTGGGGCTCGACAAACAGTCCAAAACTTCAAAGAGGGCCCTGCTCAAAGTCCTTCACACTCAATCTACTCGGGTCAGGACAGTTGCAGAGCAGGTGTTTGATGGTTTGATGGACTCCTCCACATCGCAATATAGCGTGTAATACCGGCTGGGATCTGTTTAAGATCCTTGTAGCGATCTAATCTCTCGGTACACTATAAAGAACCTCAGACTGGGCCTCATCTAAGCCCAGCAACCGTTTTCTAGCACTGGCTAGCTATAGCAAGCCATAGACTCCTAGCCACATAACTTCTCTGTCCATCCCTCAATGCATCTTTTCTTTCTTTTCCTGATTCATCCAGTGATGAGGTTGCAAAAGTTTTCAGATTGGGGGATTAGGACTAACTATCAAGTCCTTCACAGAAAGTTTATTTAATGTACTAAATGCATCCGACGTCTCATTACCCAATATGCCACTATGTTTCTAAAACCAGCATATAGACGGATTCGATCTGGTCTAAAGGTCCCTAAAGGTGCTTTGCACTCACCACCGGATCGATGCAGTGGGCCTATTAGCCACGCCCTCAATAGCCTTCAAAATAACAAAATTCTCTGCCTGAAGCACGCATTTGAAGATTTTCAATATTTATTGACGCTGTATACAATTCAGCAGATATGTTAGTTGAAATTTTTCCAATTCAGCTAAAGACTTATCATGGATATATATTTTAAACTACAATTCAGTTAAGAATTTATTACAAATAATGGCTTAAATTACAATTCAGCTGCTATTTTAGTAATTTAGCTAAGCATTTACCAAAAATAATACTTAAAATTGCAATTCAGCTAAAGATTATCAGTATATAATGCCTAAAACTGAAATTCTACTGGTATTTTATCAATTCAGCTAAAGCTATAAAGTCTATACTCATCTTAAATTGTAATTCATCTTAATTGAATGAGAATTCAGCTGAGAATTATATCTT
Organism: Sarcophaga peregrina; assembly: GCA_014635995.1. Lineage (NCBI taxonomy): Eukaryota > Metazoa > Arthropoda > Insecta > Diptera > Sarcophagidae > Sarcophaga > Sarcophaga peregrina. Next base: position 90,738,219 of record CM025790.1, on the reverse strand, counting down.
TAAATTGTAATTCAGCTGAGATTTTAAATAATTCAGTTAAGAATTTATATTAGATATTGCCATTAATGTTGTACTGCAATTCAGCAAAGGTTTTATACATAAAATTTTAATTCAGCTATGATGTAATAATTCAGCTAAAGCTTTACATTGAATATGTGCTTAAAAATGCAATTCAGTGGGAATTTTATGCTTAAAACTTATATTCAGCTAGGGAATTAATAATTCAGCTAAGGATTTAGAATTGAAAATGTAGAAAATTAATTAGAAATATATTTTCAAACTCTTTTTTTTTCCAATATTTTTGGAAAAAACTAAAAAAAATTCCGGTAAAAAGCAATTCAGCAAAACAAATTGAAATTCAAGGTCGAAACCTTGACAAAAAATCACCTCCATCTAGATTCGACTCATAGAGTGAAGATGGCCATTAATATGAGAATAAAAGAATTATAATTTTGAATGTTTGTTACCTTAATTTTATTACTCACTGTAAACAAATTTAGATAGAAAAATTCTTTCACTTGCATTTGCCAAATTATTCAATTCACACACACTGCTCGGACTGATTTTTATCATTGCCATCATCATCATCATCCGCTGTTCTATACCACCATACCAGGCCGTATTTACACATCACGACACGACCACCATCATTTAAACAAAGTTGCTTGCCGGCTGGTTGGCTGGCTGGCTGCTTAACTAACTATTTATCAATGCTAATGATCTTTAGGAATGTTTTAACCAAAGAATGAAATTCCAAACAAATTTGTTGCACAAGGAAAAAATAAAATATAAAAAAATAGTACAAATATAGGCTTTATAACAACCAGCAGACAGACAGACAGACAGACACACTCTTTATTTATCGTCATCATCATGGTACTACTACTCTACGTTGCCAACATAAGAAAAGTGTTTGAGAAAATTAGCAACAATGTTGCCACGGCAAAAGAATTCTCCTGCGGATGACACTTCAGAACTAAATTATCGACAATTTAAGAAAACCAGTCTTAATAGCTAAGCCAGTATGCAAGCAAGCAGGTGAAGAGTAAGTGCAGGGAAGCGTAATAGCATAGGGAATTTAAAATTCTTCACTTAGGCCAAATCAATACGAGTATTTACAGGAAAGCATAACAACACAAGGAATTTTATACTCTTATTACGCCTAGGGCAGAACAAATACGAGTATTTAGTGAAGGTATTCTTATGGTGGTTGGTTGAGTGGTAAGAATCCGCAGAATGCTCGCTTTGTTTACAAAGTAATTTGAATATCGGGCAAAAATATATGGGGGCGCTATCTGGTCCATATTTGGAGGAGTCATACATTATATGTTCTTTCAAAAGCGTAGTAGTGCTTGTTAAGTGGCTGTATTTTCTCTGAAGATCTCTTGTTTTCCTCGGACAGAGCCAGAATGCCACTAAGTCGTCCGTAAAGAATTTAGTTTCAACGACCATCTGTACTCCTAAAATCCGAGGATACCTAAGAGAAGTTTCTTATTAGGTTCAGGTTCAGGATATAGAGTTGGAAATTGCATTGCTAATGAGCTCAGCAAGACCGTGCGAGGCTGATAATTTCCGACAAGATTGAGGGCGATTCTCACGGGCCATTGCATCCCGAAAAAGTCATTGTTAAGTAGAGATTTTGGGTTGACGGCTGCATTGGTCCATTAATTCTTTGTGAACAATGTTTGCAAGCTCTAAAAGACGATAATTACCAACTCGTTTTGGCTTGAATTAGATCATCTGGATGCCAAGTATATGTGGCTACGTGCGGCACACGCGCTCATATCGCATTTGATATTCTGCAAGAACGATTTGAGGGTATAATCTTCTCAGTTGGAGGTAATGTAAACTGCTGGCTAGCGACATTATACAATTTGCCCTAGTTTTCTTAATTCGCATGTTTATGCGAATAAGCCACAAACAACGGCGGCCTCCAAAGTCAACTTAGCCTTTGTTTGTTTGGTAGACAAGTTTAAAGATTTGGCAATGATTTATGCTGTAGCTGTGTAATAAGAAACCTAATATTTGTGCTTATAAAACCAGACTTTTCAGATATGATAAGTTAGAGGTCGCTATAGTCCAGAGATAGGGTTATTTGAATTTTAAAATAGGCATTTAGGCTTTGTGGTTTGTGTCTCGAATAAAGTGTATAGATTTTAATGAAAGGTCATATCGACGTCTCCGTTCTATAACATTTTAAGTCGAAAAAAGTGTGTTTTGAGTTATGAGCTCTCAAAGTTTTCACGCGACATACGACTATATGTGCATTCTAAGTAGATTTTTCGCTATAACTTCGGAACGGATCGGCGCATCTTAAACAAATTTTGACAAGAACATTAAAAACGTCCAAAGTACACTTAGAACGTTATAGAATAGAGGCGTCGATATATATATATCACTGGCTTATGATATGAAAGAACTTTTGATCTGGCAATCCAATATTGAATACAGCAAAATTCTGGACAGGTTAGTGATCGTAGTCTATTAGGTCTATTATTATTAATGAGGGCCTGTGGTTTAAGCCTTCGCTCAGATATTTTGGCAATTTTCTCTCATCAGTTTTGCGGCAAAAAATATGAAAGTAAATAAAATTGTGAAGGAAAGTTTCCATCAAAACTGTCATTTGGAATCGAGGCCCACCAATCATGGGTGAAATTAATGCTATAAGAATTTAGGTTGTAATCCTGGCTAAATGGATGGTATTTTTATTATTAAATTTGTTGTTGGAAATATTGATGATGAATTACAACAATTTACAGCTGTCATACAGCAAACGATTATGATTTGAAAATCATACCTTGTAATTGACCTTTACAATTTAACCTCTATGTCTCTCTGTCCCTGTCTCTCGGTGTTGCCCTCATATATTTGTTAAAATCTTTGTTAACTAAACCTAGTAATTATTTGTAATAATTCTCGTAACAAAATAATTATACAGGAAATATGATTTAAAAAATACAAAGAAAAGTAAAAAAAGGTTTTTCCATACGTACAATTGCAATATTTTTTTAATCTCTAGACAAACATCTTTTGTTTTTTTTTTTTTTCAAAACCACCAAAAATGAAAATTATTTGTTGCCACGCTAAGTTGGCAACAGCTGCAGCAACGGCAGCAGCGCCATCAAACATTAGGCGACTGACTTTGACTTCTTAATGTTGGTTGGTAAAGGTTCAATTAGTCGTGACTTTACCATAACGCTGTAGTCTTAACATAATCCATAACCGTAAATTTACTATTAGCAGCAATCAGTGCTGCCATGGCCATAAACAGCTGTTTACGTTAATTGCACATATTTATTTTTCAAAAGTACAAAAGTAAACAAAAAAAAAAAATGTGTATACATGTAAGTAAATTCAGCAAACAGCTGTTTATGGTTATGGCAAAAAACCAAAATTCAATTGGTACATATGGTTATCGTTATGACTATGGCATAATGGTAAGTCAACTATAATCGAAAACAGTGATGTCCATAAAGTTGGTTAAAACAGCTGATTTATATGGTTATGGTTAAGTCACGACTAATTGAACCTTAAGGCAAATGGCTTATGGCTTCATATAGTGCAGGCAAAAAAGTGTTTGGGGGACTATTGCGTGTTGAAAATGATTGTTTTTTGTTTTTGTTTGATGTGATTATTTATTAATAATAATTTGTTTAAATATTGACAATAAAATTTGCTTTTTTCTTTTTTGCCATAAACAATTGTAGGAAAATCTTTTGAAGAAATAAAAAAAATTTTTTTTTTCTCCCACGCTTTGTAGAATAACAATTTAAATGCGATTCTTTCTTAGATTATAAATAAATAAATAAACTTGTTTTAATTTCAATTTGTTTAAAACACAAAAAAAATCTTGAACTTGACAGTTTATTGGAGAATAAACAAATAATTAATGACATTTAAATTGTATTGAGAAAAATAAATTTGCAAGGTTTTGTTTGAATGCTCGCCTGGACAGGCCTGGCCATTAATTAAAAAAATAAAATAAAATATTACTCAATTTTTTTTGCAGCTAAGTATTTAGCTAAGGTTTGAGCACTTTTTTCATTGCCCCTCTTGGCATCATATGTCTTCGATAAGGACCCTAAAAATTCAATTAACGGATTTCGGCCTGTAGCAACACATTCTTCCAGGCGCCTCTGCTTCTTGCGCGAACCCTCCACCAATCGGTGACAGGGTTTCTTCGATGTGGTCCTTCTATCTTCATCTTCCCTTCAGTTATTTACTTACTTACTTAATTGGCCATAACAATCTGATTAACGGATTTCGGCCTGCCGCAACACATTCTTCCAGGCGCCTCTGCTTCTTGCGCGAACCCTGCACCAATCGATGACAGAGTTTCTTCGATATGGCCCTTCCAACGGTCCTTCCATCTCCACCTTCCATTCAGTTATTTACTTACTTACTTAATTGGCCATAACAATCCGATTAACGGATTTCGGCCTGCTGCAACACATTCTTCCAGGCGCCTCTTCTTCTTGCGCGAACCCTCCACCAATCGATGACAGGGTTTCTTCGATGTGGTGCTTCCAACGGTCCTTCCATCTCCACCTTCCATTCAGTTATTTACTTACTTAATTGGCCATAACAATCCGATAAACGGACTTCGGCATGCTGCAACACATTCTTCCAGGCGCCTCTGCTTCTTGCGCGAACCCTCCACCAATCGATGACAGAGCTTCCTCGATATGGTCCTTCCAACGGTCCTTCCATCCAGTTTGTTGCTATTATTTTTCCCATGTCTTTCCATGTAAGGCCACACATTGCTTTTCATGCGCCAAAAATTGTTTTCATAAGTTCTGAAGTTGGCGTAGTCTAGCAGGCAATGTACAGCCACGGTTCAAACCCCAGCTTAGATATTGCCAACTAAGAAATAGCAAAAAATAATGTCTTCGGCGACTTTTTCTAAGCAGATTTCTAGCAAAAACTTTATAAAAGTAAATAAAATTGCCATGAAAAAGTTTCTTAAAAAAAAAAAAAAACGAGTTTGGAAATGACTTTAGGGCCCGCCATTCATATCTAAAATTAACATACACATCACAAGTGGATGCAAGAAACTGGGTTGTAATCCTGACTTAAGGGTTATAATTTTTCTGTTTCGTTTAACTTTTTATTCTTCCAGCTAAGTAGGTGATTGTAATCTGATGTAGTGCGTTCTAAAATAAAGAGGCTGCTATCGCTTGTTGCCAAGGGACAACGCCCACCGATTATGTAGTAACTGTAGAGGTGGAGAACCTAGCTAATGGTTGATTCCTACCTAATTTTTCCTTTTTTAGGTCTGGCGATCCATTATTATCCGGTAATATTCAACGGTCCAATGCTGAACCCAGCAAAATTCTGGGCAGGTTAGTGGTCGTAATCTAGTAGGGCTATTATATTATTTTATTTTATTATATTATTATTATTGAGGGTCAGTGGTTTAAGTCTTCGCTTAGGCAATTTGGTAATTTTCTCTCATCAGTTGTAGGGTAAAAAAATCTGAAAGTAAATAAAATTATGAAGAAAAGTGGCGGCACTGCCTAACCTTTTTTTCTTTTCTTAATATCCAGAGCCTGATGACGGGGTTTCCTAGATGAATTGTATTGGAGGGGGTGAATCCACTTAATTTTTTTTTTTTTTGAAATTTGAAAACCATGATTTTTTACTTAACTCCATTAGTATTCGAACTTGGAGTTTTCGATTTGTAGACAAGCTGTTTCACCACTACACCAAGCCGCCACAAAGGTTTATGATAATCAACTGAAAAAAAAAGTCTCATGTCAATTGACATACAGCAAATCCTGCCATCAAGTACTTGTGCGCTCACATCATTAAAGGGCTCCAACCATACCTCCTCATAGAGTCTGTCAAATTTGTTGTCACACCATTAGGGAATACCAACCATACTTCCTATGATTGTTGCAACAGGAACTTTCGAACTTTAAAAGTTAGGTTAGTTCAGGTTGGAGGACGTGTACTTGTCAACTGTGACAAGTACAGTACCCAGAGGTCGAATTGACCCATTGTACAACGTCTTAGCTTCTCACACCACTCTTGTTGTATGTGTTAATTTTATACATGAGTGGCGCGACTTTCAGTTTTAAAGTCGACTCCGACCGACAGATTTTTTGAGAAGCTTTCCATGGCAATTTTTACTCTCAGAGTTTTTTTTTTTGTCAGAAATCTGCTAAGAGGAAGTCGCCGATGAAATCTTTCTTCATAATTTCGTTTTGAAGTCTGACCTGGAATTCGAACTTGGGCCTTTCGTCATCAGTCAAATTCAGCCTGATTCATTGAATAGACAGACATTTTAGATTCATTGCACCTAGAGAAGCTTTGGTTCTAGGACATTTGAAGTGTGCAACATTTTTTCCTCTTGGATTTTGTTTCAATTCAGCAACCATTTTTTAGGTTATGTTGAAAATTTCTAAAAATTAATTTTAATATGAAAAGATCCCATTCAACTAAATTTTTAAACATTTTCTTAATAAAATTTATTTTTTCCCACTTAAAACAACGAATTTTTCTTGCGTTTTCCACTGAAATTGTAAGATCAGCTTAAATTGTAAGCACTGTGGCACTAAAACTCATTCCAACATTCAGCAACGACGTCAAAAAAAAAATGGAAAATATGCATGGAACTGTAAAAAAAGAAGATTCCAGCGAAAGAATATTTTAACACCATCATCATCATCATCATTATCATATTCATAACTTTTTCTATTCATAAATTCATCATAACAATGCCTGTCACAGTAGAGCACCATTAACAGTAGAGTGTGTACGTACTTATGTACGTATGGTATACAGTGTGTAATAAAAGAAAATATTTTTCATTCTTTAAATTTTTTGCTTACGCTTCATTTCATTTCTCGGTAACTATTTATGCGGAAAGTTGTAAAAAAAAGACAAAAAAACCGTTATTCTGGCAACAATATGTGCTAAATGAATATGTGTCATGTTCAGCACAGTTAAAGCAAACTTTGTATTGCACTGTATGGGTAAAATTTATCAATTCATTTAGAGAAATAGCTGAATAGGAAATATTTTTAGCTGAACAGCTAGTTTAGATGTTTTGAAAGCATTACGCAAAAAAATTTGTTTTGCTGAATTGCTTTTTACCGGAAACTTATTACTTTTCTTCTAAAAATATTGAAAAAAAAAAATCGTTTAAAGAGTTTGAAAATATATTTTTAATCAATATTCTCCATTTTCAATTCTAAATTCTTAGCTGAATTATTAGTTTTCCCGCTGAATAACAGTTGAAAACTGTTTTGAAGAACATATTCAATGTAAAGGTTTAGCTGAATTAAAGCTAAATTAAAATAAAGTTAAATTTGCTGGATGAATTAGTAAAACATTAGCTGAATAGGATTTAAAACTTTAACCACCTTTAATTGGTAAATAATGGAAAAATTTCTTGCTTTTGGAAATTATTTAAAAGTTAAAACTGTTTGCTGAATTAGCAAAAATTCAGCTAAATTATGTCTTCTTTTAGCTTAAGATGGATTAAAAAATTTTCCGATTTTAATTTGTAAATGGCAACAAAATTCTTTTTGATTTATCGAACAAATTTGCTTGCTGAATTAGTAAAACATTAGCTGAATATGATGTAAAACTTTATTCACCTTTAATTTGTAAATAATGGACAAATTTTATTGCCTTTGGAAATTATTTACGAGTTAAAATTGCTTGCTGAATTAGCAAAAATACAGCTGAATTGTGTCTTCTTTTAGCTTAGGATGGATTAAAATTTTTTTCCTATTTTTATTTGTAAGTCGAAACAAAATTTTTTTTGATTTATCGAACAAATTTGCTTGCTGAATTGGTAAAACATTAGCTGAATATGATTTAAAACTTTATCCACCTTTAATTGGTAAATAATGGAAAAATTTATTGCCTTTGGAAATTATTTACGAGTTAAATTTGCTTGCTGAATTAGCAAAAATACAGCTGAATTGTGTCTACTTTTAGCTTAAGATGGATTAAAATTTTTTTCCTATTTTTATTTGTAAGTCGAAACAAAATTCTTTTTGATTTATTGAACAAATTTGCTTGCTGAATTAGGAAAACATTAGCTGAATACGGTTTTTCTTAGCTGAATATGTTTTTAAACTTTATCCACTTTTAATTGGTAAATAATGGAAAAATTTATTGCCTTTGGTAATAATTTATAAATTAAAATTGCTTGCTGAATTAGGAAAAATGTAGCTGAATAGAAGTGAAAAACTTTTAAAAGTGATTTATAGGTTAAAATTGTTTGCTGGATTGGTTTAGATGTAGCTGAATTGCTTTAGATATAGCTGAATTGCTTTAGATGTAGCTGAATTGCTTTAGATATAGCTGAATTGCTTTAGATATAGCTGAATTGCTTTAGATATAGCTGAATTGCTTTAGATGTAGCTGAATAGGAAGTTTTCTGGTATATTCAGCACTTAATTATTAGCAAATTTTTATATGTTACTTTAAAGTTAAAGAAAATAACAAAGTTTTTACGTAATCAATGGAAACATTTGAATTTTTTTTTCTTTTATTTTCTTTTGATATTCTTCTCTACCATAACATATTAAAGAAGGGGGTCAATATATTAGCTAAACCTTTCAAGAGTATTGAACTTTTTCAAAGAGTAAAGAAAACGCAAAAAAAAGAAGAAAGAATGGAAGAAAAAAAGGTAAACAAAACATAAAAAAAAATATTATTTGCATAACATATGTACATGAAAACTGGTTGGATATTCTATACGATTGTATGATGGAAAACAAAAGAGAGAGAAAGAAAGAAAAAAAATTACTTTAAAGATAAATAATAATGAGTTAAGATCGTTATCATCACTACTAGCAGCAATAATAGCAGCAGCAGCGACTTTAGCAGCAATAGCATGTCAACACCATTTCTATACAACTACAAAAAAAATCATGAACACAACAAAATATGACACATTCAACTACCACACACTGTGAATTATATAAAAAACGAAGAAGAAGAATAATGAAATAGAATTCCACCATATTGAGAAACACAAACACCACATTCTTCTTCTTCTCTTCCTCCATTCCTATAGATGTATTGTCTCTTCATAGTCTCATCAACCTTAGCCCAGCAATTATCATTGCATTGTTAGAAGAGATGCCAGAGATGGCAATGTAACATTGTTGTGTGTTCATTTTTCTTTGTTTTTTCTTCGTTTTTTTTTTTTTTAATAAAAATTCTGTGTCAATTAACGGTCTTTTGTTTATATTTATTTTTAATATTTCTTTTAAATAATTCATTAGAAAATAACGAACGAACAAACAACAACAACAAATTCTAAATAAAAAAAAAATTCCATTGCCCCTTTAGCTAGCAGTCCGAGGTGTAAATAAAACTTTAAAATCTCAATAAATTTCTGAAATAAATTAAAAATTCATTTCTTAATTCGTTGCCTAATTATTGTATCTATTCAGCAAAACTTGTTTATCAAAACTGTTATTCAGCAGCAGGTTTTTCTTAATTCAGCAGGCTTTTAAATCATATTATTACGTTAGAATATCATTTGAACTGAAATTAAGGCCTTAGGAAATCCATTCATCAAGCAATCTTCATTTATAAATCATTTTTAAACACTAAAAATTAATTTTTACAGTTGACAACACTCATGAATATGTGTCTTAGTTCTGTGATCATACAATCTATGTCTAGGGTATGCCCATATTGTCTTCTTCAAGACCAATTGCCTTGAAAAACTTTAGGTCGGTGCTCCGGGTCAACAATGAACAATTTCTCACCGTGGAGTTGATATGCACCCAGTTATTCCCTTCTGGAATGCATTCAAGTCCTAACAACTTCCACTTTTGCATAAAATTGACACACAACATAAGTGGTGTGAGAAACTGCGGGCTTCTAGGGGACGATTGCTGTAGACTGTCTAATGGTGAAGGTATAGGACTGGCCATTTTATAGTCACCAGCAGCAACTCGTTTCCTTACCGTTCGCATCTTCCCTCTCTCTTTCCAGCTTTCCTAAAAACCTGCACAATGCACGGCATGAGTAGGGGTCATCCCCTGAGTGCTGGTTTGATAAAAAAAAAAATAGAAAAAAGGTCCAAGAATGCATTCTGATAATCCATTCTCACCACTAGCGGCACCATCCCCTTTTAGCATAAGTGTATTCGGAGTCTACATAACCCTGTCAAAAGATCTATTGCCTATGCTACCGATGATCTCGTGGATAGTCAAGATAGTTTCATGTACGGGTCAGATCTCTTTTATTTAACTGAAAACAAACAATATTCTAATAACTGTACCCTAACTTTACGCTTTCCATTCTCAATTTATTCCTGGATACCATGATGTAGGACATGGATCTGTTCTTATTGTTGTTTCCCAACAAAAGTTTCGATTGCCTTCAATCCACTTAGTTTGAAAAGACTCTTTGCCCACCTAACAAGAGGCTTCTGATGCCATCAGCGGCATAAAAGCTACAATCCTCGCAAGTTCAGCGGTATGTTCGGTAGCGAGAATACCTACATGAACTGGTACAAAACAGAGGGTGGTAACCTTATTTTGCGTACTTCCGCGCACAGTTCCATACTGTTATCGATTTAACCTCATAAGAGTAAAGTGCTTGAATGACGGCCTAACTGTCAAATAGTATTGCTATGTCCTCTCTTTTGTGTCACCTATCGATGGTATTATCTCCCGTTTCGGAAGGTTAGGTTAGGTTAGAGGACGTGCATCTGTTGGGCAAGACAAGCACAGTACCCGGAGGTCGAAATTGACCCATTTGTCCTTAGGAGAGGAAGGAAATAGAGGATATTGGAATGTAGAGAAGGGGAGGGTGAATAGGAAACGGAGGAATTATATGTAAAGAAACAGACACAAAACAAAAGAGGTTGAGAGTGCGACTACACTTATAAAGCCGTAGCACCTCACAACTAGCCCAAACTGCTAATGAATCTGTGGAGAGCCTTGTTGTCGGCTCTCGACACAGAACTCAAGCTCTCAAAGAAGGCCCTGCCAAGCGTCCTCAACCTACCAAGGGCTGGGCAGTTGCAGAGGAGATGTTCAACAACCCGATCCGTTCCCCCCATCGAGTTTACGTTTTCGAAGGTACAGTAGAACTTCTATAATTTGAACTTCTATTACTTGAATTTTCTATAAGTTGAAGCACAGCAACAGCATCTTGGAGAGAAATTCTATCAGGTTTTACTTCTTAAACTTGAAGTTTCTATAAGTTGAAGTTTTTTTTTTCAGGATAATGGTGATTCAATTTATAGATGTTTTACTGTATATGCACTAGTCACCAAAGCGTTATTTTTCAAATTTTTTTGTTCACTAATTGTGTGTTTGCCCTCGTATTAAGCAGAAATTTTTGAGTTTTTATTGGAAAATGCCACCTGAATTCCTTACAATGAATGATTTGTTTAACAAAATAATTAAAATAATGAATAATTATGAAGCCAAAGGCATTAGCCAGCTCATCGTTTAAAAGTTGGAATTTTTTTTTAGTTTTAAAACCAGAAATCTTATGATAGTAACACGCGTCTACCTTCCATTCATTAATTTTTTTTGTGTAATTAAATGTAAAAAAATTATTGTGATATTTGTTTACATTTTTCATTGTTTTAATGTAATTTTTTTTGTTGTTGTTATTTTGTAATTTGTGTGACAAATTAAGCCTTGTAATTAAAATAAAACAATAAATTAATTTCAGTTTTTTTTCTCATTTTTTTTCCATATGTTTATGGGGGGGGGGGCAAGCTCCCTCCATTACATTAGTTTTTGAAATTTTTTTTTGGAATTTTTTTCACTTAATTTTTTTCTTCTCGTAATTTAAATTAAATTTATTTGAAGTATGCATGACACAATAGTTTAATAATTAATTTGAATTTTTTTTGTAATTTTTTTTTTACTATTTTTTCTAATTTGTTTCCATTTTTTTCTATTTCTCTCTCTTTGCAGGTATGTACACCTTTTCTATGGGGTTTTCATTGAGTGAGTAATTAAGCACTTCATCATTTAAAAAATTTTTTTTAAAAAAAATTTTTTTAAATTTATTTCAATGTACAGTGGCAAACAAAAGTGAATCGATGCCGTTATAGAAGTTGTATATTTCAATTTCCATGTAACATTCAATATTTTTAGTTATCGTTAGCACAAAACTACAATAATTCTCACATGAATTCAGTTTTGCACCCATAATTTATCTCTATTTTACAATTTATGAATCAAATTTTTGCCGTTGTGTTCATACTTTTTTACTCAACAAGAGAATTACAGCGGTTTGGATTTTGCACACATTACTTACTTAGTTGGCCATTAACAACCCGATTAATGGACTTCAACCTGTCGTTTTAGGCGCCTCTGTTTCTTTCGGGCCTACGCCAGTTGGTCACAGCAATCGATGACAGGACCTTTTCGATTTGGTCCCTCCAAAGCATATAATTCGTCCGACTTACCCAGATCCCCGCATCAAATGTCCGTCTCGCCGGAAAATTCTCCTCTATGTGAACGACCTGGCCAAGCTAGCGCAGCCGCTGGATATTACTTTGCACACATAGCGTACGATTTCTGTAGCAACGAGTAGAATCTCGTCTTCTACCTATTGGATACATGGCCAGCACTATGAAGAACTTTTAGGCTTATGGACATTGTTAGCAGTTTGAATCGCTTTAAAACAAATGTCGAACGGCTCCGTGAATTGTTGATAGAGAACATTGGGTCCACTATGGTCGCCATATGGCCTAAGTGTATATTTCTAATTTCTTTTTTTGAGTAGACTGACTCTTCTACCTACCTGCCTTGTCTAGCTTGGTGTAAATTCACCCCCTCTTTTTGGTAGATATAAGGCACGATTACTAAGGAAGTCAAATTGCTTCCTTATGAAAAACCTTGCAGTCGGTGCAGTATTACGAGAATGCGGCTAAATGCTGGAGTCGTATTTTTCACCAGTGATTTGGTTATAGCTTAAGAGAGCAACATGAGATTTTAAAATCCTTACAAAGTTTTAGCAATTTAATAAGACTTTGGAAATGGGAATAATACCCATGTTTTTGACCGCAGAGGAGAATTTAAGTTCAAATTGCAGCCAACTTCAAGCACTAATGGTCCCTTTTAACCTAAGTAACTTTGTTATAGCGTGCATCCATCTGCCACGGTACTAAATATCCAATGAAATACTCTACTAAACTTATTATTATGAGTACTTTTTTCACATGGTGCAAACCTGAGTACATAAAAGATTATTTGATTTACTCTTGATTTTATACGAAATTTTGTAAACTTTTATTGAGTTTTAAGTTAAATTATATTAAAAATAGTTCAATAAATGAAACGAAAAAACACATCTGACATACATGTACTCACTTTTGCTTCACTTTGCATAACTAGAAGTGACTCATTTCTTAGAAATTGTATGTTATGGATTACATTTGGCAAGGCAGCAAATTTCTAAAGAAATAATACAGAATTAAGCAAAAAGTTATAAAATTTATTAATTTTAGTACACATGGTGCAAAACTGAATACATAAAAGATCAATTAATTTACTCTTGATTTTACACTTAATATTTTAAGCTTTTGTTTAAATTGTAAAATAAAATTTGTTAAAAAAGCCATTTGACATACATGTACTCACTTTTGCTCCACATTCTATAACTAGAAATTTCCAAAAAATAATATAGAATTGTGCAAAAAGTTAGAAAATTTATTATTTTTAGTACCTTTTTAAAGTGGTGCAAAACTGAGTACATATCAGGTTAATTAATTTTCATTCAATTTCATAAGTTTTTAAAGATTTTTAAGTTAAATTGCATTAAAAACTGAATAATAAATAAAACAGAAGAAAAAATGAAATACATGTACTCACTTTTGCTTACCACTGTACTGTTTTAAGTGACTCATTTCTTATAAATTTTGTTTTTATTTATATTTTCTTGATGATTAATTTTCTTGTAATGATAAAAACAAAAATTTTTTGTCTTAAAACATAAGAGATGCCATTCATTGAATAATGTTTTGTTCAAAGTCTCTTTAAATGCCGCCTTCTTAAAATTTTACTCTTTATTTTTGTTGTTGTTTTATAGAAAACTTGTCTAGTTTAATTTCGTTTATTTTTAAAATGGTTAACACAAGTTTTAAAAAATTTCGAAAAAAAAAATTTTTTTTATGAAATTTTTTCCATTTTAAACAGCAATTTTGAATGAGTTTTTGTTTCAAATTCAATTCAAAACAAAATTTAATGAAAATAGCAACAACAACAACAACTAAATATGCTATAAAATTAACGCTTAAATGTTCAGGTGGTAACAACAACAATAAAACAATAAAAAAAAAACAACAACAACATCAAATATTTTATGGCGCCAGTGCAAAGTTTGGTTTTGTGTAGCATGTTTAGGAAAAAAATCTTGTATTTTCAGGTGCGTGTCTACAAAAAAATTTCTACAAAGGGGGGGTAGTTATAAGGCTTTAAAATCTCATTTTTACATTGTTTTGCAGGGGTTATCTTCAGAGACTATCTTCAAGCCACTGAACGTGGCAGAAAAGTAGAAATAACGTTTTATTGCACATCAAATCCGATTTAATTGGTCAGTACAACCCTTTAGCCAGGATTACAACCCAGCTTCTCACAGCAACCATATTTTCTGGGTTAAATTTAAACATTGAGTGACGGAACCTACAGTTTAATGTCGAATCCGATGCACAGATTTTTTGAGAAACTTTTTTTTAACAATTTTATTTACTCTCCAAGGTTTCACTACTAGACTGTAGAGAGGAAGTCGCCGACTAAATATAGTTATAGTTACCAGCAGCAACTGGTTTCCTTACCGTTCGCATCTTCCCTCTTTCCACTTTTCCTAAACCAGCACAATGCACTGCATGAGTAGGGGCCATCCCCTGAGGGATGATTTTTTCATATTTCGTTGTTTTCGAAATGTTTAAGCTGGGTTTCGAGCCATAAGCTCTTGTCTAATCAGTCCATTACAATGCCAGGTTCGGTTTTTATAGCACAATTGTTGCACGGTTGTGTTTATAGGAAGGCGAACTGAGATTAATGTTCCTCTTCCTAGTGAGCAGCTCACTGGTGTAGTTTTAGTAGATGGTTGAAGAAGAAGAAGCTTCTTATTTCACACTCGTCTTGGCAAAATATATTTAGGACTTGTTGCAACCGATCCCAAATAATATGTCAACTGCATTTGTAAACTACAGGGTTATCAGCATAGGCTGATCCGTACGTGAACATCCAGGTCTTACAGTTTGTAAAGAAAAACATTCCTTTAAGCCTAGCCTTTTGATTTCATTTTCAGACATGAATCTACACCAAGTAGATCGAACATTTAATGTCGGGAAAAAACGGAATAGGCAGATAGGTCTGCTGACCATTCAAGAAAAATTTTTCAATAGACTCACTTAGGCCGCATTGGTTCTATTGAGCTACCACTGTTATTCATTATGCCCTAGTCCCGAAACCATTCGGAGCTCCTATTGAAGCGATTTAGGCTGCCAATGTCAATACTCGACAGTTCCTCCACATTATCCATGTAGTAAGCATCCAAGTACTTTCTTCTCCTTTGGCAAAGTGACGGGCATGTACCCAGTAGGCGAGAGACAGTCTCCTCCTCTTTCTTCTCTCTGCAGCTTCTGCAAAAGTCGTTAGCAAGGTATCCAAGACCAATGTGCCTCGCATGCGTACCCGTAATGCAATGCCACCCCTGTAATGACACCGACAACTACACTGAGCGCGCCTCTTAAGAGTTTAAGTAGATTCTTTGTGCATCCCTCATCCAGCATTAGCCAGATTTTACGAACCGTTCTACCTATGTCCAAGGCCGCCCCCCACCTGTCGTTGACGGAATCGAAGTTCGCCTTATCAATTATGAGCTTTGCAGGTCCTCATAGGTATGCACAGATTCGAGAATTTATTGGAGAGTTTGTTGGTAGTGCACCGCCTGGCAAGTTCTTTAGCTTTGCAGTTACCCGGAATTCCGCTGTCCCCCGGTACCTATCATATTATTCCGCTATCTGTCGAGATATCTGGGGCAGCCGTAAACCATCTTCGAGTTCATCACGTTAGAATTTAGAGCTTACTAGCCGCCTGACTATCAGAAAGTATGGTGACGTTCCGCTTGGGAACCATTTCGTCCCCAATGATACTCATCGCAGCCTGTATTGCCACCACCTCCGCCTGAAAGAGACTGCAATGGTCTGGTCGTCTTATAGACTGGGTTATTCCAACCGTTTCCGAAAAAATTCCACTGATAACAGCTCCCTTCAGCTTAGAACCGTCGGTGTAGATTTGTACGAGGTCTCTTAACAGGTGGATCACACCACCCTTCCAGGTCCTGTTGTTCGGAACCAATGTCCTGAATCTAATCGTGAAGTCCTACCGCGATATCATGTAGTCACTGTTCCCGACAGCTCCAACTTCCCTCAGGATCCTTGCATGACCTATATCCGAGTCATGCCACTGTCGGAATAGAAACTGCAGCAAAAACCAAAGTATTTTGATACATTTTGGTAGTACCAGACGTTTCCAAATCCCTAGAAAAAAATTTATTTGACTCGGAATGCTTATAAGAAATCATAGGGGATTGTTGCAAATCAAGGTATCTCATGTACAGTTAAGGTTAAAGCGAATATGAAAGGGCCTAGACCTCGTCAGCCTTATCTATGATAAGATATTGGAAAAAGATTTGCCTTAAGAATCGTTTCGATTTCGGATATGCTGAAGATTATGTAGCTGGAATGAGATCCTGAAATTTGAAAGATATCTTCGTACGAACACAGCCTTAGGTACACTGAGGTACAAATGGCAGATGTCCGTTATGCACATAACTTCAAAAGAAATCGTGTAGCATCGTGTATCATCGTGTTCGTACTCTCTCAATTTCCTTCAAAGCACTCTCTCTTGTATTGGGGAATTATCTGCGAAAGTTTTTCGATATCGTTTCTAAAAACTTTCGCTGGGTTATTTTATTTCTTTGTCGTATTTATGTTTGTTGCCAATGCTGCCACAAAATTCGTTACGGTTAGGAAGGCGGTTTTGCTATAAAATTCTGTCGCTTTTTTTGGTTTCTGTTTTTTATTTTTTCTTTTAACCAAGATTAGGCGTAAAATATATTCCATATGACGGTCGCTCGCTCTATGTTTTTGCAACGTTAGCTCTGCATATTTCTTCTTATCTGCGAGACGACTGCATTTGATTTGATTTTCTGTCTGCCATTTCATTAGATTTTCCATCATCGTCATCATCCATTGCTGTTTACAAGCGACAGCAGCCGTGCATGCTTATGTTTTTTTTTTTTTCTCTTAAGTTTTGAGGGCAGGGGGCGTTATAAAACACGTATAATTGCGCCCACATTCTGGCTTGAGACCAGGGAAATACAATATATTGCAAGTCTTTTGGTTTTTGCATTTTTTTTAATTTTAATTTACCATAGCAATGATATTTAAATAAAGAATTAAAAAATTAAAAAAACAAAAAAAAATATTTCATCGTGAGAGAAAAATTTTGTAGGTTATGTTGGGAACTTTGTTTCCCCCAAACATATGATATGTTTTTTTATAATAAAAAAATAGGGTGGAGGTGCCTAAGTTTAATAGAAAATGCTCCCCAAAAGGTTATATGAATTAAGGCAATTAAGGTCACCATTTTCTGAAATATAGGTCATACAAGAATTCAGGCTAATTAGCAGAGAGACTCAGGGCTCGACGCTATGGGATGGCATCAAATCATTTTGGAGAGTGAGAAGCGGAGTTCAGAACGTCATATTAGTGAAGGAGAGATGACGTTACCAGACGGGCTTTGAAGAGATTAGTAATCCAAAGAATTGTATCCAGTATTGAGTAGATACTCCTCCATAGAATATTTTTACAGAATGAGAATCATTTCAATTTTTGTAATGAGGGAGGGCGGAGCACCTTAACATGTGCGGGGAAGCTGTGCAAAGTAAATGCTTTTCAAACGCAGACACCTTTGATATATTCGAAGTCGCCGTGGTCTAATAGGCAGTTTGTTGGCTTATTAGGTGAAAAGTCCGACTTCGAATCCCAGGCCAGACATCAAAACGAAAATGTGAAAATATTTCTTCGGCGACTTCCTCTCAGCAGATTTCTGGCAAAAGCTGTGAGAGTAAAAATTGCCATGAAAAGCGTCTCAAAAAATTTGTCTTTTGGGAAGTCGACTTTAAACTGTAGATCCCACCACTCATGTGTTCGAACTAGGTTGTAATCCTGACTAATGAAGTTGTAATGATTTTCTTTCCGAAGTTTTCTGGGAAAAACTCTCGAGAGTAAATAAAAATTGCTATGAAAAGTTTCTAAACCTGTAGTTCAAAGTCCTGCCTTTCAATGGACAAAATTAACAAACACACACGTGGGTAATGTTCGAAGCTAGGTTGTAATCCTGACTAAAGAATTGCAATGATTTTCTCTTAGAAGTTTTCTGGCAAAAACACTCTACAATAAATAGAAATTGCCATGAAAAGTTTTCAATCTCTCAATGGAAAACGCTAACATACGGAACATGGAGGTTTTTGAAACTAGGTTGTGTAATCCTGCCTACAGGGTTGTAATGATATTCTCTTATTAACAAATACACACACAACGTGGTTTGTGTTCGAAGCTAGGTTGTAATCCTGACTACTACTACTAAACTGTAGGTTTTGACACTCATGGTTAAAATTGACACACGCATATCATGGACGGTGTGAGATACCAGGTTTTAATCTTGACTAAAGTGTTGTGTTGTGATCAATTACAGGAGAAGTCCTCAAAGCTGTGTATACAGTTAAGAGGTCATATTTCTAGATCCTGTTTCGACACTCATGGTTAAAATTCTCACTCACGCACATCATGGATGGTGTTGGAAGCTAGGTTTGAATCTTGACTAAAGTATTGTGTTGCGATCAATTACAGAGTAGTTCTCATAGGTGGTGTGTACCGTCAAGAGGTAATATTTCTAGGGCCTACCATACAGACTAGAATGCTTGTGCTTGCTCTACGAATTGTCTTCTCACGTGAAATAGATTTTTCGTGTCTTTAGAGATAAGAAATCCTGGTTAATTTCTGAAAGAAGAAAATATTCTCTCTTGGATGGTAATTATTTTTATTACAGAAATTAAAAACAAAACTTTTAATTTTATTTCACCTGTTGGCCTGTTGCTGCTGTGATTGTTGTTGTTGTTGTTGTATTAAATGGAAAAAAAATTAAAAACAAAATGTTTTACTGGTCAGCCTTGAATGGCCTTGAGTCAAGCTTTAAACACTGAAGCTAATAATGATGATGACGATGATTGTGATGCTGTTTGGATGCTGATGCTGAGGCATCGTCATCGGCATCATAAGCTAAGCTGTTGTGACTAACTTTATGTGGTCTTGACTATAAAAAAAAAAACAATTTTTAATTTGTTTTTACGTTTAATGACTAATAATTGATCGATACTTACCTAGTTTTTATTTTTATAAGCTTCACTAAATTTTTAGGTGATAAAAATTTAATTTTTTTTTACGATTTTATTTTGTTTCTTTTTCTTTTGGTCAAAATAATTTCTATAAAATGCTTGGATATCAGTACACTGTGTGCTGTGTGGTGTGTTTATCGTTTTGATGCGTTTTAAAACCATATTTTGAACACAAAACCAATTGGTGGTGGCCGGCCACAACAGGTGTTTCTTTTGAAATAAAATTCTCTTTTGTGTTCTCCTCTTCCTCCTCTAGTCTTTTTTACGCTTAAATTTGTAATAAAAAAAAAAAAACAAAAAAATGTTGAATTGAATTGAAGCTTTCAACTCTTAACCTGAAGGTTTTTCTTTTAAAATTTTTGTCCATGGGATTAAAGTCAAGCTTCAATTTAAAGTGGGTGTTTGAACGAATGCCTGTGTTGTGTGTGTTAAAGGTAAAGTGCCATTCTTGACACTTTAAACGCCCACTTTTTTTTGGAAAGAAATCCATAATAACCAGAGAAAATGTTTGCATTTAAAAGGTTTCAATATTTTTACAGCCACAAATAAAAATTAAATCATCATCATAATCATCGTTTTATAATCATTGCCCCATAAGAGCTTCAAGTCAAGGTTAAATATGCTTTTTTTAATCAATGAATTTAATTTATAATCATCATCATAATCAGGAAATTACACCACACTTGTGAAAAATATAAACAAAAAAAAAAAAATGTGTTGTATGATGTTTTTTGTAGCCCACTCTACCCACTTGAAATATGAAAGAAAACAAATTTTTTTTTTAAGATATTTTTTTTTGATAATATCTTAAGAAATACTGTCACAAGCCATTTAATTTTAAATTTATGGCCTAAAAACTGTTTAAACGACAGTCCGTGCTTTAAACCTTAGCTCAGACGTTTGGATCAAATTACTATGGCAACCTTTTCACAGCAGTCTTTTGGTAAAATACTCTGCCATTAAAAGTATGTTAAAAAATCTGTTCGATTTTTCCTTTAGAGAAACACGATTCTCTTTGGTAAACTTCTGAATGTCTTGCTGAATAGATTTTAAAGTAGCTGAATACTTACATTTTCTGCTTTTGAAGAAGAGAAATCTTAAAAATAAATTGTTCTGCAAAATTAAAGTCTTGCTGAATAAGGTTTTAAGCAATTGATTGACTATTGTTTCATTATTAATGCTTTAAAACAATATAAAAATGGCTTCTAACATAATATAAGCCTTGCTGAATTAGTTTTAAAACAGCTGAATAAGCTAAATACTTTTATTAATTAAAATATCAGCTTATTTACATGTAACCAACAGCCACTAATCTAATTAAAGTCTTGCTGAATAGGTTTTAAAACAGCTGAATAGGCATTACGAAAAGCAAACAAGCTTTGTTTAAAGTCCGAGCTTGTATATTAAACACAAGCAAACTTTTATTTACTTAACACCATCACGAAAAATAGTCTGTATCGTTTTCCTAACAACATTTTACCATGACTACACTGTGAAGAATTGAATTCAGCAATTCAGCAAAATTTATCACAAAAATTTTTTGTAAGAATTCAGATTTTAATGCTTGAAATGATATTCTGAGACTGTCTGTCAATATATAACTTGATTTCAGGAAATTTAACCTTGCTTACATGCACTTTTCAGCAATTCAGCAAAATTGATTTTGAAAAAGAATCTGTTGTAAATACTTTCACAGATATAAAGAAGGCTTTTTCTAAAGCTTTTGCACGTAAGATGCATTAAACGATATTTTTTCCCAGTTTAACATCATATTTCAGCAATTCAGCAAACTTTATTTCAAAGAAAATGTTGTTATCACTAGCTTAGATGCAAAGAAGGCTTTCTCTAATACCCTTACATTCTATGTCTCTATATTAAACGATGTTTTATAACTTTATGGCAACAATTTTATTACTATTCAGCAATTCAGCAAAACCTTTTAATGGTTAAATTTTGTAAGCATTTATATTTTAGAGGTTCTCATGATACTGTATGCCTAATAATCTATAGAAAAATTAATTTCCTATAGTTTTACCGTAAAAATTCTTACATTTCAGCAATTCAGCACGTGTTTTTTTTTTTGTAAGCATTTGAAGATTTTAATGGTTTGGTGTGTTAAAATCGTTGTTGTTGCTGCTAATTTCAGCAATTTGGCAAAACAAATTTTGTTAATAAACCTTATAAGCACTTAATAATTTAAAATTTTTTTTTAAATATTTTTTTGAGGTTAGATTTTAATTTACTTTTTGGCAAATTCTGAAGCAAAATGAAAGCGAAAATATTTGCTTTCGATTTTCTTTTTTGTTAATTATACTTAATAATGGAGAATGTTTATTAATTTTGTTTAAAAAAAAAATATTTTTACTTCAGAGCAAGAAGCATCATTAGCATGTGCCCAAAAGCTAGAAAGTTGTCATGGGTCAGTCAGTGTATTATTAAAAAATTTTTTTAATATTATTTTTTATAATTATTTCAAATGTTTATTTATCTTCTAATTTTTTATAATCATAAATTTAAAAAAAACAACAACAAAAAAAATTCAAGTGTTAAAAATTGTTCTTCACAGTTTGTGTGGCTTCTTCCTAATTTGGCTATAAAAAAAATAAAAAAAATCTTTCAAAACATATATAAAAGGGGCTTGCATCAAGCGCTTTCAATATAACAATAATTTTTGGTCCATGTCTCCAGACTTGGCCCTCTCCATATGGTATTTAAGTGCCCTTTTATGCCCTTTTTCTTCACATTTCATACATAGGCTTGATCTGTCCGGCCCATTACATTCCCACGTCTGTGACCAATTCCGAAGCATCGGAAAAACATCGTATAGGTTCCTCTCTGACCATTATCCTACAGTTTGTCAGGCCTATTCTGATCCTCTGTAGTTTTCAGAAGCGCCTTCGCCACACTAGTAGAGGTGATACAAGGCCTTTTTCTCTCCCTCGTGTTCGCCCCAGTTAGACGAAGGATATATCCGGATTTGTAACGCCCACTTCTCTCTTTACCCCCGCGCCAGGACTTCTCGTTGGTTGTGAGGGCATCTAGGTCTCGTATTCCAGCGTGACCCCGT
Source organism: Sarcophaga peregrina (assembly GCA_014635995.1). Classification (NCBI taxonomy): domain Eukaryota; kingdom Metazoa; phylum Arthropoda; class Insecta; order Diptera; family Sarcophagidae; genus Sarcophaga; species Sarcophaga peregrina. The sequence goes on along the minus strand of CM025790.1, from coordinate 90,715,736 downwards.
GTGAGCTCCTTCACGGTTGCCTCCTGATTGAGAACGCTCTTCAGGTTCTCCCTGAACTCGTCCCTTTTGCCTCCCTTACCCATCTCAAGTTCCTCATCTTGTATATAAACTCCTGTCTAGGGGAACTGTGTCCTGAACAAGGTTTCTCCGCTCCATTATACGCTTGCCGCGTTGCGCGCGAGTGCACATCCTCTTGCACCGATCTTGGTGTCGCGCCACTCTTCTCAATCCCAGCACACCTCACGCCTGCACTTTGAGGGTTCTCCGTTGCCTGGGATTTTTTCGCCGGTGATCTCCGCATTCTTGGGCTGCTCATAAAAGCTACTTCCCCTTGCATCATCTCTTCCACTTCTAATATGCGTTGTTTATTCATTTTGTCTGTTTGGGTTCCATCTTCAAGCCGCTATCTCATATCGAATATGCAGTTGTCCCTTAAAGACCCCGAGGGTGCCTATAGTAACCAGTGAGGTCCTCGCGAGGGTTGACGCAAATCCTTATGGGAGTTTGCGTTCAGAGCCAGGTCGAACACTAATTGGAGTCTCTCCTAAACCTGCATGCCACTAATGGCGACGATAATCGAATGTACTTGAGCCCTGCCAGGTTTAACGGCGGAGGCTCTGCACATCTGAAAGCCATTTCGACCAGTTTTACACCCGGCGTTCAGGTACAAATGCACAAATCAGCCCTTGCGTCATCTCACAATTTTAAAATATCCGCGCAAATCGTCATCCTTGCTTCTCAATAGCCCCCACGGATGCTGTCAGTAGGCGCCTGATCAAGATACGGAGGCTGTGACTGCTCATGTATGCAGATATCACTGGTTTGCATACGCATGGGTGCCTTGCATTACTACCGCTCCCCCTCTCTTTAACTTTAAATAAAACGAAGGTAGTATTCGCCCTTGGCTCAAATCCCAGTTCAGACATCTTGAACAGAAAGTATTTCTTTTGCTGACTTTCTCTTCGTATTCTTTAGGGCAAAAACTCTATGAAAGTAAATAAAAATTGCAATAAAAAGTATAGCTTCGGTCACTAGTAGGTAATGTGCTGGCTTATTAGACATAAAGCCAGGGTTTGAGTCCCAGGTCAGACATCAAAAATAAACAAAATTCAAAAAAAGTATTTTTCTTCTGTTTTTCTTCTTGTCTCTCAAAAATCTGTGGTTCGGAGTCGACTTTAAACTATAGGTCCCGCCATTTCTGTATAAAAAAAATTAACACACACAACATAAGGGGTGTGAGAAGAAACTGCGGGCTTCTTGGGGACAATTGCTGTAGACTGTCTAATGGTGAAGGCCATTTTATAGTCACCAGCAGCAACTCATTTCCTTACCATTCGCATCTTCCCTCTCTCTTTCCACCTTTTCTAAAAACCTGCACAATGCACTGCATGAGTAGGGGTCATCCCCTGAGTGCTGGTTTTATAAAAAAAAAAAAATTAAATTAAAATAAATAATAAACTCAAGATGGGTGATGTAAGAAACTAGGTTGTAAACCTGACTAAAAAATCGGATCATTCGATCATCATAAAGTAGAATTTTTTATTTTATTTGATTGATGCCCTTTGCTGGATGCCCTTGTGGAATGATGGAATATTTATGCTTTAAATAACCGCCATGGCAGCTTCGGTGGAACAAGAGCTCAGGGATTATGTCCACAACGTCTAAGTTTTATTAACTCGGGCATGAACCTCGATGACATGTGTTATTTTTGCTAAGGTTTGTGATTGAAGAAAACTTTTCGAGAAAAAAATCTACCGCGGTCAAACCGCACGATCTCACCGGCTAGTTTATATCAACTTCACTTTAGATGATGATTATGTCCTCAAATCGCTCATGCAGAATATCATCCCATGTGTTATGAGCTGTGATATGGTATTTAGGGGCGTTGTTTTGAAACCACATGTCTTTGGTGACCAGATTATCCAATTAATGCCAGAAGAAGTTGGTAATGTTTGACCTGTGGTGCTTGCCTTTGACAGTAATGGCCTGGCCAAAGTCGTTCTCAAAGGAAGCATGAGCTACAAGGTGAGTATTTTTCGTGATTCCGTGCAGATTCTGGCAAAGAAACTCTAAGAGTAATAACTGCCGAACTCAAAATCTTCATTGAGTCGAGTTTTGAACTGGGTCCCACCGCTCATGTAAAAATTAACGCCCTCAAATGATGGTGTGAAAGCTAGGTCGTAATTTGTGTAGGGTTATAGACCATTCTGTTGTATGTTGCCAGACCAAATTTACACCCTAAACTTTATGTGTTTTTCGGGTTTGACCCAGTGTCTTTTTTTTTTAAGCCATTCATTCAAATAGCCTATCGGTGAAGAGATGAGTTTTGAAACCCTAAGGATCAACAACAACTGTTCGTTGTTTATGATGATTTGACAAAACCAACCTGAACAAATGACAACTAATTTTGACAGATGACAGCTTCAACCGTATGACAGCTGTAAACAAAGTTCGAAAGTCCTTGTTTGAAGACCTTCTTAGTAGGTGAATTGCTAACAAATTTTATTGAATTAAATTTTGTTTAGAAGGTAGAGATGGTGGCAAAATTAAAATGCAAATGAAGCGTGTGTTGTGTGCCTCATCGTCATTTTGAATCACCTCACCTGAAACTGATGAAAGAAACTCGTTTCACAATATTAATTAATTTCGTATCTGAAATTTGTCTGTCTGCCTGTCTGTCTGTCTGTGTATCTTTCTGATGATAGCATCTACAGTTACTTTTTAATCATTAAATCAAATTAAAAATTATTAAAACAAAAACAAAAAAAAGTTCTCAAATGATATTTAAAAAAATTAGCATAAGAAATCGGTTGAAATTACGTTTTAGCTGCGGTGCGGTTTTTTTATTTTTATATAAAGAACCAGTTTTTTTAATTTTAAATTATAAAAACAAATCTTCTTAGTTTAGACAGAGGCAACCTTTTTTTATTTTTTTTTATAATGAAATCACAACACACACGTCAATTAATTTGAATAATAAAAAAAGAATTTTTTTTGGTTTGTTTTGTTTTGAAACAAAACAAAAGATTTAAATTTTTAATTAAAAAAAATTCTAATTTTAATGCCAACAGTTTGAGTGAATCATTTAAACACCGGTTTGTTGTAAAACTTCTTCTATAGGTTCTTCCATGCGAGACTTTTAAACTTTAGCAGTTGATAAAGACCATAAAAATGATGTTACCATCTGGCAAGAGGACTCTCTGGACTACCATTTGCATATAGCCTGTATGGCGTACTATTTCTAATATGCTCCCAAATGTGACCACTGATCTTCTAGAGAATTTTCATAGATTTTTTTGGCTAAAAATTGATTTTTTTTTGAATTTAAAATTTCGACCTACAAAATTATTTCAGCTATCCCACTGCCACGGTTAGAAAGAGGCCTCTCCTCTGGACTATCACTTGCATTTAGTCTGCACGGCGTACTATTTCTTGTATGATTCCAAATAGCCATTGATCTTCTAGAGAATTTTCATAGATTTTTTGGCTAAAAACCAACTTTTTTTAAATTCAAAATCTCGACCCACAAACTCATTTCAGTTATACTACTGCCACGGTTGGAAAGAAGGCCTTTTAAACTACTATGGCGTACTATTTCTTATATGTTCCCATATCGCCACTGATCTTCTAGCCAAAAATCGTTTTTTTTTGTTTAAATTTAAAATCTCGATTCACAAAATTATTTCAGCCATCCCACTACCACGGTTCTAAAGGACCCTCTGTACTACCATTTGCATATAGCCTGTATGGTGTACTATTTCCTATATGTTCTCAAATGTTGCCACTGATCTTCTAGAAAATTTTCATAAATTTTTGGCTAAAAATCGATTTTTCTTTTCTGAAATTCAAAATCTCGACCTACAAAATTATTTAAACTGTCCCACTCCTACGATTGGAAAGAGGATTCTCGTCTGGACTACCATTGGCATATAGTCTGCTTGGCGTGCTATTTTTTATACGATCCCAAATGGCCACTAATCTTCTACAGAATTTTCATAAATTTTTGGCTAAAAATCGATTTTTTTTTTTAAATTCAAAATCTCGACTCACAAAATTATTTCAACTATCCCACTGCCACGGTTGGAAAGAGGACCCTCTGGACTACCATTTGCATATAGTCTGTATGGTGTACTATTTCTGATATGTTCCCAAATGTGGCCACTGATCTGCTAGAGAATTTTCATAGATTTTTTTCAAATCCAAAAATTTTATATTTGCAAAGCCAAATTTTACAATACCATACCACTACGTGTGCTGATTGTATTAAGACGCCTTGGAACACTCCTTTGAATATGATATGGTACTCATAGACCTAGTATATGCCCACAAATTAGCTCCTAAACAAATGACCTTTTTCAGCTGGATACTGTTAAACAGTTAACATTGCTCTGTTAAGGGTAAATTTTGCTCTGTTAAGAGTAAATTTTATATTGTTAACGCTAAATGTGGCGCTGCTAAAATTTATGGATTGCGTCTTGGATTTTTAAATTCGAATTTATCTTTATACACATGGGATTTGAACCACACACACTCTCTCCTGGAATAAGTCTATACAGTAACATATAGGTTAGGTTAGAGGACATACACCTGTCGGTCAAGACAAGCACAGTACCCGGAGGTCGAAATTGACCCATTATACCATCTAGATAAAGGCAACTTCAACTGATCGCTGAAATATTAACTTGATAGGTGTGCCTAGAAAGATGGTTTTTACAGATGCTTTTTATTTCAGGCACCAGATTTCTGTCTTCGTCTTAGCAACAGGAAACGTCTGAAGCACAGCTTTCAACGCTGCACTCAATTCTTTGGTTAAATTTGGAAGCTTCGTTTTAACTACTAAGCATCTTAGTGTCCACACACATTCATTTAATTCTTCTGTCGAAAAAGGCATTTCGCCTCTCTCACGCTTACCCTTGTCGCCGTCACGAATTACTACGGCCTGAAAAGTTGCCACTACGCTGGACTAGATTCACAATATTTTTTGTCTAAAAGCCTTATATGACCGTGGCTGTACTTTTCAGAAAGTGGAAATAAGAGCCTTTTTTGGAAAATGCTCTTACGTACCGTGGACATTGGTGTACAGTGACGTCATATGTCTGCATTTAGGAAGGAACCATCTGGCTGATGATCAGGTGCTAGCATGAGGACACACCATTACGAATCAAGGCTCCAAACATGTATAAAATCACCGTAGTCGCCTAGTGTAGGCAGTGTTCTGACTTATTAGACTTCAGGTCAGACATAAAAACTATCCGTCTATACCTTGATAATTATTCTATAAACGACTGCAAATGGGGATGTATCCGCTTGTAGTTTTTATCATGGAAATCCATCAGATTTCTGGCAAAAACTCTCAGAGTAAATAAAATTGCTATGAAAAGTTTCTTAGAAAAAAAAAATTTGTCGTTCGGAGTCGACTTTAAACTGTTGTCCCGCCACTTATGTATAAAATTAACACAGACAACATAAGTAGAGTGAGAAACTGCGGGCTTCTAGGGGACTATTGCTTTTGACTGTCTAATAGTGAAGGTATAGCATTGGCCACTTTGTAGTCATCTAGCAGCAACTCATTTCCTTGCCGTTCGCATCTTTCCACCTTTCCTAAAAACCTGCACAATGCAGTGCATGAGTAGGGGCCATCCCCTTAGTTAGAGGACGTGCACCTGTCGGTCAAGAGAAGCACAGTACCCGGAGGTCGAAATTAACCCATTGTAGTGGGTCCCCCCTTAGTGCTGGTTTTATTAAAAAAAAAATCGGTTTTCAATTTTTCCCCCATTTATCCTAAGCTCCTGCTTTTTAGCCGTGAGTGACTATTTTTTAACTTTGAAACTGAAGAAATGATTCCAACATTATGCCAAGCGTCACTTAAAAGGCCCCTCAAATTTTTGAAGTTTTTGGAAGGGATGAAATAAATTTGGAAGAAGTCTTTGCTAGGCCGGATGAGGCCGCCGTGGTCTAGTAGGTAGTGTGTTGGCTTATTAGACGAAAGACCCGAGTTCGAATCCCAGGTCAGACATCAAATCGAAAATTTGAAAAATAATTTTTCGGTGACTTCCTCTCAGCAGATTTCTGGCAAAAACTCTGAGAGTAAAGAAAAATTGCCATGAAATGCTTCTCAAAAAATGTGTCGTTCGGAGTCGACTTTAAACTGTAGGTCCCCCGCCACTTCTGTATAAAATTAACGCACACAACATAAGTGATGTGAGAAGCTAGGACGTAGTAGAATGGCTCAATTCGACCACCGAGTACTGTGCTTGTCAGAATTGACAAGTACACGTCCTCTAACCTAACCTTTTGCTAGGCCATGTGTTTTATAGAACTTGAGCAAGGCTGGAGGGAAAATTAATTTATTTTTGTTCCCGAAAAACTTGTGCTTCATTTGAAGCTGATACTGGGTCACATACCTACATATATATACGAGGGTCGGTTAACTAAATTTTCTAATTACAATAACTATTATTCAAGCAAGTTTAACTTGACAATTAGACGAGTGTGGTGGTATCAGTTTAAAGCTTTGAATTGGAATTGAATTCAAAACGCAATTGAAATTGCGCGGGAGACCTTTGTAATAGAAAATGTTTTGTTGTTGTTGTTTTCTAATAAAAAATTTTATTTTGTTTGATATAAAGCCGCTTGTGTTGTTTTTTTCTTAGTTCAAAGAAAAATAGAAAACAAATCAAAATCAAATGATAAATTCAATTCCATTTAAATTTTTTCCGTGTTCGATACGCTAGAAGCCAGAGTCAAAGGCAATTGCAAACGACAAAACAAAAATTTCCATTTATAGCCTGGTTTTGTGGAAAAAGATTAAACAAAAGTCTCTCTGCTAAGTCGTTTAGCATATGTTTTATGGGTTTTAATAATAATTTGTTTAATTCATAAAAAAAAAAAACAAAAAATTAATATGACAAGAAAGAGCATTTAAATGGTAATGCTTAATCGAATTGAAGTTTTTATTTCCATATGAAGAGTTTTTCTTAGAAACTCAATTCAATTTCAATTTCAAATGCTTGAAAACAATTTCCTTTTCTCCTAACAGTTTCAACGTTCATACGTACGTATGTACTTACGTTTTGCAATTACATTCTGTCGTATGACTAATCGGATTTTGATTGGTTTTTAATGGCATTTAATTGTTAACCTCGTATATGGTAAAGCGCTCACTAATATCACCAGTCATTAGTTGTAATTAATTTAAGAAATCTTTATTCTACCCTCCGCTTCCCCTCTCAATGTCTTTATTATACAAAAGTAAACTTAATTGATTAATAAAAAATGTTTCAATTGATTTCCTTAATAATTCTTTATGACCTTTTTTAGGCACATAAAACAATAAAGGCAGGCTTAAAAAACCAGGCTTAGAAGTCTGATGGAATTAAAATTAGAAAAAGAAAGAAAACAAATTTGATTCCGCTTTTGTTCTCCCATACATACATAATTGGTCATTAGACCCCCCATCAGTCAGGATTATGTACCTAGTTTCTCACACCACTTATGCATAAAATTAACGCACACAAAATAAGTAGTGTGAGAAGCTAGGTCGTAATCGTGACTGAGGTTTGTAATGACATAATTGTATTTTAGGTATGTATATAACCTTCGTCACTTATTTTTTAGACCAACTCTCAGGCGGTGACCCCTATTAATGCAGTGAATTAAAGGGGAAAAGATAGAGGGCTAGTGTGCGGCACTATTAGTTACTTTTTTAGACCAACACTCAAGTGATCACCCCCATTAATGCTGTGCATTAAAGGAGAAAAAATGGAGGGCTAGTGTGCTGCACTTTTCGTTACCTGTTTACAGCAACATTCAGGGGATGACCCTAATTAATGCAGTGCTTTATAGGAAAAAGAAAAGAGGGCTGTGTGGTACAATTGTTTTTTCTTTAATGATCAGCATAGAACCTTCGTCACTTATTTTTTAGACCAACACTCAGGGGATGATCCCTATTAATTAATTGCATTAAAGGAGAAAAGATCGGGGGCTAGTGAGCAACACTTTTCGTTATTTTTTTAGACTAACTCTCAGGGGATCACCCCTATTAATGCAGTGCATTATAGGAGATAGAAAAGAGAGATAGTGTGGTACAATTGTTGTTTTTGTTTTTAATGATCAGTACATAACCTTCGTCACTTATTTTTTAGACTAACTCTCAGGGGATCGCCCTTATTAATGCTGTGCATTATAGGAGAAAAGAAAGAGGGGTATAGTGCTATAGGTCCTATGTGAAACTTTACACCATTTTCACATCGGTTTATTAAATTTAAAATTCCTTCCTTTCTATATGGGAATGCAGATCTAAAGTTGAAAACAAATTGTTTATTTGTAACCGAATGTTGTTAATCTGAGTGCAACATGAGAAAACATTTATTGTTGTTCAATTAATGTTCCACAAACTGAGTTGCTATTGCAACAAGTTAGCAAATGCAGCAACATATTTTTGTTTTAATCAAAAAACACTCTTTTTTTATTTATAACAGATACCCCATTAAAGTATAGAGCAGACCAGACCAGGCCACACTAGCCTAGACAAGACTATACTACTTCAGTCCACTGCTTTGTATTTCGAACACTCTGGCAAAAGCACACTGAGTTAGTAAGTGAGTGAGTGAGTGAGTGAGTGCTTTGTGTATGGAGTTTGAATGTTTACAACGAAAACGAAGTTGTGGCAACGAATTTCCGTAATTTCGTTTATTTATGAGGCAACATAATAAGAGTTGGCTTAAATAAATAGTGTGAAGCCAAAAAGAAAATGTTTTTTAAAGAAATTTTCCATTTCTCAAAAGAAAACTTTTGTAATTCTTTTAAGTTTCTTTTTCTTTTTTTATTTTTATTTTTTATTGACCGCATTATTTTATAGATTTTCTATCTATCTGGCTAGCCTCTCCAGACTATTCCAGCAGTCTCTGTGCTGTTTCTATTTTCTTTTTGCCAATAATTTTCTTTTTGGGCAATAATTTGAAGCAATTTTTGAGTTAATGTTTGTGAAGTGGATTGTTTATTTATTTAAAATGATTTATTACATCAATATCGTAGAGGAGATTATTTTTGTGAGAATGTTTTTCGCTTGTAAAGCATAATTTATTTTACAAGCTTAAACAATTTTTCATAATCAGCTGAAGTTTAGTCTTTAGTCATACAGCACATCTGAAATCTTACCATCGAGGTAAAATTTTAATGTATTTCATTATAAATACAGTGGAACTTCTATAAATGGAATCACCATTAGCCAGAAAAAAACTTCAATTTATCGAAACTTCAAGTTAAAGAAGCAAAACCTGATAGAATTTCTCTCCCAGATACTGCTGCTGTGCTTCAGCTTATAGAAAATTCAAGTAAAAGAAGTTCAAATTATAGACGTTCGACTGTACTAGGCTACAGCGGCCGCATTATTGCCTATTAACTACATGGATAATAATTTTGTGTCCTCACACGCTACCATTGTGTCAGATAGGATGGACTCAATCCAGTTTCCAGTTAAAGAAGCAAAATCTGATAGAAAATTCAAGTAATAGAAGTTCAAATTATAGAAGTTCCACTGTAATTAAAAATTACTTTGTTTTTAACAATATTCATAGAAAATAGTGGTTATTGTGGAATATTGAAACGTGAAGGAAAAATAACTTTACATGGGAATTGTAGGCCAATGATTCCTTGATAAAATTTGGAATATCAAAAATTTTTTTTTTTTGGTTCGTGTCTTTACTAAATCAATTTGAATTTAGCTTCCTATCAGTCTACACCATTTCAATTAACAAAAAATTTTTATTTTTAATAAAATTAATTTAAAAAAAACAAATATTTTTCAGTGTATTCGCTTAGTTCCTTTAATATTTTTTTATTTTCTGTTTTATTTTAATAAATAAACTGATATTTATTTAACAATTTATCATCATCATCATCATTTAGTTTTTGCTTGTCTTGCATTAAGTGCAGCTCAAATAACACATAAAATGTTCAAGTACTTTGGTTTTTTTTGTAAAAGCCTGCCGGCTATACAATGACCCCTGATGTGTTCTTTTTCTCCTCCTTTTTTTTTTTTTGTTTTCTTCATGTAAAAAGGAAAAGCGAAAATTTTTCCTCTTTCATGTACAAGTTAAAGTTAACACCTCTAAAAAGAAAAATGCCCATAAATTTTCATAATAATGTTTCCCAATTTTTCTCTTTCTCCCTTAACGTCAATTGCCTATTCCTACTAAATTTTTGACAGTTTTGGCACATGGTTTTGTTTTTGTTTAAAATTATTATTATTTTTTTTTATTTTTTTATTTCCATTTATTTTTAATATCATACACGCCTGTCCAATACCATTGTATATTAAAAAAAATTTTTTTTTCTAAAATCCCAGCCACTGTTCGTGTATAACAACTCAATTTGTCTAAATAATTGAAAAAAACATTGTTTTTTTTTATAAATTTTTTTTAATAAAATTGTCATATTTATTTACAAAATAACAACAACAGCAGCAACAATTAGTTGCTGTAATTAAAACGAAACAACACGTACTCTGTGTAGAGTGAAGAAAAAAAAGTCTGAAATAAATCTGATAACATTGCATATAAAAATCTACAAGCAACAGCAATTGTTTAAATATTTAAAAATAAAATAAAAAAAAACTTTAAAAAACACAATCTGGCATCTATTTTTTCTGTGTTTTTTAATTTTTTTATTTTTTATTGTCTTTACATAATGACAGCCAGCCACCAGCCACTGTCTTTGTTTCACGTATGAAATGCTTTGAAACTTTTTAATTTCCTTTACATCGTGGTTATTGTGTCTTAATAATTGTTGTTGTAAAATAAATAAATTAATATATAAAATAACGGTAATAGGCGTATATAGTATATACATACGTACATATATACGGTTACTTAAACTGTCAATTTATTTTTGAATCAATAGAATATCACCAGAATTTTCTATTGTAGTTTTCTAATTGGAAAGTTAGTTTCTAAAAATATTTGTAATCATCTGTCAAATGTATGCCATACATTTTATTTTGCTTGTCATACAACATATTTTTTTTAATGATTTATTTCTATCTTCGAAAAAATATTTGCATTAAATTTTTCCATAAAAATTAACGAAAAGTCTGACCAAAATGTATGCCAGAGATTTTGTTTGTATTTGTCTGTCAGACTTTTTCAATATTAAAATTTCTACAACTGTCAAAGACCTGCGCCGATCGGCTGACAGCCGGCTAAGCCGAGCCGCCGACAAAATTTAAAAGCCGCCGCTGCCGAAAATTTATTCGGCTTGATTCGGCTTAAATTTAGCCGCCGTTGTATGTATGTAAGAAAATTAAAATATATGAAAATATGTTTTTAAAATTGTATACAGTAAATTTTAATTATATATATGATATTTATATATTTGTTTTACTTGACTTAAATACATTATTGAAGTTTTTATGTTCATTTTGTGATATATTAATAGAAAAATTTTTAATTTTTTGATATGGATATTTTGAACACCTTTTCTTGTTTTTTGTGAATGTGGTAACACTTCTAACTTTACGTTAAATTTTTTAAAAGACAAAAAATTGAAATGGAGAACCAAAGAACTTTCAATAATTTAAATGAGTTAAATTCATCTGATTCCGATGACGACCATTCTATTTTTAATGGTATTGATTTCCCAAAACAATAATTGAAACCTCCAATTTCAATTAGCTTTTAGCCAAATTTTTTTGGAAAATTTTATTTTGAATACATATTTCTGATAATTGTTTTGTAGGTGTTATAATATGCGAAATAATTTCAGGTGTCGAGTTTCTGCGTCGACATCAAACCTCTGTAACCATTTACGTGCTCATGGTATTGATGTAAAATCGAAAAAATTTGAAAATTCGAATGCCAAACCTAAAACCATATTGCCAGGAAGTTCTGAAAATGCAGATTCCGAAAAATTTGCTAACGCATGTCTGCTTGTGCAAATGTGCTGCAGAGATCTAAGGCCCTTTAACATGGTGGAGCAACCAGGGCCATTTTATTTATGTCATTTCGGATCACAGCAGACCAGTGTTGCCACCTTGTGTGTAATTTTACTTTTTGTTCTAATTTTTTCTTTAGTCGCTTATTTTTAATAATCAATTTGCTAACAATGATTATTTAGTAAATTTACTGGAATTTTTGGCAAAACCTCTGAGATTAAATAAAATTGCCATGAAAAGATTCTCTAAAATCTATCATTTGGAGTCCATTTTAAAACTGTAGGCCCCAACACTCATATATAAAATTAACGCACACTCATAAGTGGTGTGAGAAGCTAGGTAGGTCGTAATCCTGACTGAAAAGTTGTAATGACCAATTATGTGGGACTAATGTTTCATACATGGATTTACACGTCTTTTTTGTTCTTTAGATGCATAAATGTTAGAAATGTATGCATATTATTTAAATAAATAAAAGAGCCGCCGAAACTTTACCATATTTCGGCTGACAGCCGGCTTAAAGCCGCCGCCGAAGCTTTTCAACTTTAGCCGCCGCCGCCGACAAATTTGCTCTGCGCAGGTCTCTGACAACTGTTCCCTAAAAATTTTTTTATTTGAAGCAATTTTCCGAAAATGAGTAACAAATGGGGGAAAAGTATGCCAAGCATTCTGTAATTGTCTATCAGATATTTTACTAAGTCAGACATTTTATTTTGTCTGTCAGACATTTTATTTTGTCTGCCAGACATTTTATTTTGTCAGATATTTTATTTTGTCTGTCAGACATTTTATTTATAGTAAACACTTAATGATACTTAAGAATATATATATTTTTTTTATTAATAATGTACGTGAAGTTTAACTAAAATGTATTCCATACATTTTATATTTGTCTGTCAGACATTTTATTTTTATTAAATATTTAAAGATACTTCTAATTCTTAGTGATTTTGTTACAAAAACTAACGGAATTTTAAAGCAAAATGTATGCCATACATTTTATTTTGTCGGCCAGACAATTTCTTTTTATATTAAACATGTGGCTAAAACATTTCATATTGCAGTTTGAATAAAATTATGGAAAAAAAATTAATGAAATGTATGCCATACATTTCAAAATTATCTGTCCGACATTTCCACTTTTCTTGTATTATTTTTTTTTTACAACAACAAACTCTTAAGCAGACATTTAAAAGCATATCGCTATTATAACCATACAAATGTGTAGGAGGATTATTAAAAATTTTACTTAAAATAACCATAAAATATATGTATGGCGTGGGGGGGGGGGTACAGTCAATATTATTATGGGCCACTTACATTACATTATTACTTTACTTTACAACAACACTCGCATGAATGGATGAATGAATGGATGAAAGAAATACAAAACAGAAGTTAGTTGCAGTTGTAATGGTTCACTAAACCAGTCAATAATCATGTGTGAGTATGCGCCACGAATCCAGGCAATCGAACAAAACGTATGTACGTTTGACAGATAGATAGAGAGAGATACACACACACACGAATGTTAATAATGAAATGTCGATTGTCGTTACCACACCACACTGACGGAATGACACTAATTCACTCACTCACACATGTTTTTCTCTCTTGATTTTCGCTTTTTTTATGAAGGGGGGGAGAGAGTGCTTGTTAGCAGTCATGTTTTTTTGCTTTTGATTGTTGGAAAAGTTTTTCGATTTTTTTTCGCTCTGCGTTTCTATAACATTCAACGGATTGCTGCTGTTATTGTTGGCGCTCCCTTTACTTGTTTCGTTTTAATGTTTAATGGCTTTAATGTCATGTGGTCTATTACAGAAGTCATACGGTTTATTTGCTCAAGTACGCTATGGTCATTATTTTATGTCTCAAAAAGAGAATTTAAATTACTATTTCCCATATTCAGCTTGCTGAATAGCAAGTATTTCCCTATTAATTGTTTAAATTTACATAATTTTTAAATATCCTGCTTAATAAAGGCTATTCAGCTAGCTGAATTAGGTTCTTAATAAAGAATTTATGAAAATAAATTAAAATATGTTATATTAACAAAATATTTAGGTTATTCAGCTGGCTGAATTACACAAATTTTTTAATATTTTATGTATATACGTAATTCAGCTAGCTGAATTTGAATATTACTTAAAACTTTATATAAAACATTTAATATTTTATAAATTAAAGGCTATTCAGATAGCTGAATTACATTGTTTTTGTTGGAAAATTGTTGTTTACTGCATGGAATATAATTTTTTATCTAATTCAGCTAGTTCAGCTGCGTTGTTTTTGTTGTGGGATTGTAATAAAAATATTGTTCTTCTATTAATATTAATTTTAAATCTATTCAGCTAGCTGAATTACATTATTTTTTTAATATTATTATTAAAAGTTGACTTTTTTCATTGAACTAAGGCTTTTAACCGAAATCAGCTAGCTGAATAACATTATTTTTAGTATAATATTGTAAAAGCTTAGTTTCTTTTAGGGGAATATTAATTTGAAGCCTATTCAGCTAGCTGAATTACATTTTGGTAATAAAATCAAAAAAATTTCGTTCTTATAATATAAACTAATTCTGCTGGCCTAAGCCAATTCAGCTAGCTGAATTGCAATATTTTGATAATAGAAGTATAAAAATGTCATTATTAGTGTAAAGGCACATTCCAAACTAATTCAGCCAGCTGAATTTTGATTATTCTTGTAATAAAATTCATTTGCCAACCTTATTCTGCTACAGGGCAAAACATTTAAATATTTTTAAAATTTGTTTGTAGCCTGCAGGCTATTGCCAGTCGGCCAGCCTACTGTCTGCCTGCCTATGCTTATCAGTGTGTTGTATACAGTTAATCATCTTGTTTTTTAAATGTAATGCTTCAGTTCGTTTGTTTTCGTTTTTTTTTCTGTTGCCAATTTTCCTCTAAACTTACGCAATATTACTGTGGCTTTGGCAGCACTGGAGCTACTGTGTTTCAGATAAACTAACCAACATTTCATTTCAATTTGAGAGTGTACGAGTATATGGCCTAAAGTCAAAGAGCAAAACATGATTTCTAAGCAGATTTTTTTTTTGTTTTTTTTTTATGAGATTTTAACAATTATGCTGCACATTTTTCACTTTAATTGAATTGTTAAATAAAAAAAAAACAAAAATCTTTTGCTGAAAATCTATTTTCCCAAGATTTTTCCAATGCTGATATAAAAATTCTGCTTAAAACGAAATACTTTTGTAATTGCTTGCCAACGCTTACAAATATTTTCCTTTAATAAACGTAATAATAATAAGCTGCTGAATTGTAGTTTTGTAATTTTGTTTTTTTTTCGAGGTTTATTGTTTAATAGAAAATTATTTTTTTTATTCCAATTGCTAACTGCTGCTGCATTACAATATTTATGAATTTCATTAAGAGTTTTTTACTTTATTTATATAATCGGTTTATTATAAACAAATGTATTGTAAAGAAAATAAAATTTTTATTTGCATACATTTTATTATTAAAAAATAAATAATCAATAGCAATAAGATTTATTTGTTCAATTAGCTTTGCAAAACGTGTCTTTGTAATTATTATTTATGGTTTTAAAATACCACAAAATAAAAAAAATAAAATTTATTTCATTATAATTATTTTTGTATTAATAAATGACCATATATATGTATACACAAATAATGTTCGTAATTAAATCTTATACAATATATTCGGGTTCTTACTATTGTTATTCATTCTGTCTTATATTAGCTGATAAAACAGCTGGCTGTTGGCAAAATACACCACGATTTTAAATACAAACATTGGAAAAAACAATTAACAGTGTTTTAACAAAATTTTATGCGAAATTGTCGAATTCAGCTAGCTGAATATCGTTTTAATAACATAACTGTTCAATTCAGCTAGCTGAATAATTATAATTTATGATTATTTAGTATTTTAAAAGATTATCAGTAATTTTATTGCAAAATTGTTGTATTCAGCTAGCTGAATAATTCAAAAATTAAACTTACATAAGAGTTTAATAAAATTTTATAAATTCCCGTACAAAACTGTTATATTCAGCTAGCTGAATGGTTAAAAAAATTATATTACTTATTAACTTAAAAGCTAAATAGCTGGAAGAGAAGGTTTTCGTAAGAGTTTAATATGTTTTGATACATTTTAAGATGAAATTTAGAAATCCATCTAGGATACGTTTTAATATGTGTTAGTTGTTGTATTCAGCTAGTTGAATAGTTCAACTTGACGGTTATTGGCTCTTTTGAAACACTGTACGTAATTTTATTGCAAAATTATTAAATTCGTAGCATAATTGTTCTATTCAGCTAGCTGAATGGATAAATTTAATTTGCTCTTTTAAAACACTGTATGTGATTTTATTGTAAAATTGATGAATTTAGCAAGCTAAATAACGTTCTTGTGGCATAATTGTAGTATTCAGCTAGCTGAATAGTTCAACTTGCCGGTTATTTAATCTTTTAATTTATTTTGATTATTGATTATTGATTTTATTGTAAAATTGTTAAATTCAGCTAGCTGTGAATAACGGTTTCTTAGAATAATTATTGTATTCAGCTAACTGAATAATTAAACTTAGTAGTTATTTGCTCTTTTCAAACACTGTAAGTGATTCTATTGCAAAATTGTTGAATTCAGCTAGCTGAATAACGTTTTATTAGAATATTCAGCTAACTGAATAATTAAACTTAGTAGTTATTTGCACTTTTTAAACACTGTATGTGATTTTATTGCAAAATTGTTGAATTCAGCTAGCTGTGAATAACATTTTTGTGACATAATTGTCGTATTCAGCTAGCTGAATAATCAAACTTGCTGGTTAATTAGTATTTAAAAAAAAATTAAGTAATTTTATTGCAAAATTGTTGAATTCAGCCAGCTGAATAACTAAAATAATTGCATAATTTTATAAATTTACAAACTGAATAGCTGGAAGCGAGTATTTTCTTAAGAGTTTAATATGTTTTGATAAATTCGAGTGCAAAATTTATGAATTCAGCGGGCTAAATATTAAAGGAAACCAGGTCATTTATTATTTAAAAGTAATAAAAGTATTGCAAACGATTTTATTGCAAAATGATTATATTCAGCAAGCTGAATGGTTAAAAAATTTGGGTTCACTTATGATTTGCATATGTTTTGAAACATTAAAGTGTAAATGTTTTGTATTCAGCTTGCTGAATAATTAATAAATTAAGTTTATTTAAAAGTTTATTGTGTTATTAAGATATTGAGTGCAATATTAGCATATTCAGCTACTAAATATGCTGCTACAGATTAAAACTTTGGAACTAGTTTTAGTTTTTATCTTTTTTCTTAATTCAACTTATGAATATCATGTGAATCTGACATTTAAATAAAACCATTATTATTTTTTATTTTTATTTTTTTTTTATTATATTTTATGGTTTAATTTAAAAACAAAACAAAATAAATCATATTCTTTTGCATACTACGTGTGTGCGGTGTACTACAATTACAGGTAGCAGGTAGTGGGTGTTACGGAAAAGGCTAGGGGGTACCCCATAAGGGGGGTTTAAGAGATATTATTATTAATAAATTTAATTTTTTTTCTTTTTCTATTTGTTTTAATTGTTATTTCAAGATTCATTTAGAAAACGATTCATGTAACAACGACTCATGTCATGTACAGCAGCATTCAAAGGCTATAAATCGATGCAAATCTATCTCTATTGGATGGCGGCGGCGGCGGTATATTTGTTGTATTGTTTTTGCTGTTTTGTTTGCCTGCAAACATTAAAAGGCTTTCTAAATTCCGAATTAAAACAACAAAACAGATTTTTTCTAAAATTTTAAATTCATTTGTATTTTTCTTCGCTCTTCAAATAAGTTTTCTACGTTGTTGTTAATCAAACGGCTTGGCTTATAAGCCAAGAAAAGCAAGCAAGAAGCAAGCGCAGTTTATTTCTTGCCAGCCAATACTTGCATTATTTATGGCTTTAAGTGGCAAAAAAAAAAAAAACAAACTGCTTTTACCATGATTTTTATGGTCAATTAGAAGAAAAATAAGCAATATTTGTAGGTGTTTATTGACTTGACTTAACGGTGTTTTTTATGATCAATATTTTCCGCTTAAAAGGCTTTTAGCAAAATTTCCAGTTCCAGTTTTCTACTTAAAATGGCCAATAAATATCTATGTTTTGCATTATAGTATATGGCAGGAGTTTTTTTTTTTTATAAATAAAAATTTCTAATAAATAATTTTCTCTAATTCAGCTGGCTAAATACAAATTCCAGCTGTCAAATAACAATAACCTATCAACCAGTTAGCTTTTGGTATGCATTAAAGTCCAAAATATTAAATCTGTAAGTCCTTTTCCTAGCTGAATAGTGTTTAATAGACTTAGAAAACATTCTCAGTATATCTAAAACCAAGAAAATAAAATCTGAGTGCTGTTCAGCTAGCTGAATACAACTCAAAGGCTCAAAAACAAAGTTTTCCATGTTTAAAATATTAGCATAATGAATTTCAGAACAATTTAGCTTGCTGAATAACATTTACAAGCTTTAAAAACAAACAAAAACACTAATTATTTATCTCTTATGTTTATCAAATGCTGATATATATCTTTGTGATATAATTCAGCTAGCTGAATATAACCTAAAAGCACTAAAAAAAGATTTTCCGTAAGTAAAATAGTGAAATGTAATTTTTTTTTTATAATTCAGCTAGCTGAATACAGTTTAAATGCATCATGAAAACTTCTATCCTAAGTAAAATGTTTAAAAATACAATTTCAATTTAATTCAGCTAACTGAATATAATTTAAAGCCATTAAAAAGCAACAAGGTAGGGAAATCTAATAATTTGGTCTGTTGAATACAATCCTATGACACTAAGAAACATTTTCTGTATATAAGACATTGAAATACAGAATTTTTGTTATATTCAGCTAGCTGAATTGCTTTAATTTTTGACGAACTTTGCAAAATTTTTTACATGTTTATTTTATCAGGTAGAAAATCGTTATTTAGCTAGCTGAATTGCTTAAATTTTTGACAAACTTCAAAAATTTTTTTACATGTTTGTTTTAGCACGTAGAAAATCGTTATTCAGCTAGCTGAATTCCTAAAATTCTTGGAAATAAGTGAAAATCGTTATTCTGCAATTTTTTTTGTTAAATTTAATAAAAATTTAGGCTAGACTTGCTTTAGCAAGTTTAAAATTGTTATTCAGCTAGCTGAATTACTTAAATTCTTTATGAATTTAGCAAAATTTTATATATTCTTGCTTCTAAGCTTTAGAAATTACTATTCAGCTTACTGAATTATGTAAATTCTTAATAAATTTTATAAAATTTCTTGTATACTTAATTAAACTGATTGGAAATTGCTATTCCGTAAGCTGAATAAATATTTTCTGATGCAAATTTCCTTAACAATTACATTTTAAACGAAACTACTTTACACTTAATAAAAAAAATTTGGGTGTTGTTTGTTTGTTTCTTGTTATTATTGTTGCACTAATTTTAATTAATTGTTTAGGCCTTAAACCAAATTTTAATAGTGATTTGTTTCGCCGTTTTTTTGCATTCTGTTTTTAAAAATTGCAACATAAACCTCACCTTTACTACTAACGAGAAAGAGAAAAACCAATCCCCTGTTATTTATTCCGTTTAAAATACTAAATATTGACTATGTTGACTTGTTGGCATAAATTGTTGTTGTTGTTATTGTTGTTTTGTTGTTTTTGGCGTTGGGTTAAATCATGTTAATTTGTTTTAATTACTTATTCAAATACAATTTATCGTTAACGTTCTTAATCTGAATGGCGAATGGCTGAATTGTTTGATTTTATTTTTGTGTAAGTACCGGCTTCTGGCTTTTTTAACAGCCATAACTATACGCCGAACATTCTTTCTTTGTTGGTTTGTTTGTTTGTTATTTGCAACACTGACTGCTTGCCTGCCTGCCTGCCTTTCGGCTTTCGGCTTTTTTTTATTCGTCTTTTTGTGTGTAAATTAAAGAACGAAAAACCAAAGAAACTCTTGTTGTCATTCTGTTGTGTCTCGTTGCAATATTTAAATTCATTGATTTATAATCAATTACACTCTTTAAATTAAAAGTTTTTCCTTCTTTATACGCCAATACACCACTTTTGCCCCTCTTAGCAACACCACCACACCAACACCATCTCCACTCCACTCCCTTCCTTTTTTCCTTCCTTCCTTTCCCCAGCTTAACAATATCTGTGGTGAACAGTTGTGTTAGGGGGGTTATTGTTGTCTTCGTCTCCGGCAGGAACCAACCATATAAACTTCGTAAAAGACAACAACAACAACATCAACAACATATGTAATCAATTTCTTTTGATGTTTACCGCTAATATTGTAATAATAAGAACAACAACACCGACACCAATAACTATAATCGCAGTATGTCGTACATGGAAATTTAATGTCAAGTAGTCGGGGTATATTATAGTGTTGCTGTTATTGCCATAGCTTTTGCTGTTTTAAGATATTGTTTTTGTTGTTTATTTTGTATTTTTCCATCACAAGCTACTAGAAGTAAATTTTGCATAAATTTTTTTAAAGTTTTTTTCTTCTGTGCAATTCTCTTTAGTGAATACAGCTCACACACACCGTTCTTTTTGTAAGACAAACGACAACGACTACGACGACGACACATAAACAAAACTTTTTAAATAAATTGTTTACTTTTTTTATTTTTTTTTAAATAAAAAATAAGAAAACAGTCTCAGAAAAGTAATACAATAATATTATGCACAATATTTTTATCTTGAATTTATTTTTTTCTTTGTTGGTCTTTTTTCTTTTATTCTTAAAGGAAAAAAAATCTCAAAACAGTAAAATACCAGCAAAATTCAATTCAGCTAGCTGAATAGCTAAGAAATATATGTAATTTATAAATAAAGACAAAATCTTTATAGAAACAAAGAAATTAAGCTATTCAGCTAGCTGAATAAGTGAATTTTCACTTTTTTTTTGTACAAGATTTAATAATAATCCTTGAATCCCTCCAATAATCTAATTCAGCTAGCTGAATAAAGGAGTTTTAAGTTCTTAACTAAGACTATATAAAAATTTTAAAATCTATTAAAAAAAATTTTGTCATTCAGCTAGCTAAATAGACTTATTTTTGCATTTTCTACAAAATTCAATTATAACCTTAAAATAATGTTTAAAATAATAACATTCAGCTTGCTGAATATAACATTTTTCTCTATATTTACAAGTTTTGACCATAATTTTTATATAATTCCTTATTCAGCTAACTGAATAAAGCTTTTATTAGGTTTTAACTGAGAATATATGAAATTTATAAAAATCTATTAACAATTTTAGTAACAATAATCATGGGCAAAATTATATTAATTCAGCTAGCCGAATTGGATGTCAACTTAATTGCAAAGAAATAGGTAGTAAATATTAGTTTATTTTTGAAAATTCGCCTATTCAGCTAGCTGAATTGGATTGTTTTTAATAAAACCAAAGAAGGTAGCAGAAATTGGTTTTATTTCTTTAAAATTTCTAAATTCAGCTACGAGAAATGAAAGAAAATTCATTCTTCTTTGGATTGGTTTTAATAAAATAATAGAAGGTAGCAGAAATTGGTTTTATTTCTTTAAAATTTCTAAATTCAGCTATCTGAAGTGGAAGAAAATTCAGATTTTCTAGTCTAGACATGATATTTGTTTACTGAGGAGCTAATTTTGTTAATTCAGCTTGCAGAATTGATTTATAACGTAATTAAAATGAAATTAGTATTAAATTTTTATAAATTCCCTTAAATGTTAATCAATTCAGCTAACAGAATTAGATTGTAAGTGAATAAAAACGTAAAAGATAGTGGAAGTTTAGATAATTTCCTTAAAGTAGGTCAATTCAGCTAGCTGAATTAAAGATTTTCTTAAAAACAGGTTTATTCAGCTAGCTGAATTAGAAGCAAATTACATTTTTGAAGTAGAAATTCAATATTTTTACGAGTTATAGCATAATTTGTTAATTCAGCTAGCTGAATTTGGTAAATTGCTTATTTAACCAACAATATATATATGAGATTTTATAGTTATGATAAAATATTGCCAATTCAGCTAGCTGAATTAGATTAAAAAAGCATAAAAATTTAAAAAATAGTAAGATTTTATATAATTTTGCAAAAAGAGCCAATTCAGCAAGCTGAATTGAAAAACAATTGTATTTCTAAAGTGTAAATGAGGCAAATTTCTTCAATTTCTTGAAATTTTCGTTTTT
Organism: Sarcophaga peregrina; assembly: GCA_014635995.1. Lineage (NCBI taxonomy): Eukaryota > Metazoa > Arthropoda > Insecta > Diptera > Sarcophagidae > Sarcophaga > Sarcophaga peregrina. The sequence goes on along the minus strand of CM025790.1, from coordinate 90,693,555 downwards.
TTTAATTGAAAATATTATATTGGGGTTCCACTGTTGATATGGTTTTTATCGGTAATTTTTTTCAACGTTTTTTTTGTGGTTACATGTTTTATGTGTTTGCCCGCGTAATATACTCCTTCAACACCAACAGCTGTCATCGTTCTCTAGCGATAAGAATACACTTCTCTAGGGGTACGTTTATATTTTTTTTTTTTGTTTGTTCTTCCATAATGAATTGGAAATAAACAAACTGAGATGCGATGCGATGCATGTATGCAGGCTGATATGACTGGTGTTGGTGGTTGTGGAGAGCTTTTTTTTTATTATTTCTGGGCTGGTGGCTGCTGATGATATGCAAAATATCAATTTATGTTCATAGACCCACTAGTAAACAAAACCAAAACAAATTCACAACGACAACAACGAAGACGACGGCAACAACGACAACGACGATGAGTGTTTGTAACAAAATAAACAATTGGCTGGGCTTGTGCTATATTCTCTAGATTGTACAGGAGAAAATTAATGCGCTGTTGTTGTCACCATCAAACCCATATAGCGCTTGAGGAGGAGAAGTCAAAAGAAAATTAGCGATAAAGACTCAGTCGGTTAGTCAAACTGCAGTCATACTGTAGAGCCGCCCTCCACTCGCTTGCCTGGCCCTGTGTTTTGGTTGGAAATTTGCAAATTTATGTCATGAGTTTTCTTCAATTGATTGCAGTTTCATTTCATTTTGGTCCACAAAAACGAGGTTATTTTTTTTCCTTATTCCAACGGCATCATTAGCAACTGCAGCGGCAGCAGCTGTCGCTTGGCCTGTTACTTTCCTTAATTTGATAAGAATTTGTCATGCTTTGCTTGCTTGCTTGCTTGTGTCGTTTCATTTGCAGATGTTTTGCATTGCGTTTCAATCCACAAATCTTTTGTTTTTCTTGTGATAAAAAAATTTTTTTTTTTTTAATTTATTTTGTTTTATTTGTTAAATATTTATTTAAAAATTTAAAAAAAAAACAAATTTAAAAAAATTATTTACTAACACGAGTCTCTCTCTTTTCATTTTTTTCTATTTGCAGGTACGTTTCTTTTAAAAATTATTTATCAAGGGGGGGGGGGCCCTCTCCCCCATTTCAATGGTATTAAGTAAGTCTAAATCTCTAATCATTTCTAAACAAATATCACTTTTATTTAGGGATTTTTTTTTAATTTTAAAATAGAAAATAATTTTAGATTTACATTGTGTACAGTGCACAGTGGTGCGTTTTCAGAAAAATCTGGATAAATTATTGCAACAATTTTTTTAAAATGTTTTATGGTTATACAGGGGAAGTGTGTACAGTAGCTTACATTTTAAATTTGTATTCAAAAACTGTAAGCACAACAATAATAACGGCTACTAACAAAAAAAAAAAATTTTAAATTGAAACGATTGTAATCTACAAAACAGTACTTTAATGTATTACTGAAGTACTACCATCAAAACATTCCAATACCCAGCCTTCAAGTTATATAAGACTTCAAAATAGCATCCCTCTTAGTTCTGTCAGAGAAATTGCACCACTATGTATGTATTGTCCTCAGCATTTGCCTAATAGTCCCTTTCATAATACATAACCCTCGTCAATCGTAAAGTTTCCCATCCGTTTAAATTCATCTGCTTGCTCTACGTATTGCCATTAATTCTCTGGCATCTAGCAAATGGAGTGACCATATTCCCGTACCATTTTCCACTGAACTTCATATGAGTCAAGTGTTTGGGATGTGGCGGCCTGAACTGTCGGATAGTTTGGCAGTCTTTTTACCTGTAACTTCTGTTTACGCTAAACTAAGCGCTCAAGTTTTGGTGGAAAACATCCACGAATTCTTTAATACGTTACCATTTGAGTCAAAATTTCCACTTCCCCTGTAACACTATCAGTCTCTGACTCTATTCCCCCTGTTCTAGCATAGAAATGGTCTTATTTTTGGACAGGAGAAAACGCATCAAACAGGGAAAATAATTTTAAGCGGTGCTACAAGCGGAGAAAAGCACTGGAATACAGTTCTGAATTTAGCTCTCTCACTCTCTTTTTTGATTTGTGCCTGATATAAATTTCTTGCTTCCCAGGCTGCACCTGCTCGACATGGCTACTATGACATCCATACGATCTATACTCCCCTGTGCTCTCATTATACTTTGTAGTATATTCCTTCAACGTCTCCCCCAAGTCTATTGTCCTAACAAACTTTACGTTTCTGTAGGGTGTCAACAATGGCAATTCCTTATCCAGCAACAGTTATACACCCAGTTTCCTTCTGAAATGCTGCAATGCTCCACAGGTCCCAAGGATTTGTTACCTTGATAAACTCTAATCGAGATGGAGAAAAGCACTGGACTACAGGTCTGAATTTAGCACTCTCACTCTCTTTTTTATTTGTGCCTGATATAAATTTCTTGCTTCCCAGGCTGCAGCTGCTTAACATGGTCGCTATTACAGCCATACGATCTATACTCCACTGTACTCTCCTTATACTTTGTGGTATATTCCTCTAATGTTTCCTAACGAGCCTAACAAACTTCACGCACCTTGTTATGCACCCATAAGGTTCCAAGAATGTATTCCCTTAATAAACCCTAATCGAGACAGAATTCTACCTGTTAAGATCAATAAAACTGTCATTCCGGGAAAATGGTTTGCTAAGCCTACTTTCCCTGTCAAGGGAGCTATTAACAAACTCAAATGATGCCTCGATAGTCTCATGTAAGGCACAGATCTCCTCTAAATTTATTTATTTCTCAACAAAAGTTTTGATTGCCTCGAATCATTATATTTTGGAGAACAGTTATAAGTACACCCATACATACATTCAAAATTGGTCATTACAACCCTTCAGTCAGAAGTCCGACCTAGCTTCTCACACCACTTACGTTGTGGGTGTTAAGTTTTATACATGAGCGGTGGAAACTCTAGTCAACTTCGAGCGATAGATTTTTGAGAAACTTTTCATGGAAAGTTTTATTTTATCCCATCGTTTCTTTTGCTAGAAATCTGCTGAGGGGAAGTCGCCGCCAAAGGAATACTTTTTCGTATTTCATTTTGTTGGAAATGTTTGGATCTGGGATTTAAACCGTGGCCTTAGGGTTGATAAGCCAACACACTACCTGCTAGGCTACTTTCCTCCATTCTACAGAATAGTTCTGGTTCCATTAAAGTAAGAGCTTCCGTCCTTCCAAATTCACTTGCTTGCTTATTGCCGAGAATTCCTACGTCCATTGGGAGGACGGAGCAAAGTGTTAAGTACTTAAGTTTGATTATAGAATTGCATCTAAGGCTTCCATAGCTATTTACGGTTATAGAAGGGCAATGGTTGTGTTTCGTTGGTCTCATGTAGAAGGGCCTTAACTCACACTTTTTCGAAATTAATTTTTTTTGGTGATTCCAATGCCTTTCCTCATGAAACCAACGGTTTATCGTTGTTTATTTCCTATTGAAAGAGTCCAGAGTAGATCAAACAAAGGCTGGCGGAAAAGCCTTAGGCTTGACGTGGCTCTAGCAAACTTTCACAAAACTGAACACCACCGCACCCTCTTCATAGAAATGAGAGGCTCGCGGAAAAGCTCTAAGTTTGACGTGGCTCTTGCAAACTTTCACGTGATGGAACAAACATTCGCCCGCCTTTTTTCCCCTGTTCATAGAAATGAAATGAAAATTTCCAAATAAAACTAGAGGGTGGGTAGGGAAGCGCACGTCGGGCTAAAAATAAAAATCAATAAAAATGGCATTTGGATTCTTCTGATAATAGAAGGGGGTGATTAAAAAACTATACTCTGGGCATCATTAAATTGAAAATCTTTATGAAAAGAAGAAATTCATCAATTTCATGAAAAATCTTTCATTTTCGTTTTTAAAAATTTCATTTTAATGGCCATAAAAAAAAAAGTTTGCCTGCTTTAAACCAAATGGCCAGAGAAACAAAAAAAAATTTTTTTTTTAAATTTTACGAGCATTATTCGGCATCGTTTTTCAAGTGGTTAACTCGCAGACAAATTTGAATTTAAAATTCCAGCAACAAACTGTTGGAATTTGTTAGGCCATACGATGGATGGGCATTGGCTTTGTATTGTTTTGGGGACCAGAACATACAACAGCTGCTGATGCTGCTGGACCAACTCTGGAAAAAAAATTCTTTTCTTTTCTGTTGTGATAATAAATCTTAAAATTGTTGTTGTTGTTAACATAAATGTGATGTTGTTGCTGCAGCCACTTCCCTGCACATCTTCTTTGTTTATGTCTATTCCTTCTTTGCCTTCAAAACGAGAGCAAACTAAACAGCAGAGCATTATGGCTCAAAAAAATTTTGACCCAAATACAAGCCAAATTAACAAAGATGTGAGAAGAAAAACAAAAATAAAAGGGAACAACAGTAGAAGCGATTGCAATTGCAGGCCAACGAAAACAAATTAAGAAAGAAATTAAAAAAAAAACAAATCGGGGTATTACCCTCTCAATAACCGCATTGCAACGGCTGTTCAATACAGCAACAGCTGTAGTCCTTAGCTACATGTTGTATGGAGTTTTTTTTATCTGCTCTGTCTGCTTAGAATCCAATGAACTTTTTAAAAATTCACTTTTTAAAATGCTTCTCAAATATTTCGAATTGGGAGTGGTGGAGCTAACTTCAGCTTGCTCTGAAGGCAGCTGAGTGACACTCACTTTAACATCAAGGTAGTGTTAAAGCTTTATCAGCGCCAAAATCAGAATTTATTCTAAGCTTATGTGCTGGCTTCTCATTGCCATGAATTCCCTGTCGTCTGGCATAAAGGGTGTTAACTTTAGCACGCTCTGAAGGCAGTTAACCTCATTCGTTTTAAATTTTGTGTTCCCCTTTTTTTTGGGTGCAAGTGGCACTCTGAACTTACCACAAAAGCGTAATTCTCTGTTCATCAAGTGCACCTAATGTGCCAACCATTCGATAAGTAGGGATCAAAATGTTTGGTGAAAACGGGCACAGGTTATACATAGATCCCAATGCATCGCTGTGGCTGGTCCGACATCAGAACGAAAATATGAAAATATTTCTTAGGCGACTTCCTTCCAGCAGATTTCTGGTTAAAACTTTGAGAGTAAATGAAATTGCCATGAAAAGCTTCTCAAAAATCTGTCTTTTGGAGTCGATTTAAAATTGTAGGCCCCACCACTCATGTATAAAATCAACGCACACAAGATAAGTGCCATGAGAAGCTAGGTCGTAATCCTAACTGAAGAGTTGTAATAACGAATCAGGAGGATAAAATTGAGTATAAAAAGAGGCAAAAAAACTCTTCACATATGTACCAAGCAGATATCAGTAATAAGTATTTAAAACGCTAAGTAGATTCGAGGCATACTTTAGACTCTTATATGCATTCATACTTATTTTAATATCATACTCTTAACTACTTATATTCAAAGTTTGAAATACTCATACTTTAACAATACGCATGACTCGCTTCGACTCGTCTCAACTTAACATTTAAACGAAGCTTAAAATAGGTATGATTCGAGTGCAGATACCATAATACTTGCTAGAAGGTTGTGTGTTTCCTGTATTTGTCTTTTTCTTCTTTTGTAAATGCAACAACAACTAAGACTGTAAATTTTAATGAAGGATTCGAATCACTTGAGTGATTTGTTATAAGAAGTACCATAATACTCGCTAGAAGGTTGTATGTTTGCTGTCTTTCTCTTGTTTCTTCTTTTGTAAATGCAAAAACCACTAAAACTGTAAATTTTGATGAATGATTCGAATCACATGAATCATTTTTAGGTGTTGCAAGAAATATTTTTCTAAATTTATAAATCTAAATGAGTAGGTATATGAATCAAACATACATTTCGAATGTTATGAGTTTGAAGTCAACGTTGAGCACATACTAATTGCAACTTGTACTTATAAATCAATGTTGTAGCGAGTACAAATGAATGCATTTCAATAGGAAAGACAAGGATATATTGTCATTGTTGAAATCGAGTAATATAAAGAAATTTCTCACGATTTGGATGAATGATTCGAATCACTTGAATCATTTTTATGTGTTATAGGAAGTATTTTTCTAAATTTAAAAATCTAAATGAGTAGGCATATGAATCAAACATACATTTCGAATATTATGAACTCGATGTCAACGTTGCGCACATACTCATTGCAAGCTGTACTTATAAATCAATATTGTAGCGAGTACAAATGAATCAGAGTAGTTGAATTTCAATACAGTTGACTTACACATACTCAAAATTACATGAGTACTTATGAGTAGCTAAAAAAAAACGGTTCATTGCTGATCTTTGGCCTGAACCATAGGGCTGTCGTCCGTCCTACTACTATAATACGGCGGCGACGGTCTTCTTACACCTATGACTCTAAGTCATCTGCAATAATTTAATGTATGAGTTTCGAGAACCCCTTACGACAGATTTGTAGAACTTTTTCATGTTGTTATTGTTGACTAGTTGAGTAGTATAAAGAAATTTCTCAGGACTTGGCGGTTGTAAACCTCACTAAATTGTTGTGTTGTAGCTTTGCAAGGTAGAGGGGCTTGAAAATTTCTTTACATTGCTGTAATGTAATTAGCCAATGAGTGATTCTATGTTAATGTGGTTGAAATGATTAATGAAATCAATGATCATTTAGCCTTAACCTAATTATGTAGAGACAGTAAAAATTGCAACAGTTTTTCTTTTGTTTTCTTTCCTAAATATGTATGCATTGACCTTAAAAATTGTTATAACAATGGACCATAAATTTATAAAAAAAATAATAAAATACAGTTTAAAGAAATCATAATGAAATATTAACACAAAAAAAATGTATGAAAAATTAATGAAAAATGAGGCGGCCAAAGCAATTAATGATCATGAAACGTTTCATTCTAAAGCACCATTAATTATGATTTAATAGATGACGAAAAAAATTATACAAAAAAAAATTATTTTTTTTATTTAAATTTTTTAAAAAAATTTCCGCTTAAATTAAAACGAGATATTTGCGAAAGACATACAAGAAAAAAAAATTTATTTTTTTTTTAAATTAAACAAAATTGGAATAGTTTTGAATTCATTTTCATGTATTCTGTGTATAGAGACAGACAGACAGACAGACCCACATGCTGTGATCTTGAAAGTTTACTAGCAATAGAAGACGAAGAAAAAAAGCCATACGTTGTTAGATTTCAAGGAATTGAAATAATAAACCATTCACCAAAGCACCACCAGCATTTTAGCAGCAACTGCCAGTACATATCTGGTTAAATAACAACACAACACAACATAGATTTCATAGAGAATGAATAAAACATTCTTAAAATGCCAAAATATGCAACATTTTTTAAGAAGAAATAAATAAAAAAAACGAAACTAGACATGCTAAGTTCATATTATAAAAACAACATTTAAAAAAAATTTATTTTTTCAAATTTAATTTTTTTATTATTTTTTTCTTTCAAATTGTATTACACCACCACGTATGTATGAGCCCCCAGAGCCGTTCACTTTTAATTCAAAAATCCTTTTTACAGAAAATTTACAAAAAAAATAAAATGAAAAGAAAAAATGTTTTCTGTCTCTTAGTAAATGCAAACACAAATTTTAACATTCTATTTACCACATGTCGTAGTATGTGGCATGCATTACGAGTATTAACATTACGAGCATATGACATTATTTTGTTCAAATGCCTCCCCCTAAAACTCATAATAAATGCACTTCTAACCAAACAATAAAAAATAAAAAAAAAAAAATCATTTCAATAAAGCATAACCATATAATTTACCGTTAAATAATAAATTGTTTTGAGATTTAAAAAAAATTAAAATTTTTTTTTAAAAAATTTAAATTTTTGCTTGGCCCTGATTATATAGAATCTTATGTACTCGCGTAAAATCACAGCCGAATTTGACAACAGTTTGCTAACAATTTGTCAAGAGAATAAATTTTTTTTTTATTATTTCATAGGTGATGTAAGAAACCTCAACTAAAAACTTTTGTATTTTAAATGTTTCGAGGTTAATAAAGCAAGTGTTGCAACTCTAATGTTTTTTTTCTATTAAACTAGCTGTACCCTGCCCCCAACTAAAATAAATTTAAAGGAAAGACATTACACAAATTTCCAATTAATTTTGAATTGTTTTATTGATTTTGTTTCCCATTGTCCTAATGATTCAGATGAACGGGCCTGAGTAGTACACATTCGATCAGTTTCTAACGAACGGGTCTTAGCAGCATATACTCGAAGATTTTCCACTCTCAATGCTCGCTAATTCGGGGACTCGTAATCCTATTATCTTCCGTGCTTAAAGTGTAGGTTGCTATAAAGAACTATTTTTTCTGGTCTCACAGGGTTCGTTATAACCGGGTTTGACTGTATATAGATTTGAAGTTTTACACTTTATTAACGAATTATAATTTATGATCCTGTAGCTTAACATATTCTTCTAACATAAGAAGAAGCCCTCCATTAACGGATCACCTATTCAAATGTCTGCTTAGAGCTTTCTTTATAGAGAGACGTCATAAACATACTTTGCTTGAGACTGACCTACATTTCTAGATCATATTCTCTATTTATTGCCTTTTACTACTAACAACAAACAAATAAATTATGAGCTTAAAAAATCAAATCAACTGAAGATCATTTCCAAAGTACCCCAGCCCCCCTCTCTTGAAAGACACGCGAAAGAAACTAAAAAGTCCTCCAACAGTGGCTTCAAGTAAAAGTAAAAAATTTAAAAACGATTTTAAAACGATAATTTTTTCATTTCTTTGTTGTTGGTTTCGTTTAATAACAATAAAAATTTAGGGTAAATACTTTTGGTAATAACCAACGTCACTAAAACAACAACAACAATAGCAAGAACAAACATCAGCAAAAGTGTGGCAAGTATTGGCTCAATGCCTTGCCTTGCCTTCCTGCCTGCCTGACTGGCTTCATTAAATGTTGCATGAAGACAAAAAAAAAAAAGCAAAGAAGCTGCTGCTGCACATGAAGAAGAGATCTTAACCAGCGTTCAATTACTAATTTTTTTTCTTCACTTTGCTTTCGAAAAATACAGTAAATGCCAGTGAGAATTGTACAGCAAACAACAGTGAATGTCAGCAAACTACATTGAATCTCACCGAAGCCATAAAGGAACGAAGCCGTTATAGACCGGTTAGGAGTTGTGTATTGTATTTGATTTCTTTATCTTGCCAGAGCAAGCTTTATTACTTCAGGCTATGCATTAATGTTAGGCTACCCGACCTGTTCCAAAGCTGCCTAAGCTTTGACATTTTCCGGAACTTTGCCATTCTCCAAAAAGTTAAAATACGAGGTAATTAAACGTGGAATTAGGCCAGCTGTTGTTAGTATTGTAGTACTCGAATCTGATTAAAACTTTATGGCAGAGTTTCCAAGTGGCTATCTTTAAAACATCGCAAAGCTTGTTGCTTAACAGAATTTTCCCTAAATATCCCTTTATTTGTTCGGGCAGCTAGGCTGGAACTAAGTCCCTCATAAACATTTTTTTCAACGTCCGTTTCTGTCAATAAATGTCGAGAATTTTTAGGGAAATCTCGAATCATTTTTTGAATTCTTATATGAGTTCTAATGAACTGTTCAGGGCGGATAAGGAGCTTACAATATTCAATACGTTGTACGTTTGTACGTTATCATCTCATCTTACAGGGAAACTCAATATCGCAGTCAATGGCAGAGTGCGTGTAATACGGCTTAATTTGGGCGGACACGTATGATTCATTTCCACCCTAAAACACATGGCCAATCGTAGCAAATTAGCGATCCTGAAGGGTCACCGCCCCGTTGGTAGTCATGTTGTAGGACCGCCGTGTAACCTCTACAGGAACTGTTTGTCTGAGAAGGAGGAAAAAGGAACTGTTTTTAACCTCGTGAGTCAATGCCATCCTATATACCACCTCGTATCAGTGCCCCGCTATTATAACAAACGGCGAAGGTTTTTTTCACCTTCCTTTCTAAAATTAGTCACCGAATCCCCTATAAAAAATTGCATCAATAGGAAGATATATTTTGATATCAGGTTAGTAATTGTATCACAATGGGCCTAAATGATAGCTCAAGGAAGACCTCTTCTTTTACAAATGGGTCTCGCCAAGTTACGAAACCTAAACTTCTTGAAATGTTAACCGGTTGCATTATTCTTTGCTTTTTACAACCACAGATTACAAGATGCAATTCTGTAAAGCTGCGAGCCAGTATACGAGATAACTCGCATCCTTGTTACACACTAGTAAGTGGCGTAAATGGATAGTAATGCACAAATCCTGTGGAGAGGCTCATGGTGTTGTTTGCGTGGCTGTAAATACATGGAATATCGCATAATATATTCAAACACTAATCGCGTAAGCCAATGGCAATGCGGGATACCCCGTCAAAGACGACTATACTCGTCCTTGGCAGCGAATGTGTTAAATAATTCAACGGCCTTTAGTACAATCGTTCTTTTTGTGTGTCTATGTATGGAGTTCAATACTTTTTGTAAAAATTGTTATTAAAACCTCAGCGAGGGCAATGAAATTAGATCGGAATTATTCTGTAGGGATGTTGCCAGTAATAGAGGCCCTACTGATTTCCATAATTTTTGCTGCAGTTATTGTTCTTAACAGATGAGATATTAGATAGCAACTGGGATAAGATGAAATTGGTAATACCAAGCGAACAAGTTTCTATTCGACATTTGTTAAGAATTCATCGTTTTTAACTTTAAAGGGGGAGTGGCCGCTGTCCCCTTAATAAGTAAATTAAAAAAATAGTGGAATTTCTAAGTTTTAAATTAAAAAATCAATTAGATTCATTTATAATCCTTAAATAGGATTAATGCAATGCGGGATATCCCGTCAAAGACGACTATACTCGTCCTTGGCAGCGAATGTATTAAATAGTTCAACGGCCTTTTGTACAATCGTTCTTTTTGTGTATCTTTTGAACTCCATACTTTTTGTAAAAATTGTTATTAAAACCTCAGCGAGGGCAATGAAATTAGATCGGAATTATTCGGTAGGGATGTTGCCAGTAATAGAGGTCCTACTGATTTCCATAATTTTTGCTGCAGTTATTGTTCTTAACAGATGAGATATTAGACAGCAACAGGGAAAAGATGAAATTGGTAATACCAAGCGAACAAGTTTCTATTCGACATTTGTTAAGAATTCATCGTTTTTAACTTTAAAGGGGGAGTGGCCGCTGTCCCCTTAATAAGTAAATTAAAAAAATAGTGGAATTTCTAAGTTTTAAATTAAAAAATCAATTAGATTCATTTATAATCCTTAAATAGGATTAATGCAATGCGGGATATCCCGTCAAAGACGACTATACTCGTCCTTGGCAGCGAATGTATTAAATAATTCAACGGCCTTTTGTACAATCGTTCTTTTTGTGTATTTTTTGAACTCCATATTTTTTGTAAAAATTGTTATTAAAACCTCAGCGAGGGCAATGAAATTTGATTGGAATTATTCTGTAGGGATGTTGCCAGTAATAGAGGTCCTACTGATTTCCATAATTTTTGCTGCAGTTATTGTCCTTAACAGATGAGATATTAGACAGCAATAGGGTAAAGATGAAATTGGTAATACCAAACGAATAACTTTCTTTTCGACATTTGTTAAGAGTTCATCCGTTTTTAACATTAAAGGGGGGAGGGGACGCTGTCCCCTTAATAAGTAAATTAAAAAAATAGTGGCGTGTCTAAGTTTTAAATTAAAGAATCAATTAGATTCATTTATAATCCTTAAATAGGATTACAGCCTGGTTTTATACTCTCCAAATATTTGATACTTCTATTGTAGACCAGAACGTACGATTTTCACTGGCATTCACTGTATTTCTTCTTTATTGTTTTTTTTTTTCTTTTGCTGCTGTGTTTTTTGTTATTTTTTTTGTAATAAATTTTATTCGATATGAAACTGATAATAATGATGCTGCCCGTCGATAGTGGCTTGTTTGCTGGCGATTTCCGCTGTTGCTTGATGCTTACTTTATAAAAATTTTATTTTGGCGGTTGAGTGCTTCTCTCTTTGGTGATTACATTATGGCCGCTGATAATGATGATTTGATGTTGTGTGATGCTCTTACAGGCAGTCAACCAACCAGCTAGTCAGTCAGTCAGCTACTGTATTTCGATTGTTATAAATAAAAATGAAGCCCAATGACTGAATCGTATTGGACTATTGGTACTTTCAATTATTGTAAGAAATAATAATTGACGTGAATATGTTTCCTTTTTTTTACTTTTCATCTTCATCTTCTACTTCTTTTTTCATCTTTATTTTCATTTTTAATTTCTTTCTGGCCACACACAAAAGAAAAAAGAAAGTACTCTTGTTATTATTGTTGTTGCTGTTTTTTTGACATTTAATGTTTAAATATGTTCTACTTTAGTTTTTAATTGTCTCTGTCTCTTGTTATTATATTTTGTAAAAAAAAAAAATTATTTTAATAGGCCACGAGTGTTTTATTTTTTGCATTTAACCTCAACCCATATTGGCTTATATTGCTCATCAAATTAGGAAATTCAAGTCATTAATTAAAACTGGTTTAATTTAACTTTTTTTGTTGTTGTTAAGAGTTTGAAGCAGGAAGTTTTACTTGAACAAAAACTTGTACACAAGAAACTCTTATACCGTCAAATTCTTACACAAAACTCTTATACAAAAAACAACAACTTTTTTTATAATTGATTGATTCGATTACATAAGTCTGGTATAAAGTACACGTACACAAAAAATTCTTATACGGTCATATTCTTACACAAAACTCTTATACAAAAAATTTCAATAACAAAATCTTTTTTTATAATTCATTGATATTATTACATAAGTCTGGTATAAAGTATACGTACCCAAAAACCTCTTATACGGTCATTTTCTTGCACAAAACTCTTATACAAAAAATTTCTGCAAAAAAAAAACTTAAAAAAACTATGATTACATAAGTCTGTCTGGAATATGCGTATCCAGAAAACTCTTATACGAAAAACTATACCAAAAAAACCTTTATACCGAAAGCTTTTATTTATAACTCTTATACAAAAATCTTAATGTCGCCAGAACTTTTCCCAAAAGTATTATTATAGACGAAACGTACCCCGAAAATTCTTATACAAAAAAACTTCTGTATCAAAAACTTTTCAATAAATTATTAAACACAGAACATATCGCTCCTTTATTGCAACGTAGTGATATCTCAAAAAATTTAAAATTTGTAGTTACTTAAGCAAAACTGCTCTTTAGACCGAAGTTATAGCAAAAAGTGTTTGCGGCAATTAGATCATAGGACTTATGTCTTGAAAACTTTAATCGCATTTTGTAAAGTTTAAGTTTTTGCAAGATATGACTATGTTGCAATAAAGGAGCGATATGTATAGAATATACGTATACAGAAAACTCTTTTACAAAAAAAACTTCTTGCTACAAAAACTTAACACAAAACTTGTATGTAAATCTAGTATAGAGAAAATGTATCACTCAAACTCTTATACGTAAAACTATAGCAAAAACCTAATACCGAAAATTTTTATTTATAACTCTTATACAAAAATCTTGTCGGAACTCAACCCAAAACTGTTATTATAGAGGAAACGTAAATAATTAATGTTTTTTTTCTGGAGAAACTACGTTTCAGTGAATACCTAGAAAAAACTCTTTGGAAACTACATTTTATACAGAAAACATTCTGTTACAAGCAAAGTCTTATACAGAAAATTATTACAAACTCTCTTTTAAGCAATAGAACTCATAAACGATAGAACTCTTATGAATGAGAATTATATACAGAGTATTCTTATACAAAACACCTTATACGTAAAACTATCCTAACAAGTAAAATTATGCTACAAAAAACTCTTATACAGAAAAGTTACAAAAGAACTTTTAAGCAATAGAACTCTTATACATAAGAATTATATCTAGAATATTCTTATACAAACACATTACCATGTAAAATTATGCTCCAAAAAAAACTCTTATACTGCAAAGTTACAAAAGAACTTTTAAATAGAACTCTTAAACAATAGAACTCTTATGTATAAGAATCGTGTACAGAGTATTCTTATACAAAACACCTTAACACGTAAAAATATCCTAATACGTAAAATTATGCTGCAAAAAACTCTTATACAGAAAAGTTACAACAAAAAAAAAACTTTTAAACAATAGAACTCTTATACATAAGAATTGTTTACAGAGTATTCTTATACAAAACACATTAACCTGTAAAATTATACAACAAAAAAGAAACTTTTATACTGCAAAGTTACAAAAGAACTCTTATGCAATAGTACTCTTATACAAAGAGCTCCTGTATAAAAACACTTGTATAATACTCTTAGAAAAGAATCCTACATAGAGAAAGAATTCATACGTAAGGGAGTTTTTATGATAGAAAACTAAACTAATTTATTATAATGAGAACGATAGAAATTTTTCCTCGCGGAAGAGTTGTTAGTCAGTTGAAAATACGGTTCTTGTATGTGAAGGTAGAAAGCTAACTTTTTCGTACTTTTGTGCGTGGTGAGGAAGCGATTTAGTAGGTGTAAAAAATCCATCATATTGTGGAACATCAGGGATCATTTGGACAAGATATGCTTAATTGTAAATCAATATTAAAACAACTACCAAATCGCAGATGAAAAGCCGTAGCAGGCTGACATTTCTATTAATTGTGGATTATGCCACAACAGTAGCACTCATTCACTTACTGCTTTTGAATGGCGCTGAACAATGGTATTTAAATGGAATAATTTACGAAAAAAAAAAATACAACAAAAAAAAATATTCCAAATTTTATTTTTAACCGCCACAAAGTAGAAATACATGGGCTTTACTGGCAAGTCAAAAATCCCATTAATCTTCATAAACACCAGGGGCTGTAAAGAATTGACAGAAAAAGAACGAACAAAAAAACAAAAAAAATCTCAAATTGTTGGACTTCACATTCACATGTAAATTATGATATTTAAATACGAATACGGATAAAAATTCTTTTTTTCTTTTTTTTTTTTTTGACAACCAACCAATTTACTTTCATAATAAATTATATTTTTATTCATTCATAATTTCAATTTTTTTTGTTAAAATAATTTGTCAACGACCGAAATTTGTATGCAAGAATAATTATTCGTATAATTTATTAATAAGAAATCACTTTTGAAATTATCAACCGAGAAAAAAAGCTGTAAAGAAGGCTCCAATTTGGCTGCATTTAATTGAAGTCAAATTTAAATGGATTTGATGAACCTAATAGCAGAAGTACCATAAATAATTACAGGCACTGTAATTGCAATGCAGTGGTAAACTGCTTTGAAAATTTATTCTGATATGCAAAATATGAGTTTCTTGTCTTGTCGCACTTCCACAAATGAGCCAAAATAATTGCTTGTCATACTGAAGTTAACACCCTCCTATGGCTGAGAAATATTGAACAAGCTCATGTAGAATTCTAAAAAGGATTTTGGGCCAGTAATATAGTCTGATCACTGGTTTATACAGTGAAAAAAAAAATACTTATGTTCCTTAATACATTTGTTGCTAAGAACGAGTATACTCGTCTTTTGACAGGGTATCCTGCACTGCCAAGGCGAGTATAATCGTCTTTGACTGGCTATCCCACTCTGTTAAGGACAATAACTCCAGTAAAAATTGCGGAAGGCAGAATAACATCCCTACGGAATTATTCCGATCTAATTTGATTGCCCTCGCTGAGGTTTTGATAACAATTTTTACAAAAAAAATGTGGAGTTCAAAATATATGCAAAAGGAACGATTGCACAAAAGGCCATGGACGAGTATACTCGTCTTGGGAAAGCTGGATACCCTGTCAAAGACGAGTATACTCGTCCTACTTTAAATATATTATAAGATGCTGCCTAGTGAATTAGCAAATTTTTTTTGCCAATCAACAGTGATAGTGAGTTTCTAAGTGTTGCCAATCAATTTTCATCGCAATGTATCTTGTTTTATTCCATTTTCTTTATTTTATCCATCGGCGTAATTTTTTATTTATTTTTCAACTAAAACTTACGCAAATACGAACGAAAATAGGATATTGAGTCCTTCTAACTGCCTTTCTATTGCCAACGCCGAGTATACTCGTCATTTTTGTCATCTCTACTCATAGTCTAGAGATACCGTACCACATGTTATATTTCTAAACGGTACTGCGTGAAAACTGTGCTGGTGCAAAAGAATATC
This sequence comes from Sarcophaga peregrina, assembly GCA_014635995.1. Classification (NCBI taxonomy): domain Eukaryota; kingdom Metazoa; phylum Arthropoda; class Insecta; order Diptera; family Sarcophagidae; genus Sarcophaga; species Sarcophaga peregrina. The sequence continues at coordinate 90,677,362 of CM025790.1, read as the reverse complement.
GATTTGAACACAGTGACTGCTATGGGTTACGTATCTTCCAAATGTTTGTATAGAGTCAGCCTCTAGAAATGATGACTAATCATATCGGATGGCTAGTAATCGCTCAAAGAAGAATGTCGAAAAAGTGGATTTTCTTCTGAAGGTCAGTGTTATTTTTACTTAGTAAGGCCCTACCCTTCTACCGCTACTATAAACGGGAGGGGCCATGTGTTAGTCAATCTTCTAGATTCTCACTCTCTCCTTATTCTCCTAATTTAACTCTTTCGGATTATTTTCCATTTCCAAAAATGTTCTGGAAAAGCAAAAGTCTGGGAAAAAGTGTATCGTTCCCTTATTTATTTTGTTTACCATGTTAGATTGGTAAATTTTGGATCTACCCTCGTAGAATAAATATTTTTCTATTTTTTTTTTTTTAATATTTAACAATTTTCTTTCTTTATTTCTTTTTTTTGTTCAATCCTCATTTAAACCAGTATAAAAATTAACAACTTGTCACCAGTTTGCTAAAAACGTGACTCTCGTACAACAGAGACAGTCTCAGGGTAAACCAAATAGCAAGACAAACTCGAAGACTTAAGAAAAAGCTTTGAAAAGACAGACAAATCTGTGATTAAATTTACACAGACTTTCAAACGGATTTTTCTTCTTTTTTTTTTTATTTTCACATAGACGTGTGAAAATTAAATTTTTTTTTTCGAAAAGAAGCAAAAACAACAACAAAGAATTAAATTCGCAACAAGTGCACGAATATTTAAATTTTGAAGACAGAATTAATGCTAAAACTTGAATCAAATACTAGTTTTAAAAATTATTAAGAAGAGGTTAAAAAGGTCTTAAGTGCACTTGTTGGATAAATGCAATCCAGATCAAGTGAATGGCAACGATAGAATTCACTCTCTCGCTTACTCACTCGCCCACTCACGCAAATCCAGTCGCTCTATGCTCACCATAATGTGTGATAACTGATCTATCACACAAGCAATGAGAAAATCTAATTCCTAAAAGCCTACGCAAACGCCGTAAAGAGGTGTCATGGGTAATGGTCACCTGATTGGCGTCACTTCTTCTTCACTTAAAACTGCAATATATGAAGCATGCAACAAATCTTACTTGTGCTAGGATATGTTTAATCTAACCGTTCTATCATTGTGACCATTAGTTTTAACCAAAACTCGCACATGCAAATTTTGTCTTAAATGTTTGGGGTGACTAATTCACTGGGGCGACTGGTCACTCGTGCAATGAAAGAAATCTATTCACGAATAGGTTAGCTAAAGCATGTAATAAGATATCATTCACGAGTATTAAACCCACAATTGGCCACACTTGCTCTCACTTAAAATAGGAACTTAACAAAAATGCGTGAGGAAACTGGCGCTAGGACGTGGTTTTATAATCACATAAAACTGTTCGCTTTCACCATAACTTACAGATGCAGATTAATGGTCTTAGTGACCATCGGATAACCAATTACAAAGGCAATGTAGTTCAAATTAGCTCAAATATTTTGAAAAATATTGCTTTAGGCGGCATCCCCTCAGTAGTCTTCTGACACAAACTCTGGAAGTGAATTACAAGTACGATGAAAGTTTCACAATCCTGTAGTTCAAAGTCGACATTAAAATCTAGATTCCGTCCGTCTTGCATCCACAAATTTAACACAGAGAGAAACTAGGTTGTGGTCCTGACGAAAGGGGTGTAATGACTAACTAACACATTCGCTGCTAAGCCTAAAATATATGAAGTCATTACCAAAGTCCTGTTATTTCTTGATAAGAGCACATATATTATCATACATAATCATTTACAAGCAGAAAACCAAAGACGAGTATACTCGTTGTTGGCAATAGGAAGGCAGAAGGACTCGATGTCCTTTTTCGTATTTCCGATATCATTTTTCGTATTTCCGATATCCTTTTTCGAATTTCAAGTTTTTTACACATTTACAGTGAGCGTCAAAAGAAAGTGCACATTAAAAAATATATACATTAATAAATTACCGTTATTTTTATTTTAAAATTGTTTCATTCCCAGTTTTTAAAATTGAACCAAAAAAAAATTACAAAAAAATTTCGAAACATCAAATTTTTTTGGGCACTCTCCTTAAATGGTAAAAGTTAAATTTAGTGATATTTAGAATTTTATTTTTCCGTACAGTTTGTTTTGACTCTCTCTGTATACTATATTTAATAGATTTAAAATAGGACGAGTATACTCGGTTTTGACAGTGCGGGATACCCTTTCAAAGAAGAGTGTACAGTTTGTTTTACATCTCTATGTATACTATGTTTAATACATTTAAAATAGGACGAGTATACTCGTCTTTGGCAGGGTATCCCGCATTCACTTGGCAGCGAATGTGTTAAGTAACATTATTAGGAAAAACTGGTTCTTAAATTAATGTGTAAATGCAAGACTAAAGTCACTTTAAAAATTTATTTTAAACTTGTACCATTCTTCCCGTCACTCTCATTAGCTGCTGCCATACAAAATAGAAAACTGTCTAGAATAAGAAAATTTATTTGAAAATAATTTTTACAGATTTTTTCTCCTTTTGAGTTGATTTGAAATTGTTGTACAACAATTAATAACAATTTATTTAAAAGGAGGTAGAAAAAAAAACAGATTTTTTCTAAATTAAAACCTGTCACTATTGCTGTAAGTAAATAAAAATAAATATCACACAATGAAAGGGGGGAAGCGGACCCCCTTAAAAATCTAGGAGAATAAAAAAAAAATTTTTTTTTAATTATATTCAGTGCCAATTAAACGTGCCACAATTTTTAAAAGAATATATTTGTTTAGTGTTGCATAATATTTATTTTTATTTTTCATTGTATTTCATAATCAGCAACTCTGCTGCTGCTGCTGCCAATGGCAATGGCATTAGCAATGGCTAGGTTTTAAGGCAACAAATAAAATTTAAATATCTAAGCACCTGAAAGCCTTTTTTGTTTTTTCTATTCTCTTGTTTATTATTTTTCTAAAGCCATTGATAAAATGAAAAACTGAAATAGAAAAAAAAAAATGCAAATTTCCATTCAATAAATTAACACTTCATAAAACAGACACAAAACAAAAAACAAACAAAAAATCGCATTAAATTAACTGCCACAGGGCATGCTTACGTATTAAAACGGGCTCAGTTAGGCCCTTAAGCTTAATATTCTAAAATGGTTGCCATAATTAAATAAAAATTAATTGCTTTTAGCACTTATACACGAAGAATTTTAAAACAATTTCATTTTATTTCCCTTTGCAATAAGGCAAGCTTAGAATTTGTGGTTAAATTAACATTTTAATTAATTTCCTATGGCATAACCGGTTAAGTCTGATTAAAAATATCTGAAAAATATTGTTTTTCCTTGCAAATATACTATTTTGCTTGTAATTCCATGCTATTAACTTTTATGTAAAGAATATTTACGTTTGTATTCATAGGCAAAAACCGACTAAGTCTGAATTTTGAAAAAAAAAAAAAATAAATGAATTAAATGTTCAAATTTCTTAGCAAATTACATCCTTTAATTGACAGAAATTTTAAATTTGCCAATAAACAATTCCCTTTTATAAATACCACATTGTTTACATGTTTATTTACATTGTTTACATAATTAAAATTACCTTTAATTATCAGTAATTCTGAATAGATGTACATATTTAAATTAAATTTAAGAAATTTAAGAAATTTTAAATTTGCCAATAAATAAAATATTACATTGTTTACATGTTTATTTACATTGTTTACATAATTAAAATTTCTTCCAATTATCAGTAATTCTCAAATAGATGTACATATTTAAATTAAATTTAAAAAATTTTAAATTTGCCAGTAAAGAGTTCCCTTTTATAAATATTACATTGTTTACATGTTTATTTACATTGTTTACACAATTAAAATTACCTTTAATATCAGTAATTCTGAAATAGATGTAAATATTTAAATTAAATTTAAGAAATTTTAAATTTTCCAGTAAACAGTTCCCTTTTAGAAATACTACATTGTTTACATGTTTATTTACATTGTTTACATAATTAAAATTTCTTCTAATTATCATTAATTCTGAAATAATGTAAAATTTTAAATTAAATTTAAGAAATTTGAAATTTGTCTGTAAAGAGTTCCCTTTTATAAATACTACATTGTTTACATGTTGATTTACATTTTTTACACAATTAAAATTTTTTCTAATTATCAGTAATTCTGAAATGAATGTAATATTTTAAATTAAATTTAATAAATTTTAAATTTGCCCGTAAAGAGTTCGCTTTTATAAATACTACATTGTTTACATGTTGATTTACATTGTTTACACAATTAAAATTACTTCTAATTAACAGTAATTCTGAAATGAATGTAAAATTTTAAACAAAAAACAATTCACTTTTATAAATACTACATTGTTTACATGCTTATTTACATTGTTTACATAATTAAAATTACCTTTAATTATCAGTAATTCTGAAATGAATATAAAATTTTAAATTAAATTTAATAAACTTTATGCTATTTTCATAATTTACAATTTTTACATAATGTAAATAATTACATTTACAAGTAACTACAAAAAAATGTATACATATTTCGAAATTTACATGAGGTAAAGAATTAAAAACCCCTTATAACAACTTAAAAATGTTATATTTGCACATTATTTCCTCTTTTTTACCTAAAATGCAGTTTATTCCTGTAAATAACACATTGTATACATCTTTATTTACATTGTTTACCAAATTTAAAATACTTTTAAATATCACAGATATTTAATTTTTTATTTATTTCAGTATATGTTTGATATTACGAAATAATTTTCATTGGGTAAACAATGTAAATCAATATGTAAACAACGTATTATTTACAAAATTTGGTTGCATTTTGCATGTTATAACCAAAAAATAACTTCCTATACAGATTTTTTTTTTGATAAGTTTGGGTATTAGTAAAGAAAATTTGTATTGTTTACATAATGTAGAAAATGTAATTAATAAAAATATATGAAATATATTATTTCCACATTAAATATATGATATTTAAATGAAATTTTAATGATTTAAATAATGTAAACAAATATGTAAACAATGTATTGTATATGTAAACAATGTATTGTTTACAAAAATGTCATGAATTTCGTGTAAAAAATGTAAATACCATTGTATACACAAATTAAGTACAAAATATTAAGTATTGTTATTAGTTTGGTTGATAAAGAAGGTATTAGGAATTGTTTACATGGCGTAAAAAAAGTAAATATGCATCCATTATGCAGAAAAAAAATTCCCTTTTTGGAAACTTGAAGTTAAAGAAGCAAAATTTGATAGAATTTCTCTTCAAGAGAAGATTCAATTAATAGAAGTTCAAATTATAATAGTTCAATTGTATTGAAACCCAATTTTCATTATGTAAACAATGTAAATAAATATGTAAACCTAATATTATCCACAAATGGTATTGTTTACTCAGGTCAAATATGAAAATACCATGTAAAGTTAAATATTAAAAACAAAATTAAAGGAAATAAATTTCTTTTTATAGATAGAAACGAAATTTGAAATTGTTTACATTATGTAGAAAATGTAAACAATAGGCAATACCTTAGAATTTACAATTTTTAAATTGGGAAGTTGATATTTTTTGAATTGTATTTAATATTTAAATAAATTTCAGTCATTTTAACAATGTATTATTTGCAAAAATGCGCTATTTCATTTGGGGTAGAAGGATAAGGCCCTTCTCCTCAGGACCAATAGGAATTCAATCTTTAATTTGAGTATCTCATGTAAAAAAATGTAAATATCATATAAAAATAGGTATTCTTTAAAAAATATATAAGAAAATTAAATCTTTGAATTATTTACATCGTGTAGAAAATGTAAATAATGACAAGTACTTCAAATTCTAAATATTTTGATTGAAATCTTTACATTTTCGTAAGATTTTGATATTATAAAATGGAAATAATTGCATTTAAGAATGTATTTCCACAAAAATAATATGTATGTCATGTAAATATTGTGTAAATAATGTAAAATGTATGTTTCTTTAAAAAAACTCTTCTAATTTTATAAGTTTCTTTAATAAAAATCACTTGGATTAAAAAGTTAGTCAGCCAGAGATTTCTTAAATTGTTTAAATAACAATATTTGCTGATAAGAAATTTAAAATAAAAAAAGAGAAAAACAAAACAGAAATTAAATTATTTACACAATAATTAAATCATTTGTTCATAAGACTTTTACCATGACTTATACATTTTGGATTTGCAAATTTGTTTCAAAATTTCAATGAATCATGGTCCAAATGAAATTTTACTAAAAGAAATCAAGCAAAATTCATCTGAAAAAAAAACTTAAAACCACCGAAATTATTCAAACAATAAATAAATAAAAATTAAAACAACAACAACTAAACAAACAATAAGATGTGGAAGGAAGGAAAATTACACAATAAAACAGTTTAAAAAAAAATTTTTTTTTTTATTATTTTAAATAAACATCATCGTATGAAATACATAGAAGTGGAAAGAAGATTTTTTTTTTATTAAAACAACGGCCAACCAGGGATACTGGTATGGCGGTACATATTGTATGTTTATGGCTGGCATTGAACCATGAAAAATATCAGTTTATATGGGTCTGGGTTTCTGTGTTTAAGTAGGTAAATTTAAAACCTTATTATCCACCTCCTGTCTCCTCCCTGCTAACCTAAGCATTTAATTCACACAGCTAATGGAGGTTGATTGCGATTGTTGATTGCCATTTTGAAAGGTCTTTCAAACATTTTTTTCAGCACACAATCTGTGCCCGACTCTCATTGTGTTACCATTTTATTGTCTTATTGTACATATTGTGTTAGCCAATTTAATTTTTTTTTTATTTTTTATGCAATTTTATGTGTTTATGTACCTTTACAAGCCATTTGACAATTTGTTGTTTTTGTGCGCGGTGCTTTAATTTTACGTGATTTACATCTCATACCGATGTCGTCCCATACCGCCATTGTCAATTTTCAAATTATTCACAATATTTTGTGTGTTCAACAAGCGTAAAAATACCAATTTTTATTGTTATTATCTGGTATTGTTGTTGTTCTTGTTTTTCTCTTCTTCTTTATAAATGTTAAACGCTCGTTACAAATTTGCTTCAAAGCCATCATTTTTTTTCTTAATTTAATGCCTTAAAAAAAAAGCCAAAACAATTTGTAAAACAATGTTTCATAGTTAAACTATTAAACCATAATAATAAAGAAAAACGACACAAAAGAAACGTTAAATGAATTTATAAATAAGCTCGCCTCTCCCCTCCCCCCTCCCCGTCCCAACTATTTAATAAAAACAATACATTTCTATTAAGCTTTTGATAAAACATTAAATTGATTAATTTTCTTTCTCTTTTATAAATATTACATTGTTTACATGTTTATTTATATTGTTTACATGTTTATTTACATTGTTTACATGTTTATTTACATGGTTTACATGTTTATTTACATTGTTTACATGTTTATTTACATTGTTTACATGTTTATTTAAATTTACATGTTGATTTACATTGTTTACATGTTTATTTATATTGTTTAAATGTTTATTTACATTGTTTACACAATGAAAATTACTTCTAATTATCAATAATTCTGAAATGAATGTAAAATTTTTAATTAAATTTAATAAATTTTAACGCTATTTTCATAATTTGACAATTTTTACATGATGTAAATAATTACATTTACAAGTAACTACAAAATTTTTTTTTTTTAGTAATTTCAAAATTTACATAAGATAACCTCAAGAGGAAAATATTAAATTGACAGATTGTCATTCTCTTTTATATATATTACATTGTTTACATGTTTATTTACATTGTTTACACTAAGAAAATTGCTGCTAATTTTCAGTAATTCTGAAATGAATGTAAAATTTTAAATTAAATTTAATAAATTTTACTCTATTTTCATTATTTACAATTTTTACATAATGTAAATAATTACATTTACAAGTAACTACAGAAAAATGTATAGTAATTTCAAAATTTACATAAGGTAAATAATTAAAAAAAAAAACTTTATGGCAACTTAGAAATTTTGTATTTATACATTATTTACCTAAAATACAGTTTATTCCCGTAAATAAAACATTGTATACATCTTTATTTACAATGAAGTCGTCGTGGTCTAGTGGGTAGTGTGTTGGCTTATTAGACAAAAGGCCCGGGTTCAAATCCCAGGTCAGACATCAAAACAAAAAAATATTTCTTCGGCGACTTCCTCTCAGCAGATTTCTTGCAAAGACTCTGAGAGTAAAAATTTCCATGAAAAGATTCTCAAAAATCTGTCGTTCGGAGTCGACTTTAAACTGTAGGTCCCGCCACTTATGTATAAAATTAACGCACACAACATAAGTGGTGTAGAAGCTAGGTCCTAATCCTGACTGAAGGGTTGTAATGGCCAATTATGTATGTATGTATACATCTTTATTTACATTGTTTACCAAATTTAAAATACTTTTAAATATCATAGTTATTTAAAGGGGAAAGTGAAGTCCGCATTTTAAAAATATTATATTTAACGAATATCCATTATTTACATTTTTTACATGATGTAAAGTATACAAAACTTTTTTATATCTCAACTCTTTTTAATTATGTATCTAGTTTTGAAATTTACATCGCAATTTTCCTAAAATAAAATCCATTTGTGTAAATAAAACATTGTTTACATATGTAGAATTTACATAATTTACATCTATATGTAAAACATGTAAATATACTACACGTAAAACACCAGATATTCATAGCTAAAGATAAAAAATTCATTTACAAAATAATATATTTTATAGATTTTTATTGTTTACATATTCTACATATCAAAATACATACATAATTGGTCATTACAACCCTTCTCACATATCAAAATGGCCTTGATAATACACACAAACTTATTTAAAAATTTAAAATTCCATAAAGAATCTTTATGTATGTAAATGTAATGCAATTTTACATTGTACATGAAAAACTTTGATTATTTGTGTAAATAAAACATTGTTTACACCTTTATTTACATTGTTTACACAATCAAAATTACTTTTAAATATCAGGCATACTGTAGTAAATATTTAATAATTAAGATTTAAATTAAATTCTATAGCATTCGTGTATATAATTGAATACTTGTTTTTTCTCATCCATTATAAATTATACACATTTATCGTATTATACATAATTGTATACATTATGTAAATACATCTTACCAAGTAAATTATTCTTGTATATTATGAAATATGTGGCCGTGTATTTTATGTAAATAATGGCTTATGCTAGGTAAATAATTACTTATAGTTTGTAAAAAATATCAAATAAAATTGTTTACGTTGTGTAAATAATTGTTTACATTAAATAAATTTCTTTGTACATTAGGTAAATATTTAATTTTATTTTTTACCACATGTAAATAATTGTTTGCCTTAAGTAAATCTTTATGTGTATGTATCATGTAAAGTTTGAATAACATAAGCGAAACATTTTTACAACTTGTAAATAACAATTTATTACAAGTAAATATTTCTTTACGTTATGTAAACATTTACCTGCATCAATTAATTATATTTTTACACCTATTAAGTAATCGTTTACCTTAAATAAAGTAAGTTTTTATTTCTTGTAAATAATTAAAAACATTTCATTTTACTGTAAGTAACTTTTTACCCCAAGTAAATAGGTGTTTACGTCATGTAAACATTTGCCTATAGTAATTAATAACAATTTTACATATTGTAAATAATTGTTGACCACAAGTAAATTATTGTGTACATCATATAAATGTTTAATGACATCAATGAAATGTTTGTATCTTGTAAATAATTGTTTAGCGTGTAGGTAAATAATTGTTTACATCATGTAAACAATTACATATATCAATTAATTACTTTTTATATATAGTAAATAAGTAATCACATTAAGTAAATATTTCTTAACGTCCTATAAGTATTCGTTTTTATCCTGTTGATTATTGTTTTCGTCCTGTAAACTAAAATATATTTGTAAATTTTTCTAAACCTTGTGTAAATAATTATTTCCATGAATAAAATTTTAGGTTTTATCATGTAAAACATTGTTTACATTATAAGTAATTGCTTCTTTCTTGTAAATAATTTATTTAAAATAAGTAAAGCATTGTTTACTCCATTTAAACAATTGTTTACATCATGTAAATAATTGTTTACATCATGTAAATAATTAAAATTCAAGTAATAAACCTTACATTTTGTGTAATCTACTATATTTTCTAATTGTTTACACATAATCTAACATTCATATTTAAATATATAACTTGAGAAACTTGTCTTTTGACCTATGTAAAGAATTAATGTTTTACCCTTTCTAGGAGAAGGCGTAATTCAATGTTTTCTTGAACATATTTTTCTCACATTTTTTTAAAAAAAAATTTTTTTTTCGATAATTTTTTCGTTTTACTGTGTAAATATTTTGAAATAATTGTGTGTGTAACTTGAACCCTATAATTGTTTACGAAGGTTTAAAAGAGAAAAACCTTAAAACCCAATTGACATTTGTGGGGTTTTGAAAAAAAAAATTTTTTTTCTTTTCTATTTGATTTGCTTTGCATTTATTAACTTGACACTGTGTTGGCCAATTAGTTTTGAAATGTATTTGCATTGATTTAAAAATATTTTTTTAAAATCATTTTCAATATCTTTTAAAGTGCCCTTTAGGTTGCTCTACTCGTCGTAAAGGGTTGGTTTGTTAAACTCTCAGGTCCGTCCCCCACATTCATTACTTTTTGTTGTTGTTTTTGTCTTTGTGTAATGCAATCTATTCAAGTGTGGTTAACACTTTAACAATTGTTTTGTTAAATACCAATTTGTGGCTTATGAATGAAAAAATGCATAAAAACATAAAAAAATTTAAATAAGAAAACATAAAAATTATTTAAAAAAACAAATCCAAAAAAAATATTAAAAATTAAAAAAAAGTGAGCAGCAAACATTTGCTGCAATATAACAAATAAAATTACAACGAACTTGAATGCAGGGTAACCAAATACAATTTAATTATGTTAAGGGTATCCTCTACATTTTTTTTAAGCCCTCCCCCTTTAGAAACTTTATCACAAATTCCCATTTCTTAGAAGTAATAATCGAAATACTGTGGCTCTAGAAACAAAATTAATTTTTGGAAAACACGTTGAGGAAAGGGGGTCTTCCCCTTCTTGCACTTCTGGAATTTTCAGGGAAAAGTTTGTGAAAGATTGTATATGGCAATACAATATATTATTGCAGACTTGTGAATTAGCAAATTTCAGTTTGACAATCAACAACAGTGAATTTCTAAGTGTTGCCAATCTTCGCAATGTGTGTGCGGGAGAAGAGTATACTCGTCCTTGACAGCGAATGTGATAAATGTGGCTAGCTACACAGGCAGGTTATGTTGATGCTTCAGGCCATTACATGTCACTCATATGCAATTCATTAGAGGAACTAAATTAATGACACTCTGTACCGTGCACAGTACTGTATTCCTATCACATAAGAAAAGTCATGATAGCCCTTAAAAAAATAAGAACGAATAATGCTACACTGTCGTAAAGTCGCCATAGTCTAGTAGGTAGTGTGTTGGCTTATTAGACGTAAGGCCTTTATTTTAAACCCCTGGTTCAGACTTATATATCCAATGAACACGAAAGTATGAACTAATATTTCTTAGGCGACTTCCCCTCAATAAATTTCTGAAAAAAACTTTTCAAGCGTAAAATAAAATTGTCATGAAAAGTTTCTGAAAAATATGGCCGCTTGGAGTTTAAAGTGTAGGTGCCGCCACTCATGGATAGAATTAACGCACATAAATGGTGGGAGAAGATAGGTTGTAATACTGACTAACGGTTTGTAATGACCAATTTTGTATGTACGTAGCATTTTGACAAAAATTCTAAGAGAATATAAAAATTGCCTTGAAAAGTCTGACGTTTTAAACTGTAGCCCACGCCACTTATGGAAAAAATTAACGCTCACAACATTCGTGTGGTGAAACAAGCTAGGTTGTAATTCTGACTAAAGGTTTGTTAATTAACTAAGTTGTTGTTGTAGGAAACCACTTCTGCTTTTCTCTTCTTTTTATCTTCTTCACTATTCTCTCGCTCTCTCCTTTAGGACGCATTTCCAATGGGTCATTTTCACCTCTAGGTATTGTGCTTGACCCAATGGCAAGTACATGTCCTTAAAACCTAACGTAACCTAACCTAAGTAAGTTCTGTTGATCCGATAACAATGAAATAGGGTTACTAGGCCGATTATGTACACGTTTTCGTTTTTCAAGTAAATTTCTACAATTTGAAATCGATGTTGTGGTGTTAAATGTGCTTTAAATGTACAGTTATTGAGATTGATTGATAGCTTACAGACAGTGGGAGAGCACATGGACAACAAGAAACCATTGATAGCTTCTACTGGGACATTTGAGACTGCATATTCGAAAGGGACATGAAAAGAATTGTAGCTCTGAAGGCATCTGAAATGGCAAACTGTAGTTTGAGGGACTGTAAGTGGTCCGTAGACAGTTGATAAAAGATTTTTTTTTTTTTTGCAAAGGTACATTGTGTAACAAGTTTTTTCTCTCTTGTTTCAGTTATGCAACCAAGTCACACACTTTCTACTTTAATTTGTGTTTTTTCCCCTCTCCCTCTCTCTCTCTCTATTTCTTGTGCTTTTTATTTTTACCCACAATTGTGTAAAGAAAACTTTACAAGCAAAAAAGAAAATTGTAACAAGCAAGTCATTTTCCACCTACAAAATGCTCTTTTTTATTCATTACAGTATTCCCTCGATTTACGTTGTCTCGATTAACGTCGTCAAAAATGTTGTTCCCTTCCATTCGATTTGCGTCGCCAATGTTATTTTTAAACAAAATCATGTGAATTCCCTTTTTCCGGAATATTCGACGACGTAAATCGAGGGATTACTGTACATTCATACAAAAATCTTCCAATGAAAGAAAAACCAGCAGGCGAAGGAGGAAGGCGAAGAGGTGTTTTAAAAAGAAAAATGCGTTCAAAACATGAATTTTTCAAAGTGAAAAGTACGAAATACATCCGTGTTAAGTTACAAATGTAAGTGGAGTTACACTATACGTATGTATGTACCGAAGAAACACTTTCGCAATTGGCCAGGCCATGTAGTATTAAATTTACTTACTTACGTGAGATCATGTGAGAATTTAAAAAAAAAATAGAAATTAATTTGCGAAACCGAAAATTTGTCCACACTTTCCCAAAACACACATATTAAGGGGCCTACCAAGTTACGTAATTTGATATGCTATTGACATGATGGTGTGGCTGCACCTCAGCAAAAAAACCTGAGACGATTTGATCTCCTTGTTACGAAGGCTATAAGAATGCCTAGCAAGTCCTGGTGCTTTAAAACTGATTACTTATTATAACACTTCCAAAGAAGGAGGACAATCTTCGAGAATGTGAAAATTCAAGAGATATCTTCATATTGAACCCACTCAAGCGATAAAATCAAAACCTTGGCCCTAATTATAGTCATTTTGATATCCGTATAAAGCACGTACTTGCAAATTTACAACACAAAAAATTATTAAATTTGGAGCGCTACTAATCCATATGAAATGCAAGAGTGTCCAAATCCCTTCCGAAAAGTCACCGTGTGTTGGTGTCAACGGCGACCACTTTAAAACGATAGCTACCAACTTCTATTAGCCAAAATTGAATGATTTGGAAACTAACAACATGTGGTTTCAGCAAATCGGCACTACATATCGCACGGTTCATTCCACAATTTATAAAGGGTCCATCAAATACCTTTTTTTTAATGAAACCAGCACTCAGGGGATGACCCCGTACTCATGCAGTGCATTGTGGAGGTTTTTTTAGGAAAGGTGGAAAGAGAGAGGGAAGATGTGAACGGTAAGCTGGTGACTATAAAAATGGCCAGTGCTATACCTTCACCATTCGACAGTCTACAGCAATCGTCCCCAAAAGCCCGCAGTTTCTCACACCACTTATGTTGTGTGCATTAATTTTATGCAGAAGTGGCGGGACCTACAGTTTAAAGTCGACTCCGAACGACAGATTTTTGAGAAACAAGAAAAGAAAGAGAAGAAATCGCCGAAAAAATACTTTTTGTACATTTTTTTTTATTTTTGATGTCTGGCCTGGGACTCCAACCCTGGCTTTACGTCTAATAAGTCAACATACTACCTACTAGACTACGGCGACCCCCAAAAATTTGAAAAATACTTAAAAAAAAAACTAGTGAATATTTTCTCAAATTTCTTTTTTTATTTGAAAGTACAATCCTTCCGGTTAATAATGGAAAATAATTTCATTTAAATGGCTGCCTCGGCTGGCCATGCAGTAGCCTACATGATCAGTTCAATTTTTAAGCCCATTATCGATTGTGTGCCGCTGTACTTCACCAATGGCTTCACGAATATTGTCCTTTAAAGCGTCAATTGCCTCTGGCTTGTCGGCGTAACACTTATCTTTGACGGAACCCCACAAATATTACTCCCATGGGTGTCAAATTGCAGCTCCGAGGTGGCCAAACGACATCAGCTTTGAGGCTAATAATGCGATCTTCAAAAACAGATCGCAAAAAATCGAGTATAGCTTCGGCTGTGTGACATGTAGCGACGTCCTTTTGAAACCCAATGTTGCCAATATCCTCCTCTTCAATTTTTGTGAATAAAAATTCGTTCAACTTGGCCCGATAACGATCGCCATTGACTGTAACGGCCACTCCTTGCTCATTTTCGAAGAAAAATTGCCCAATTATGCCTCTGGACCAAAATCTGTAACAAACTGTGTTTCGTTTTGAGTGCGTCGTATTGAGTTCGTTTAACATGGCCCGATAACGATTGCCATTGGCTGTAACGGCCATTCCTTGCTAATTTTCGAAGAAAAATAGTCCAATTATGCCTCTTTACCAAAACCTGCACCAAACAGTGTTTCGTTTTGGGTCCGTCGACTTTTTAATGTATGCATGCGAGTTTTCTGTACCCTAAATGCATCAATTTTGATTGTTTACATACCCGCCAAGATCAAAATGAGCTTCATCTGAAAAGATGATTTTTTTTTTTTTTTGCCAAAATCGGCATCTTCTGTAAGGCGATCACAGGCCCACTTCGCGAAGCGAAAACACGCGTATACACAACCATATTCGTTCAGCGGAAGGATAAAACTAATTATTTGTCAAATCAGACATAAGCTAAGTGTTACCATTCACGAAATAAGCACTAGTTGGAAAAAAAAACTTTATATGGCGGACCCAGTTGATTTTTTTTAAAGCATTTTCAAAAAAGAAAAGTTATTTGGCGGACCCTTTACATACATACATACATAATTGGCCATTACAACCCTTCAGTCAGAATTATGACCTAGCTTCTCACACCACTTATGTTGTGTGCGTTAATTTTATACATAAGTGGCGGGACCTACAGTTTAAAGTCGACTCCGAACGACAGATTTTTGAGAAGCATGGCAATTTTTACTCGCAGAGTCTTTGCCAGAAATCTGCTGAGAGGAAGTCACCGAAGAAATATCTTTCGTTTTGATGTCTGACCTGGGATTCGAACCCGGGCCTTTTGTCTAATAAGCTAACACACTACCCACTAGACCACGGCGACTCCTTTACTTTACCAAATTCAAAATTTGAAATACACTTCAAGAATTTTACTTGTACGTCCGCCATTTTGTTAGATATTCAAGCAAGCGGTATAGGCATATCCAAGGCAATATTTGTGTAAATTTCCCTGCTACTGCCTATATTGGCTTCAAATTGCCACAAAGGTCGGTTTAAATGGTGGGGTAACATTTTCTTTCGATTAGACCCTAGACATGGCAAAAAATATTCATGTTTTCTTCCTAGGGCCTTCAGATTGTCATACAGCCTTGAAGAAAAATTAGATATGATTTCTTTGCAATAACAACAACAACAACTTCATTTGTGGACAAATTGCATAAAATTTAGTGACAAACCCAAGTGGCTGGCTGGCTGACTGACAGTTGTTGTGAAGTGTTAAGAGAACAGTGAATGAAAGTGTAAGTTTAAGATACAAAAACTACAACAGCAGTGCATAAAACACAATAACGGCGACAACAATAGTTGGTTGGCGTAATAGTAAGTGTCCCAGACAACATGTTGTTGTCAATACAAAAGAAAGAAAGAAGAAGAAGTGAGCGTGTCTGCCTGATGATACTTAAGTGAGTGAGAGTTTTTGTTTTTTGATATGATTTTAGTTCGTGTTGTTACTTTTTAATTTTAATATAAAACTAACAACAACAACAGCAACAACAATAGCAAATAAAATACAAAAAAAAAATTGTTTGTTTACTACTACAACCCCATTGTGTTGTAAACACTGAAGCAAGCAAGAAAAAAAGACACGAAATTTTTGAAGCGCGTAACAAAAGATTTTCCGGTTATAACAACAGCAGCAACAGCAACACTTTTTAACAATCACCAGCAGCAGCATCAAATTTTTTGATATTTTGTATCAGCCGCCTCCTTCTCCTCCTCCTTCTGCTGCTCCTATCATATCACACATCGTACCTTCAAACAGCAACCAACAACTTGTGCCAGTTTGTTTGCCACAAGTTACTGTTACTGTTGCTCATGTTGTTGTCGTTCCTCTGATTATTTATTCAGTTGCCACAGTTTCACAGTCCATTGTTGTTGTTGTTGCTGTTGTTGTTGCAAGTAAAAGTGCCAATTGATAGTATTTGTGTGGCATTAAAGCTTCCTTGTGCTATATTTTATATTTTCCAAGTTGAGTTTCTTTGATTTTCATTGTTGTTGTTGTTGTTGGAAACGCTTCAAGAGTAAAATGTCCAAAGAGTTTTAGGTTACAATCATAGAGACCTAAAGGGAAGGGGGGAAGGGGGTAAGGGTATGATACTTAATCTTAAAGAAAGTTTGTTTTCTTATGCAACAAAAACAAAATTTTTCAATTCATTTGAATGGCCTATGGATGCCATCAAATGTTCGCCATGGCTTCTCTAGTTAAAGCGCATCAAAATTACGGCATTTCCCATGATTCTGGTGCATAATTCAGGCTGAATTTCCACGCTATCATAGAGGGTGGACTTGGCTTTTTAATTCATTTCAATGGCCTATGGATGCCATCCAATGTCCGCCATGGCTTCTCTAACTGAATCGAATGAAAATGTTCGAATTTCCCATGATTCTGGTGCATAACTGAGCCTGAATTTTAACGATATCTTAGGGGATTGACTTGGCTTAGAGAATCCCTCTGATTTATGGCTTATTTCCAAACAATTGTGACTTAAGAAAATCAATCTCCCTTGAAAAAGTCTAACGAGATCAGGGAGAATGATTTCAATTGTCATTTCCATGTAAGATGGAAATCCAATGTGGGAACTATAAGGTACATAGTGTTGCCCTTTTAAAGTCCATCCAGATCATCCAATTCAGGTCAAAGGAAATTAGTAATCATCGGTCAGTACTGCTTGCCGTTCACTGTGTTCATCTGGCCAATGTATATAGTCATATAGGCATATGAACCTAGGATGACGTCACCCTTACATCCACACCAAACAGAGACCTTTTTTTTTGGATGACTCTCATGTGGATTGGTTATGCCCAAATCGTTCGACAATTAATTTTGTGTACACCACATACCCATTCAATCCAGAATTGGATCTTCTCGCTGAAGATAATTTTTCGATAAAATTTACGATCAATTGTCAACTGTTTTGGAACCCATTTAGCAAACACATGTCGGTGTTTATTGTCGCTTAACTTCAGTTACTCGGCTTCTTGCAATTTTATGCAGGCCCAAATAGGCCTAGTTATGGTCTACGCAATGCCGAATTCTCTCAAATGAAGTGAAATCGACTTCTTCAAATTCTCCTATACACTCTCACAATGTTTGAGACGACGATTTATGCCGATCATCTGTTTTTTCATCGTATGTATGTTGCTGGATTGTTTACTGAACCAGTGTACTTAAATTTATCAAACACGGTGCGAACAGTACTCTCAGCGATTATGGCGAGCGAGAAATGAGGAATGAGAGCAGAACAAAATGGGTTATTTGCACGTGTGTAGAGTGGTAGCTGTGTATTGCCTTATTGAGCGAAAGACCGTAGTTCCATTACAGGCTCAGGTATCTCGAAAAATGTTCTTTAGGCGACTTCCTCTCAGCGGTCTTCATGCAAAAACTCTGAGAGTAAAATAAAATTGCCATGAAAAGTTTATCAAATTTGTCGTTCAGACTCTGCATGGCCGTTTTAAGAAGTTTAGTTGTAATACTGACTAGAGGGTTTCAATAATCAATTAAGACTATATTTGGTGGATTAATTACCAGATTAGCATACATTACCGCCCCCATATTGAGAATGCCTATGTATTCCAGGCCAATATTTAAAATATTTTCTTACTTTCATTTGTTTGGAGACTATCCAGCACCTGTTCTGTAACTGTGCAACTCTTAATAGGTTGACAGGTTAATGAACCTGGGTGGGGACTCCTTGAAAGCCTTGGACTCATTCTCGAGTGCCAAGATTAAGTCACTCCATAGATTCATTAATAGTTTGACCTAGTGGTTAATAAGTGCTAGGGTTTCAATGGTGTAGTTGCGCTCCCTTGTGTGTTTATGGTATGCGTTTTTCGTCCGTCTCCTTTTGCTTCATTTCCTACTTCCTCTGCTTTTCCCTCTCTCCCTCCTTAACGTATTATAATGGGTAATTTTGACCTCTGAGTCACCTTCTAAACTCAATACCTTCACTTGGAATCTTCATGGGGTGACTACATAATGAGAGTAAAGGAGAATCTGCTAATTGTAAAGGGAAATTGGGATATTTAGTGTTCTTTGAAAGCAGTAGCGTAGATAATGAGCGGCACGGTGGGGGGCTGACTGATAAATCGAGAAAATATTTCTATTTAAACTTCCTCTTTTTTTTATTAAATTTTTCTTTAATTTTTTTGTTTTTGTATTAATTTTCGAAAAATAAAAAACGATTTATTAAGTCTCTTCCTTATTTTAAATTCTATAGAGAATTAAATTTTTTTTTTTATTTTAATTTTATTTTGATTCGAATCTTTTTTTTTTTTTAACCGGATGTTGTTGAACAGGAATTATTGATTATTTATGCAGCTTAATAAGCTCAGCCACATAATTTCTAAAGTTAGTAAGAGTGTTGAGAGAGAAAGATAGGGAGAGGGGCAATCAAAGCTTTATTTTCATGTGCCCAAATACTATTTTTTTTCTGTTTGTTTTTAAATACGAATATTATACCTGAGACTGTGACTATATTGGCTTTACTATTTCCGTTTAAAAAAGAGTCACAATTTTTTTTCTTGTTTTTTTTTTTGTTTACATTTTGTGAATATTTTATTTGAAAACATCATTTGCTTGTCATGTCATGTCATATAATAAATACAACACAACACAACAGCTCTCACAGCAGAGCTATTACTGCCAGAATATTGACAAGTGATTACTTTAGGTATTCCAGTGATTTCAATGGTGGAGCGGTTTTGGAAATTTCGTGAAATTTTAATTAATTTTTATAATTTTTTTTTTTTTGAAAATTATTGTCAACAGGGACACAAAGGGAGGGGGAGTCTTTAATATGACATAAAACTTTCCAATACTGGGTTTTTGGAATAATTCGAATACTCAGCTTAACCTCCAGCGGTACAGCTGGCCAAAATTAGTCAATAACAATTGAATAGCGTCTTCCAGTGCAAAAAACTTATGGTTCAAAATTCCACAGATTTTTTTTTCTTGTTTTCCTATAATTTTAATAAAAAAAAAGAACAATAAATAACAAAAACTTAAAACAAAACCAAAAATTTATTTAAAAAAATAAAAAAAAATTACTTATTTTTAATTAAAAAAATTATTTTATTTATTTTTTAACTATTTTTTTAACTAAAAAATTATTTTATTTTATTTTTTAATAAAAAATTAATAAGATTAAAAAAAAAACTTTCAAATTTTTTCAATAAAAAAAAAATAAAACAGATTTTTTCCAATAAAAAAACTTTTTTTATTATATGCAAAATTATTTTTTTATATAAAAAAATATATATATATTTATATATAAAAAAAATTATTTATTTTCTTAATACTAAATAATAAATAGTTTTTTTATACCAAAAATTTTTTTTTATTTTTTTCTCTTTGTTAAAAAAAGTAATTTTTTATTTATTTTATTTATTTTTTTTTTTAATAAAAACTACCAAATTTTTTCAACAAAAAAAGAGCTAAAACAAATTTAAAAAAAAAAAACTTAATTTTGATATGAAAAACTATTTATTATATAAAAATATATATTATATATATAAATTATTTCTTTATATAAAGAGTTATTTTTTTATATATAATATTATTTTAAATATTTTTTTTTTTTACTAAAATAATAAATACTTTTTTTCATACAAAAAAAATAATTTTTATTGAAAAAATTTGTTTAATTTTTTTCTTTTCGTTAAAAAAAAATAAATAAAGTAATTTTTTATTTATTTATTTTATTATTTTATTTCATTTATTTTTTTTTTTTTAATAAAATATAAATAAAAATAAAATAAAAAAAATAAATTACTTAATTTAAATAAATATTTAAAAAACTAATTAATTTTTTTAAATAAAAATGAGTAAAATAATTTTTTTAAACAAAAAAACTATAACAACAAATTTTTCCATCAACAAAAACTAAAACAAATTTTTTCAATAACAAAAAAATATTTTATTTACTTTAAGAATTTAAAAAAATATTTTATTTATTTATTTTTATAAAAATATTTTTTTAAATAAAGATATAATTTTTTTTTTTTAATAAGAATAAATAAAATAAATTTTTTAAACAAAAGAACAAAAGCAAATTTTTTTCAATAAAAAAAGGAAATGTAATATATTTTTGTTATTTTTTTAGTAAATTTATGCTATTTTTTTTATATATTTTGCATTTTTTTTTTATTTATTTTTCCTTTTTTTTGATTAAAATTATAACAAAAAATATAAATTCTATGGGACTTTGGACCACAAGTTTTTTGAAGATTTTTGCACTGGAAGATGCAAACATTGTTGACTAATTTTAAAATTTAAAAAAAAAATTTTTTTAATTAAAAATTGTATTTTTTTTAATTTTATTTTTTTTCTAATTTCTTTTTCAATTTTTTTCTAAAATTTTTTAACAAAGACATGAATTTCCATGCAATTATTTCCTCACACTCGACAACCAGACTGATTGTTGTCTACGTATGTACTACGAATGTGCCTTTTAATAATCTTCTAACTGCAAATGGAGATCAATCATAGGCAATTAACTCCGTAACAAAAAAAGAAAGAAAGAAAGAAAAAAAGTACGATTTCAATCCAATAATTAGTTGCATATGTAAACCCCATTAAAAACAATATCACATTCACTCATTCAGCCAGTCATTCATTAATTGATTCATTCATACACTAATTCACTATCAATTAGATGGGTTTTCTATTCCATTCACTATCATTTCTCATTTCATTGTTCTTAGGTTCATTAAAGATGATGGGAATGCTGAAAATATGGGGGAACAAGAGTGACAACTTCTTGGAATTTTTAAAGGAAAAAATTTAAATTGAATTGATAAAAATAAATATTTAAAATTTTTATAATTATACGACAGAGAAAAAACACCAGACTTTCAGGAAATTAAAATATAAAAAAATTATTTAAAAAGTTTTATTAGCACAGCCACCAGCTCACCCAGATGTACGGAAATTTGTTTCAATAAAATTTATAACTTTTTTTTTTAAATTTTTTTTATTAAATTTTTTTTATTAAATTTTTTATTCGATTCTTTAACTAATGAATTAATTTTTCTTTTTTTTTTCTCATTCCAGGTAAATATTATACGCTCCAGTTATTTATTTTATAATTTTATTTTATTTATTTTGTAAGTAAAAAATTATAAAAAATTACCAGAAATTAATTTTTAAAATTAAACTCAATTTAGAATAGAAATTAAAATTCTTTTAAAGTAAAAAAGAAAATTTTTTAAAATAAGAAAAAAATCAGTACACATTGATACGGTTACCTACCTTAATACATTATTAACCACTAAAACCCTTTAGTCAGGATTAGGGCCTGGCTTCTCAAAAACATCCATGCAGTGTGCATAAAATTTCCCCATAAGCGTATGACCTATTGATATTAAGTGACATACAGGATAAAGCCAACAATTTTCCTTGTAACGCAGGGAAACTAGGCCCTAGTTTTTACCCACTCTGTTTAGAAAAAACCAAGTTTAGTTTAATTACCCATATACATACATTATTTGCCATTACAACCCTTCAGTTAGGATTACGACCTCGCTTCTCACACCACTTGTGTGCGTTAATTTTACACATAAGCGTTGGGACCTACAGTTTAAAGTTGACTCCGAATGACAGATTTTTAAGTAGCTTTTCATTGCAATTTTATTTACTTTCGGAGTTTTTGCCAGAAATTTTAATTGCCCTCAGAATTATAACCCGAAGAACTGCTGAGAGGATGCGGCCGAAAGAAGTATTTACTTTCTTACGCCTGGAAAATGCTGCAAGCCTTTCTGTAACAAGATTATCGAACGCTTTCAATCCTATTCAATGAGTTTCTGTGACTGAACGTATTTTTTCTTTTTTTTTTTATTTTTTTTTTTTTCTAAAATTTTTTAACAAAGACATGAATTTCCATGCAATTATTTCCTCACACTCGACAACCAGACTGATTGTTGTCTACGTATGTACTACGAATGTACCTTTTAATAATCTTCTAACTGCAAATGGAGATCAATCATAGGCAATTAACTCCGTAACAAAAAAAGAAAGAAAGAAAGAAAGAAAAAAAGTACGATTTCAATCCAATAATTAGTTGCATATGTAAACCCCATTAAAAACAATATCACATTCACTCATTCAGCCAGTCATTCATTAATTGATTCATTCATACACTAATTCACTATCAATTAGATGGATTTTCTATTCATTCACTATCATTTCTCATTTCATTGTTCTTAGGTTCATTAAAGATGATGGGAATGCTGAAAATATGGGGGACAAGAGTGACAACTTCTTGGAATTTTTAAAGGAAAAAATTTAAATTGAATTGATAAAAATAAATATTTAAAATTTTTATAATTATACGACAGAGAAAAAACACCAGACTTTCAGGAAATTAAAATAAAAAAAATTATTTAAAAAGTTTTATTAGCACAGCCACCAGCTCACCCAGATGTACGGAAATTTGTTTCAATAAAATTTATAACTTTTTTTTTAAATTTTTTTTATTAAATTTTTTATTCGATTCTTTAACTAATGAATTAATTTTTCTTTTTTTTTCTCATTCCAGGTAAATATTATACGCTCCAGTTATTTATTTTATAATTTTATTTTATTTATTTTGTAAGTAAAAAATTATAAAAAATTACCAGAAATTAATTTTTAAAATTAAACTCAATTTAGAATAGAAATTAAAATTCTTTTAAAGTAAAAAAGAAAATTTTTTAAAATAAGAAAAAAATCAGTACACATTGATACGGTTACCTACCTTAATACATTATTAACCACTAAAACCCTTTAGTCAGGATTAGGGCCTGGCTTCTCAAAAACATCCATGCAGTGTGCATAAAATTTCCCCATAAGCGTATGACCTATTGATATTAAGTGACATACAGGATAAAGCCAACAATTTTCCTTGTAACGCAGGGAAACTAGGCCCTAGTTTTTACCCACTCTGTTTAGAAAAAACCAAGTTTAGTTTAATTACCCATATACATACATTATTTGCCATTACAACCCTTCAGTTAGGATTACGACCTCGCTTCTCACACCACTTGTGTGCGTTAATTTTACACATAAGCGTTGGGACCTACAGTTTAAAGTTGACTCCGAATGACAGATTTTTAAGTAGCTTTTCATTGCAATTTTATTTACTTTCGGAGTTTTTGCCAGAAATGTTGATTACCCTCAGAATTATAACCCGAAGAACTGCTGAGAGGATGCGGCCGAAAGAAGTATTTACTTTCTTACGCCTGGAAAATGCTTCAAGCCTTCCTGTAACAAGGTTATCGAACGCCTTCAATCATGTTCAATGAGTTTCTGTGACTGAACGTATTTTTTTTTTGTTTTTATAAACTAACACTCAGGGGATGATCCCTACTCAAGCCTGGAAGATACTATCCTTCCGGTTCCAGTGTTATTGAATGCTGGCAACCCTATTCAATAAGTTTCTGATTGAACATATTCGAACTGCAGAACTTGCGGTTCGAATAGGATAAAGCAAAACGCGCTACAACTGGAAATCTGAGGCGAGCAATGTTGAAAAGCATAACATCTCGCTTTTAAGTCTGCACCAGCCAGCCAGCAAGACAGCATACAACTTAATGAGTGACTTTTTAAGTTAAGTTCGAGACTTCTTTTGGCAAGTTCTAGACAACATAACCACATTCTAGATTTTTTTTTTTTTTTTTTTTGTACAATTTCTTGATGTCACAAGTCTATGTCAATAATTCTCAAGTCTATGTCAATAACTCTCAAGTCATTACAATCCTTCACTCAGGATTATTGACCTAGTTTCTCACACTCCTTATGTTGTGTGTGTTAATTTTATACATAAGTGGCGAGGGACCTACAGTCTAAAGTCGACTCCGACTTACTCTCAGAGTTTTTGCCAGAAATCTGCCGAGAGGAAATCACCGGAAAAAATAATTTTTGCATTTTATTTTGATGTCAGGCGTGGGACTCGAACCCTGGCTTTATCTGTAATAAGCCAAAACACTACCTACTAGACCACAGGGACTTCAAAGGGAATATCCGTCAGAAATTTAAGAACTTTCCTTAGAATTTTTATTTTTTTTTATAAAACCAGCACTCAGGGGATGACCCCTACTCATGCAGGGCATTCTGCAGGTTTTTTTAGTAAACGAATTCCGGATGTAAAACGCCATGAATGCGGAAGCATACGATAAACTTGCCCGATATCATTATTTCTACTTGCCTTTTTGATCTACAATTGATCTGAGTTGGGAACTGAGGGCAATTGATTTTAATTCGCTGTGTTATGGGTTAATGTGTAGTCGCAACAGATGGTTTTTTTTCTAGATTTCGCCAAAAGGTTGAACCTTAAGTTCTCGAGTAATAAGTCAAAACACACTATATACAGTGGGACTTCTATAAATTGAATCACCAAAACTTCAACTTATAGAAACTTCAAGTCTAAGAAGCAAAACCTGATAGAATAACTCTCCAAGATGCTGTTGCTGTGCTTCAACTTATAGAAAATTCAAGCAATAGAAGTTCAAATTATAGAAGTTCCACTGTACTAGGCTACAGCGGCCACATTAGTGCCTATTAACTACATGGATAATAATTTTGAGTCCTCACACGCTACCATTGTGTCAGATAGGATGGACCCAAACCAGTTTCGGGTACCGCAGCAAAAATAGGTCCTAGAATAAAAAAAGTTAATACCTATTGGTCTCGTTAAAATCTTGAAAAAGCCGGGGTAAAAAAAAGGTAAAGCATTTTGCAATCTTGATAGCACTATCACTGTAGAGAGTCGATCACAAGTTTATTTGTCTAGGCAATCATTTGATAAATTTTCATCTTTGAAAAATCTTCCATAATTATGCTTCCAAAGAGGGGTGGGGTGGGGTTCTGGTATTGGTTTTCATTGGTCGTCATAGTGATAGAGTGGAAATTTGCAGGCAACCAATAATAAATTGATGCAGTGTCACGTATTGACACAAAATCTAATGGATTTTAATTGAATTTCCGGTATTCGAAACATTATCTCATCCATACACACACACACACTCACACCATTGAAAATGAAAAACAACAATACAGGGTGTGGAAGGCACAACAGGGGGTGATGGTGGTTAATAGCAATCGAAAACAATGGTACAAAACGACGCCGCACGCTGGAAGCACAGAAATATTAGCAACGGCAACAGCAACAATGAAGAAGGGGGGTCACCATCAAACCAATTTTGAATTTTTATTGACAATATTATTGAAGAAGCCGTTGCATACAATACAGTTTAGCAAACAATCATTCAACCATGCCTTCATACTCTAATATATGGCCACGTATTATTATTTGTAGGGGAAAAGTTGGCGGAAATATCGATCCATAAAGGAGGATGGATGCTTAAGGCAAAACCAAAAGCCCTTTTTACATTAAGTGGTTGCCAAGGGCATTTATTTGTTTCTGTCTGTCTGTCTGTTTGACTATCTGTCTGTCTGTATATGATGGAATGGAAGAGTTTTAAGATTTCAAACACAATTATTTTCTTACACATGATGACCACCGACGACCCCCTCCTTCCTTCCTACAATTTCATAAAAGGCTTGGAAGTGCAACACTGTGTGCCTAAGTTGTTACATCTCTCCCTCCCCTACCCATTCAAAATGCTTTAATTTAAGAAGAAAAAAATGTTCAAAACAATGCAAATCACGCATACAAATTGGGCATTAACTGTGTAAGAGAGAGAGGGGGAGTGATATATATAGAGAGAGGGAAGAAACCCCAAACAAACGGTAGCCAGGGCAACAAAGCCAGTGCCAGTGTCTAGCTGCTGCTGCTGCAGCAGTAATATGCCTCATGTGATATACGTATTGAGGCGTAAATATTGTATTCCATGTTTTGCGTGAATTTTTTTAAAGGAAATTACAAACGTAAAGCAGAAGTAAACGAAAAAAACATATAAAATGCCTACTACATTACGATATTGCAACATGCCAGCCACACTTAGCCAGCCATACGTACGGTGATCACTCTTATGGCTAGATTTTCTCCACTTTATAAATGCATTGAAACAGAAACGAGTGGAAAACTTTTTTTTGATTTTTTTTCTTTCAAAAGCATGTGTGTAGGCCTATTAAAATAGTTCTGATGTCTGGTATTCAATTAAGATTTTCTGTGTTTTCTGCTACAATCACTTCAACAACGATAGCAAGCATGCACAACAATTTCATTCATAAACTTTGTTTGAGTACAGTCCACCCCACCTTCCCCTTCTTTAAACTTTATACGCCTAAAAAAATTCTGCACAAGAACTTCCATTCAATACTATTCTACACTGAAAGAAACAATCTTAAGTCCTTTAGAAATAGAAAGAAAACGAAATCTCCCGAGTCCCTGGTGTCATCTCTTTACATGCAAGAGGCTCTTTATGCCTCTAAAGTACAGATGAACGGCATTTAACACTTTTCTGCACTGAAAGAAAAAACCTTCCTAACAAACACACATAATTGGTCATTACAACCCTTTAGTTCGGATTACGACCTAGCTTCTCACACCACCTATGTGTTTTAATTTTTACATGAGTGGCGGGGGACTTACAGTTTAAAGTCGACTCCGAACAACAAATTTTTGAGAAGCTTTTTCATGGCAACCTTTTATTTATTCGCAGAGTTTTTGCCAGAAATCTCCTGAGAGGAAGTCGCCGTAGAAATATTTTCATTTTGATGTTTGCCCTGGGATTTGAACTCGGGCCTTACGTCTAATAAGCCAACACACTGCCTACTAGACTACGGCGACTTCAAAGAACAACTTAATGAGTGACTTTTTAAGTAAAATTCGAGACTTCTTAAGGCAAGTTCTAGACAACATAACCACATTCTAGATCTTTTTTTCTTGTACAATTTCTTGATGTCTCAAGTCTCTTAATAACATAAAAAGGTAAGAAATCTTGATTACTCTAAATATTGTTTAGACCTCCGCTGTGCCTTACGTCATACCTTCAGTATCAATGAGGACCTGCAGTGAACACCCTTTTTGTCCCAAAACCTGTTTATCTAGCATAAGGCATGAACGAACCTGTACTTTCTAGACTTTAGACAGTTGGTCATCTTGTACTTCACCGACTCTTCGATTCGGCCGACTAGAATCGGCAAGTCAATATATGTAGTTTAGAAAGTAGTGTGTTGGCTTCTTAGACGAAAGTCCCTGATTCAAACCCCAACAGAGGCTTACTCCCAACAATCTCATGGCAAAATCTTTGGAAGTAATTAAAATTGCCAGGAAAAATTCGAACAATAGATTTTTGAGAAACTTTTCATGGCAAATTTATTCACTCTCAGAGTTTTTGCCAGAAATCTTCTGAGAGGAAGTCGCCTAAGAAATATTTTTTCTTATTTTCATATTGATGTCCGAACAACAGATTTTTGAGAAACTTTTCATGACAAATTTATTCATTCTCATTTGAACGAGAACATGAGATTCGAATAGGAGAGAGCAAACGCGCTACAACTGAAAATCTGTAGCCAGCATTTACGAGTCGCATAATATCTCTCTGGCTAGGTCTGCATCAGCCATCCAGCAAGACAGCTGACAACTTAATCAGAGGCTTTTTAAGTCAAGTTCGAGACTCCGTATGGCAAGTTCTAGACATTTATAAGCATTCTAGATTTATTTTTGTGCAATTTCTTCATGTCACAAGTCTATGTCAATAATTCTCAAGTCTCTTAAAGTTCTCAAAGAGAATATCGGCCAGAAATTTTAAGAATTTCGTCAGAAGTCAAGTTCGAGACTCCTTATGGCAAGTTCTAGATTTGCCATTAAAAGTTTAGGCTTTAAACTGTAGGTCCCCCGCCGCTCATGTATAAAATTAACGCACACAATATGAGTGGTGTTGAGAAGCTAGGCCCGAATCCTGACTGAAGGATTGTAATGGCCAATTAGGTATGTGATTAGAGATCACTTTATGGTGTACTTTGTTAGCGAGAGACTCTAATTTTTTTTCTTATTTTTCTGTGGTCATCCAACCCACTACCACTGCCAAGTTTTCCTATAAAATTTTACCAGCATAAAAGGAAATTTCTCATTTGCATTGAATACGAGTAAAATTTTTGTTGTTGGTTTTTTCTTCTTCGTGGTTGTTTTTGTTTTTTGTTTTCGCGAAACAAAATTATGATGGTTTTTCATTAAGTGGCAGTATGCGGCGGCATTATTATAACCAAGGAAGAGCCAAAAGTCAGTTCCTCGTTGATTAAAACTTTTCTAATTCAGTAGTTGCAAGAGTAACTGTTGCAAGTTGTTGTTGTTGCAGTTGTTAAACCAAATATGTCCGTCTGTCTGTCTGTCTATATTCATTATTATAATAACGATGATGACTGACTAACTGTTAGAGTGACTGACACAATATTTTTTTCTGTTTTTGTTCCTCTTTTTTTAGCAGCATTTTGTTGAAAGAAAATCAAAACCAAAAACAAAAATTGTGTTACGAAATGTAAAACAGTAGCACAGCGCTCACCACCATCATTTAAATTATGCAATTTCCGTTTTTGGCAAAAACTAATGAAAATATGAAGACGAAAAACCGTCCAATTTGCCACATAACCTAAGCATACAGGCAGACGGATGGACGGACGGACGGACGAACAGGGTTTTATAGTAAGCCAAACTAAGAAAATAAAAACAAACTCCGAAGACGACTTTACTGCAACTTATTTACTAACGAACTGCAAGTAAATGCTTGTGAACGAGGGTGGTATGAGAAAGACCACAATTTGAATTTGATTTTATAGCAGTGACGGGCATGCTCCCCTCTAAGTGCTCCTCCAAGTTGAAGAGAACCTGCCGAATATCATTTAAGAATTAAATTTGCTGTGACAGAGGCTACAGTAATTACTAGCTCACTGTGGGTATAATACCTTTTCCTTACGAGTCCATACATAATTTGTCATTACAACCCTTCAATCAGAATTAGGACCTAGCTTTTCACACCACGGAACCTACAGTTCATAGTCGACTCCGAACGATAGATTTTTGAGAAGCTTTTCATGGTAATTTTATTTACTCACAAAGTTTTTGGTAGAAATCTTCTAAGAGGAAGTCGCCTAAGAAATATTTTTTCATATTTTCACATTGATGCCCGACCTGGAGGTTCCTACTAAAAGTAAATTTTATTTACTCTCAGAGTTTTTGTCAGAAAACTGCAGAGAGGAAGTCGCCCAAGAAATATTTTCATATTTTCGTTTTGATATCTAACCTAGGATTTAAACTCGGGCCTTATGTCTAATAAGCCAACACGGCAACTTTAACAAGTCTATACGTTCAGTAATTATACCAGCTAGAAAGCTTATCCACTTTCTTCCATAGGATCAAGGGTTTGAAAAATACGAAACTTGATAATTTCTTGAAAAACTAAATTTTCATTAAAATCTTCTATTTTTTTAATATTAGAACTGAATAGTATAGTATAGAATAGCATAGCATAAAATAGCACAGAAGAGTATAGAATACTAAGAAGAGTATAGAATACTATAGAGTAGTATAGAATAGTATAAAATAGCATAGAATACCATAGAATAGCATAGAAGAGTATAGAATAGCATAGCAGAGTACAGAATAGTATAGAAGTTTATAGAATACTGTAAAATAGTATAGAATAGCATAGAATAGTATAGAATACTGTAGAATATAATAGGAGAGTATGGAATAGTATAGAATATCATAGAATAGTATAGAATAGTATAAAATAGCATAGAGGAGTATATAATAACATAGAAGAGTACAGAATAGTATAGAAGTGTATAGAATAGTATAGAATAGCATAAAATAGTATAGAATATTATTGAATATTATAGAACAGTAGTATGGAATACTATAGAATAGTACAGATTAGTATATAATAGCATAAAATAGTATAGAATACTATAGAATAGTACAGAATAGTACAGAATAGTATAGAATAGTATATAATAGCATAGAATAGTATAGAATATTATTGAATATTATACAAGAGTAGAGAATAGTATAGAATATCATAGAATAGGATAGAATGATATAGAATAGTACAGAATAGTACAAAATAGTATATAATAGCATAGAATAGTATAGAATACTATAGAATAGTACAGAACAGTACAGAATCGTATAGAATAGTATAGAATATTATATAATAGCATAGAATAGTATAGAATACTATTGAATATTATAGAAGAGTAGAGAATAGTATAGAATATCATAGAATACTATAAAATAGTATTGAATATCATAGAATAGTATAAAATACTGTAGAATAGCATAGAAAAACTTTTCACACATTTTCATTAAATATCCTGGCAAAAGGCAAAAACAGTTACGAATCTTCTATCATTTGGGAAAACAACGGAAGTTGCATTATAAACTTCTCTAATTTTATTTTTTCATTTTGAAATGCCAGTCAGGAAACACGTTAAACTGGGTCAAATCAACAATTTAAAAGGAAAACTCTACGAATTTTTCTCTTTTTGTTTTGCTTTGCAGCGGCAACAAACAAAAGTTGCAGGTTTTCTGGCTATTATTCTTGCTATTGCAGTTGCTCTTACTCTTGTTGTTGTTGTTGTGCTGTGCTGTCAATGAGGATGATGTTGCCAATGTTGCACAAGAAAACCAATTTCAATTTCATTTTTGTTTGAATTATTTTTGTCTGACATGCTGCTGCTGCCGTTGTTGTTCTCCTTCCTCTCCTGCTTCTCCTTCTTATGCTTTTAATGGGTTCGAATGGTGCAGCTCTGGTAAATGTTGCATGATGATGATGATGATGATTGTCAGAAAGTTGTGTGTGCTACCATTAGTATGATATAGTACATATAACAACAACGAAAACAACAATAACAGAAAGTAAAAAGTATTGTTTTTTAATACTTTTTTGTTGTTTTTGTTTTTCTTAATGGTTTGATGGCATGGTTTGTTGCACATTCTTTCGTTTCATTTCGTTTCGAATTTTTTTTTTGTTTTCTGTTTTAAGTGCTGATTACAAGAGTAAAAGTGATATTTTTTTTGTATGAAAGCAACTACAACAACAAGTACTACAACAACATGTCTAGTTT
Organism: Sarcophaga peregrina; assembly: GCA_014635995.1. Lineage (NCBI taxonomy): Eukaryota > Metazoa > Arthropoda > Insecta > Diptera > Sarcophagidae > Sarcophaga > Sarcophaga peregrina. The sequence continues at coordinate 90,645,529 of CM025790.1, read as the reverse complement.
TAATTACAAATTAGTTGCTGTTGTTGTAGTTCTTTGAATAATCAAAAGAAAAAAAGAAATTTTTTTTTTGAATTCCATAAAAATTTCCCGGTTAAACTGGGTTTTTTTTTGTGGATAAAGACGAAAGGTTTACTATTTAATTTGAATCATTAATGGAATCCCAAAAACGCCCACCCATTAATCTCGATATCGTGCTTAATCGATAGCCAGTGTCGCTCTGTTTCTAACCCCCACCCATTAATCGCAATATCGTGCTTAATCGATAGCTCGCCTCTCTCTGTAACTAACGCCCACCCATTAATCTCGATATCGTGCTTAATCGATAGCCAGCCTCTCTCTCTGTGCCTAACGCCCACCCATTAATCTCGATATCGTGCATAATCGATAGTCAGCCTCTCTCTCTATCCCTAACGCCCACCCATTAATCTCAATATCGTGCATAATCGATAGTCAGCGCTCTGTCTCTCTCTCTGTCCCTAACGCCCACCCATTAATCGCGATATCGTGGTTAATCGATAGCCAGCCTGTCACTCTGTGCCTAACGCCCACCCATTAATCTCAATATCGTGCATAATCGATAGCCAGCCTCTCTCTCTGTACCTAACGCCCACCCATTAATCTCAATATCGTGCTTAATCGATAGCTAGCCTCTCTCTGTAACTAACGCCCACCAATTAATCTCGATATCGTCCCAACGTCTCTCTGTCCCAAACGTCCACCCATTAATCTCGATAGCCAGCGTCTCTCTCTGTCCCTTAAGTCAATTGACATTTTATTTCGGTGTATGAAATTGAGTTTTTCAAATTTTATAACCTTGAAGTAGCTGAAGGTTGACTTTTTTTTTTTTTTTTTTTTTTTTTTCGAACGTCCCCGGCCACACACTAACCCACCCTCACCCGACCGCGGAGGGCTCGTCCCCATTACGCAGGGACACGTACACACCACAGTCCGGACTGTAGCGGGAAAGGGAAAAGCTATGGCAACTAGAACATAAAACAGCTACAGAACTTAATCACAAGCTGAACAAGGTACAAAAACAAAAAACGGAACTATCTAAGACAAGAACAAAAATACGTTTTTATACGATAATTTATAAATTACTGCGAGAATACAAGCTACGTTTTATGTTACAAACACTACAATTAAAATCTATAGAATTATAATGCGAATTAAAATCATTACATAATCTCCGAAAAGGAAAATTACATGCATAATTCGATCTATAAACATCTAAGGAAAGAGGACGATAGTGCCGTGTAAATCTTGCAGGAATGCTGAAATTCAGGTTAGAAAGCAAAAACTCAGAGTCGATATCACCTTTAACCAGATTAAAAATAAAACAAACACCTAAAACAGACCTTCTACGTTCCAGAGTTGGAAGTTTTACCAAAGCTAATCTATCCTCATACGACGGAAGCCCATTGGTGTAATCCCATCCTAAGCCACGTAAACAGAATAATAAAAACTGTTTCTGCACAGACTCGATTGAATCACTATGACAACGATAGTATGGATTCCAAATAACAGACGCGTACTCCAAAATAGGCCTAACAAGTGAAATGTACAGTAGTTTTGTTATATAAGGATCAATGAATTCCCTAGCCCATCTTTTCACAAAACCAAGAACAGCTCGAGCCTTGCCAATCATCAAACTAATATGATCAATAAAAGACAATTTAATATCCAATAATACTCCTAAATCAAGATATGAAGGCACAGCTTCCAAAGGGCAAGAATTAATCATATTAGTGGACGAGATTACACCAAGGCGAGAGAAAACCATGCATTTACATTTTCTCAAATTAAGATCCATTAAATTTATCCTGCACCAAGTAACAAACAAATCAATATTTCGCTGAAGAACAGCCTGGCCATGATCATCATCAAAAGTATAAAATAATTTAACGTCATCAGCATACATCAGAATATTACAATCAGAAAGAGCAGAAGGAAGATCATTCAGAAACAATAAAAACAGTAAAGGACCCAAATGGCTACCCTACCTCTTGGCTTAATAGCCAAGATTTCTGCAATAGATTTCTGCTCAGAAACTCTGAGATTTAATATTTTTGCCATGAAAAGTTTCTCAAAAAAATATCTGTCGTTCGGAAACCCGTATAAAATTAACACACACAATATAAGCGGTGTGAGAAGGTAGGTTGTTGTCCACGCTGAAGTGTTGCAATGACCGATTATGTATGTACTCTGGCTATAATTGGATGGGCTTGGACTTGAGGTGAAGTTTATTCATTTGATTTAAAAATAACAAGAAATCCTTCCCTTAAATCTCAGTGCAATTTTAGGGAAATATAGGCGGGCAACTATCTATCAGTATCGTCTGGAGTAAAGAGATTTCAAATGAGCTCGCAAGTGATGGAACAGCAAAGTTTGCGAATTACAAACACATCTTGATAGTTAGCGCCAGATTTCTACAATCACCACATTGCTATGGCCCTTGCATGACCATTCTGATCGATTAGAAGTAGTGTTGAATCTCTTGGGTTAGGTGTAGGATTCATTAAGTTTCTTTTGTTTATTTTTCTAACTTTTCCGGTGCCTGAATTGAAAAGGTTTCTCCTTTAACTTAAGCTAATCAAACGTAAAACGAGTATAATTAACTCTTCTCGATCCAGACTTACCGCAATTTCTGCTAGGAAAAGATTTGTTCCATTTTTCATGGAACAATCGAAGAATAACTTGGCTTATTAGACGTAAGGCCCGAGTTCAGACATCAAAACGAAAATTTGAAAATATTTCTTCGGTGACTTCGCTTCAGCAGATTTCTGGCAAAAACTCTAAGGTTAAATAAATTTGCCCTGAAAAGCTTCTCAGAAATCTGTCATTCGGAGTCGACTTTAAACTGTAGGTCCCATCACTCACGTATAAAATTAACGCACACAACATAAGTGGTGTTGAGAAACTAGGCCCTAATCCTGACTGAAGGCTTATAATGGCAAATTATGTATGTATCAGAGATCAGCAATGACTGATGTAATTTTGAGTATGAAATTCAACTACTCTGATTCATTGGTACTCAGGACAACATTGATTTATAAGTACAGTTTGCAATGAGTATGAGTACAACGTTGACATTGAACTCATAACATTTGAAATAAGATTGATTCATACGCCTACTCATTCAGATGCAAATATTTAGAAAAATACTTCTTATAACACATAAAAATGATTCAAGTGATTCGAATCAGTCATCAAAGTTTACAGTCTTAGTTGTTGTTGCATTTAAGAAACATTAGAATGAAAGAAAAAGACAAAGACAGCAAGCGAAGCAAACACACACACATACAACCTTTTTGGCGAGTATTGTAGTGTTCTTAAGCGAATCATACTTATTTTGTGCTTTGAAGCACAATGCGATCGTGTATATTCTGAGTCAAGGAGAGTCAAAATCAACATCTTCGTGCGTATTGTTAAGTATGAGTATGACGAGTACTTCACATTTTGAATATGAGTAGTATGAGTATGATATCAAAATTTACAGCCTTTCCGAAAGGAAAGACAAAGACAACAAGCAAAGCAAAGCATACACACAATCTTCTTGTGAGTATAGTAGGTAGTGTTCGTACTCGAATCATACTTATTTGATGCTTCGTGTAAATGTTAAGTAGAGACGAGTCGAAGTCAATAACATCATGCATATTTTTAAGTGTGAATATGACGAGTACTTCCAAATTTGAGTATGAGTAGTATGAGTATCATAGTAAAATAAGTATGAATGCGTATAAGTATCAGAAATTATGAAAATGACTCGAATCTACTCATTGTTTTAAATACTCATTGCTGATCTCTGGTATGTATGGATGGATGTATGTAGGGGTTCACAAATCCTTTTCAACTGGCCTGATTGCTGATAGATTCTCCTGTTTGTTAAGCTAAAAGTTGAAAATTTTCCATCGCATCAATATTTTGAAGAAAGTAGATGACCCGTGCGAATATTTCGCACCGTTGGTTGCAATTTTTTAACATAAAATTAAAATAATTAATAGAAATTCTATTAAAAGTATTAAAATATTAGAAATCATACATATTTACATACATACATACTACATATGTTTAAATGATTTTATAATATTGCCAAAACAGTTTTTTACAACTTAATATGCATATTATATATAACTGACTTAGTAATAAACGACATTATACTACATAGCGGTATTGCCAGAATAGATTTTAATACATACTATATTATGTAGAACTGCATTACTATTAACCAACCCTGTATTACCACACTTGAACAAAAACATATAATCATAATGACAACAGTATTATTATGCAGTTCTATATAAAATATAATTTTTATCAATGAAAATATTAATTTTTCAATTTCGAATTATTTTTCACCATTAGTGTTAGATATAACCTTTCAAATGAGATATCATTCATTAAATTTTATGCGGTGGTATGGGAGATACTTGCAACCGACAAAAAAAAGTGCTTTAGAAATAATATATATGATTGAAACACTTTCTGTAATTTTTTCATATTTTTTCTTCTTCTTCTGGTAACCTATTTTCCTTATAATTTACTCGAGTGACGACTACTGGCTTGTCGTTTACACATGCCCTAAATAAATACGAGTACTTTATTAGCTATTAAATCGATTGCCAATTAAAGCGATTGGTTAGCTGGCTGGTTGGCTTGGCTTGGCTTGGCAATATATTCTGTTTTCTTCTTGTGCTTTGTGTTGCAATGAATTCAAATCCACACTTAAATTGTAACTTTGCTGGGCACTTTTATTTTATTTTCTAACGAAATTTCTTTCTTTCTTTCTTGTTTTTAAACGGTTTTAACCTAATTTTTCCTTTTTTTTCTGTTCTCTTTTTAGGTAAATAAATATCCCTTTTTGTTGTTGTTGTTGATGATGCCAATATGGAAAACAACATCAAACTATGTTGCTTCAAGTACACAACATGGTTGCATGTTTGTTGTCATCATTGTTATTGTTGTTGTTGTTGTTATTATTTTAACCCAAATAGAGACAACGTGGCAGGCGAGTATTTTAAAAAGTACAATATGTAGACACGTTTTCTATGTCAATCATGTTTTTTATTGTTTTTGTTTTATTTTTCCAAAAGGAAAAACAGAAAATGAAGGAAAATAACCGGGTAACTTTATTCAAAAGAAAGAAAATTAAACAAACTGCCGGTTATTTATTATACACGATAGACGTTTGCAACTCTCTCTCCCTCTCACACACACTCTCTCTCTCTCTCTGTCACTGCATCCAGTGGTAGTGTGGCAGTTGTCCATTGATTAGTCCCAGCTTCTCTATTAAAGAGCGATTTCGATGCTGTGTGGTGTCAAAAATGAAAACCTTTTCTAAACTTTTCTTTCATTTCATATTAAAATAAAGAGGTTTTAACGTAGCCAGAGCCGACAATGTATGAAATCTTATAGAAATGTCTGTATTAGCTTCCTTTGCATTGGCACATGAGAAAAAGTGGTCATTTTTTGTTTAATTCCAACGAATTATTTACAATCCTAACCTCACATATCAGAAGTCACCGTGTTTGATTTTTTGATTAGCAAACACAGATTTTTCATAGAAAATAGGTTCATTTTTTTACCCCCTAGCCTTCCTAGAGCTTAAGCTTATTGCCCTAGCCAATCATTGCTAGGTAGTGTGTTAGCTTATTAAACGTAAAGCCCGCGTTCGTATCCCAGGTCAGGCATCAAAGCGAAAATATGGAAAAACAATTTTTTTTAACGATTTCCTCTCAGCAAATTTCTGGCAAAAACTCTGAGAGTAAATAAAACCTGCCATGAAAAAGGTTTTCAAAAATCTGTCGTTCGGAGTCGACGTTAAACTGTAGGTCCCATCGACTATATAAAATTAACGCACACTACACAAGTGGTATGGGAAGCTAGGTTGTAAGCCTGACTGAAGGATTGTAGTGCTCAAATATGAACGTACAATGGACATGATGTTGCACATTCTCTCAGAACTGCATTACATATTAATACGTCCATACCCACTATTATAAGTGCTTTCACATTCTCGTCTGTGAAATCCGGGCTTTTCCCTGCCACATGACAATATTGCTGCCCCCGGAATGCAATGGAAACTATTTCTATTCGCTTAAAAGATCTTTAGCCGAATCCTGGTAGTCTTATAGCATTTACTAGTTATGTCATGTCAATCATATCGCACTTACGGGCTGCTTGATTGATGGTTCTCCGCTCACAGCAAACGCTCATCATAATTTTCCGGCCTTCCACTTGCGGCCTTACCGCTGTAGACACTAGGGACTGGCTTTTCCCATCCAAATGAGAATATTTCTGCACCACTACTTCTATTCGTTTCAAAGATCCTTTGACGAATCCTGGAAGTCTTATACCACTTACAATCTTATACCACATGTCAATCATATCGCACTTAGTGGCTGTTTGATTGATGATTCTCTACCATAACAAACGTTCATCACAATTTTCCGGCCCGTCACTTATAGCCTTACGGCCGTTTGCACTAGTGCCTGGAATTTTATTACTTTACACTTCAGAAATGGATTGTTGATGCTTTTTTTCAATGGTTCAGCAGCGATCAAGCTATTTTGAACACGTTGCTGTATGTTCTCTAAGAACTTTATTTCCTTATCACCAATTAATACGTTTCATTCGAAACCTGGACATTCTTCTAACAAATGAGACTATTTCTATTCATTTTAAAGATCCTTATATCCTTGCAGTCTCGTATCACTTGTTAGTTATACAAGGTCAATCTTGATTGATTGATGGCAGCTTGATTGATGATTCGCTGTCGCAACATGCCTTTACTTATGTGGTTCAACCACTGTTGGCAACAGGTGACTGACTTTTTATCACTTTACGCTTGAGAAATGCCTTGTTGATGCTTTTTTTAATGATTCAGTAGCTATTTAGCTATATTGAGAATGATGCTTCATGTTCTCCAAGAACTTCATTTCTTCATCACTTATTAATCGGTTTCATTAGAAATCTGAACTTTCTTCTGCCAAATGAGAGTATTACCAGTGCCACGGAGACTATTTCTATTCATTTTAAAGATCCTCGTATCCTTGCAGTCTCATACCAATTGCTAGTTATACAATATCAGTCTTGATTGATTCATGGCTGCTTGATTGATGATTCGCTGTCACAACAAACGTTCATCGTAATTTTCCGGATTTACATTAGAAATCTGGACATCCTTCTACCAATGGGAATATTACTAGTGCCACATTGAGACTATTTCTATTCATTTTAAAGATGATCCTTATATCTTTGCAGTCTCGCATTACTTTCTAGTTATACAAGGTCAATCTTGATTGATTGATGGCTGTTTGATTGATGATTCGCTGTCTCAACAACATATCGTCACTTTTGTACCTCAACCACTGTTGGCAACAGGTGACTAGCTTTTTATAAGTTTTCCCTTCAGAAATGCCGCTGCATATTTTCTCTCTGATCATTTTTTTCTGTAAGAACGGATCTTCATCCAAGGCTCTTCAAAGCATTAGCTTTATAATGTGCTTCTTATGGAACCAAACATCTCTTACATAAAAGAGGTTGAAAAAACGTATTTCCCTTAAGTTGGTGGCTGTTTTTGAAAAAGCTTTGAAAAAATTTAACAATCCTGATATTCAGATTACTGGACTATTTTTATAACCAAATTTTATTAGGTTCGAAGGACCAAAGACTATAAATACAAAAGCAAACATTTTTGCTCTAGTTTTTCCATTTCAATTAAATTTTATTTTTATTCACAAAACTATTTCCATCCATCCAGCAAACTTTAAAGCAATAAAACAGAATTAAAAATTAAAAAAAAAGTAAGAAAAAAAACGTAGAAAACCAAAAGAGTGAGTGAAATAGTTTTTAAATTGGCTTGGCTTGGCATGGAAATGAAAATCATGCACTTGGCACTACTGGCCCGCTTTACAACAGCCGCACACAGTAACGGCGACGAGCGCCAAAAAGTGTTTGAAACTGAAAATCATTTTCAAAAAGTTTGAATGAAAAACAACAACTTTTTAATAGCTTAAATTACAATTAAGCTCATTAAATAGAAAGAGAGAAAGAGAGAGAGAGATTAAAATAAACGCGGAATAAATCCGGTTTCTGTTTTTTATTTCATGGAAAAAATTAACAAAAAAAAAAATGCATTTAATTGCAGAGGTTTTTTTTTACTTCAAAAGCTTGAAAAGAAACCAAGAAACACGATTTTTTTTCTCATTTTCAATTCAATAAAAGGCACAAAAAAAAACAGAAACTATGGAAATAAAACGCCTGTAATAGTGGCGCTGATAGTTTTTTCTTGATTTTTTATTGTTTTTCAATTCGCAATTCGCGTTTATTATTTTGCCATGAATATTAATGGAAATTATAAAGGTTTTCTAATAACAAAACAATTTTTTTTTCGTTTATTTTTATTTCCAAACGCCATTTAGTAAATAAAAAATTTTAAATTAAAAAATAAAAACAAAAAGTCTGACTTGGAAAAGCAAAAATTATAATAAAAAAAAAACAAAGAAAAATCTTTCAATATGTTTCCAATTGCCAATGACCATGTGGTCATTGCAATCCTTTAGTCAGCAATAAAACTTAGCTTCACACTTCATCCATTTTGCGTTAGCAATTTTATATACTCATGGCATAAGACTAGACTACTGTAAGGAAATCACCTAAAGACACATTCATTTTACACTTTTCAGCAATAAGTATTCAAAACGATGAATAGATTCGAGTTAGATTAATAATTTCAGATACTTATACGCATTCATACTTATTTTAAAATCATACTCATACTCAAAGTTTTAAGTACTTCGTCGTTCTAATATTTTCAACTTTTAGCTTAACAAAGAGGAGAATCCATCAGCAATCAGCTTAGTTGAAAAGGATTTTTGAACCCCTACATACATCCATACATACCAGAGATAAGCAATAAGTATTTAAAACGATGAGTAGATTCGAGTCATTTTCATAATTTCTGATACTTATACGCATTCATACTTATTTTAATATGATACTCATACTCAAAGTTTCAAGTACTTATCGTACTCATACTTAAAAATACGCATGATGTTATTGATTTCGACTCTCCTTAACTCAGCGTATACATGAAGCACATAATAAGTATGATTCGTGAACAAACACTACAATATGTACTCACAAGAAGGTTGTACATATGTTTGTTTTGCTTGCTGTCTTTGTCTTTTTCTTTCTTCTTTGTTTCTTAAATGCAATAACAACTAAGACTGTAAATTTTGATAAATGATTCGAATCACTTGAATCATGTTTAAGTGTTATAAAAAGTATTTTTCTAAATTTATAAATCTAAATGAGTAGGCATATGAATCAAACACACATTTCGAATCTTATGAGTTTGATGTTAACGTTGTACTCATACTCATTGCAACCTGTACTTATAAATCAATGTTGTAGCGAGTACGAATGAATCACAATAGTTGAATTTCAATACAGCTGACTCGCTAATACTCAAAATTACATGAGTAATTATGAATTGCGAAAAAACGATTCATTGCTGATCTCTGGTCTGAACCACAGGGCTGTCGCCCTCCTACTATAATACGGCGACCATTCAAACCCTTTAATAAGAATTACACCCTGTCTTCTTACACCACTCTAAGTTATCTGCAATAATTTAATGCATGAGTTTCGAGAACCACGTACGACCGATTTGAAGAACTTTTTCATGTTCTGTTGAGTTTACACTCAACATACATAAAATAATTACTCATTACAACTCTGCAGTCACGATCTCAGCGGATTGTGGCTCATTCTCATACATCTTCGTCATAAAAAATTCCACAAAAAAGTCTAAAGGGGGCCCATCTATTTGGCTAGTTTCCATTCGGTAGATGCCTTTTGTTTCATAAAGAAAATTTATTGTTTGCACTTATTGTTTAATGCTCTGTCCGTCCATAACGATATCGCGATTATCACCTGAGGATCTTAGCGGATTATGGCTCATTAGCTTACAACTTCGTCATAAAAAATTCCAAAGGGAAAAAGTCTGAAGGTAGCCATCTATTTGGCTAGTTTCCATTCGGTAGATGCCTTTCGTTAGCGTACAGATGATGGTTGATCGTTTGCCGAATCAGCGGACATAGATTTATACCCCACATTACGAATAGTTCACTTGGTAGGGCGATTATTGCAAAGCCAGGGTTATGTTGTCCGAACAGAACACCCATTTTCATAGAAAAAAAATTACGATTTCGCGAAACAGACCGAATGTCTGGCAATTAATTTGACAGATGCAGCTTCAATAGTTGACAGTTGTCAGCTATGAAAGTTCAGAAGAAACTGATGAGACACAAGAATAAGTGACAACTAATTTAAGTGAATAAGTGACAACTAATTTGACAGATATAGTTTCAACAAGTGACCGTTATGAAAGTTGACAGCTATTGAAAGATCATTAATTTGTTTAAGTAAGGGACGATTTTAGTGATCCTCAAATGGAAGAACCACATGAATAAGTGGCAACTAATTTGACAGATGTAGCTTTAAAATTTGACAGTTATCAACTGTCAAAGTTCGGAAGACCCTAATGGAAGTGCCTTAACTTTATTTATGCAAGTTTAGTGTCTCCATTTAAGTATTAGGCCTTTAAATGAAATTTTGGCGAAAGCTAGGGCAACGTCGTTTATAATTCGTGAATGCTTTTCTTACTGCTTGCTTATGAGTTTGTTCAATACTGTTACGTGGCCTCAAGTAAATTTTGCTTAAATCTAGTCATGCTAAACATGACTACCATCATTTCCATTGGATGTAGAAAAATTTAAGAAAAAAAAAACCCAAAAAAAATTCTTCTGCAGAATATTTGCAATTTGAAATTAAATTTCATCAAATCAATCAGTGCTACACTATGGATGGGTGAATGTGGTGGAATGTTTACTTTTCGGCATGATGAAATGAGTGAATGAAAGAATGAATATTTTCATTTCGTTTTAATTTCCTGTGCCCTGGACTCTTGTGTATTATTCCAAAAAGCCGGAAAAATAAACAATTGCAGTGCACACAAGAGTTAGGTGCAACGTAGCATCATCATCATCACCAACTCCATCCGAATCGGAGAGCAACATTCGTCAACATGTTCTGAAATGAAAATTTTTGTGTAAACAAAACTTTCTTCTTTCCTTTTTTAGCCAATTTAAAGTATCATCTGTTGGCAATTTTTATTGCCAAAACGGGCAACAAGAAAGGGGCGGGCGGTGGTAGATAGGTTTCGATAGGAAAACGTAAATAAAACTTCTAAATAAATAAACCCGAAAAAAAAAATTCTGTAAAAAAGAAATTTAAAAGGAAAAGTGACAGGGAATTGAATGTTTTTCTAAAGCAAATACACAGGAAAGAATCAAAGAAGCAAAATAAAATGCATACACTGAGAGAAATATTTTTAATGTTGATTCAAACCCTACTCACTACTAACTTTGTAGCCTTTAATCACTCACATTGAAATTATTGTCAATATAATGGACACGGTGTGACCGGCCCTTCCTTAATTTTATTATTTCATTGCTCTCTCTCTCTCCCTCTCCCTTTCATTCCCTTTGGTCACCAAAACCAAATGATTGATGTCTTGGCTCTAGTATTTCCCGTGCTTTCTGTGTATTTTTACCAACCAACCAGCAACCAGCATTAACTGTTGTATGTTAAAAGAAGGGTCGGAGGGTCAATTCTCTCTCTCATCAATATAAAGAATTTTTGCAATGGAAAAATTAACAGCATAATGCCATGTTTTTCTTTCATTTTTCTTTGTTTTTTTTTTTAATAGAAAAATCACACGAAAGCCAAGCCATGGTTTAAATTAACTGCACAGCCCCAGTCAACTCTTCTTGCGATGGGAACAGAAATATTCTTTCGGTTCATTCATTCATTTCTATGCTAATTTTCTTCTTCTTTTTTTTTGTTTAATAAATTAAGCTGCTATTTATTCTTTCTTTATTTCCCTTCCTTCTTTGTACATTAAATTGTAAGCAAAAAAAAATCCCATTATTGATGGAGGTAATGAAGAACGAAATAATACCCTTTTTTCCACAGACTAGAGCTTAAGGCTATGAAGCCACTGCTGATGGACTTATTACTCACCACACTATGTGTTGAATTCGTCCTCAAATTGACATTAATTTAGTCTTCTTCAAGGCATAAGACTCTTACATCCATACATACATAATTGACCATTACAACCCTTCAGTCAGGATTACGACCTAGCTTCTCATAGCACTTATGTTGTGTGCGTTAATTTTATACGTGTGAGTGGCGGGACTTACAGTTTAAAGTCGGCTCTGAACGACAGATTTTTGAAAAGCTTTTCATGGCAATTTTTTACTCGCAGAGTCTTTGCCAGAAATCTGCTGAGAGGAAGTCGCCGAAGAAATATTTTTTTACTTTGTTTTGATGTCTAGCCTGGGGCTCGAACCCTGGCTTTACGTTTAATAAGCCAACACACTACCCACTAGACCACGGCGACTTCAAGACTCTTACATCGCTTATAGTTATTATTCCCCACAATCATTCGGAATCTTTAGACTTTTTTTCATTAATTGTAGAAGATTTAGTTATCCATTATACAGTCGCTTGTATTTATTTTGTCTCACAACCTAGTTCGTCTCACCACCCATGTTTTGTGTGTGTTAATTTAAGCCATGAGTGCCACTACCTGTAGTTTAAGATCAACTCCGAACGATAGATTATGTTTTGAGAAACGTTTCTTGGCAATCGTATGTACTTTCAAGTGGTTTTGTCAGATGGCTTCTATCACGAAGTCGTCCATTTTGTTTTGTTCAAAGTGTCTAAGCTAGACACACTCTCTCCTAAACTTTGGCAACTTTTGCAGCCGTCCACAATGACGGTTAACATCAAACTCTGACAAAATTATTAGCCACCTAGCCACAGCATAGTTTACTTTGATCCTATTGTGCAGTCGATCGTATTTGTTTAGTTTCACAACCTAGCTCCTCTCACCACCCACGTTTTGTGTGTATTAGCTTAATCCATGAGCCCCCTAAGCTGTAGTTTAAATTCAACTCCGAAAAATAGATTCTGTTTTGAGTAAATTTTCTTGGTAATTGTATTTACTTGTCAGATGGGTACTGTCGCGAAGTCGTCCATTTTGTTTTGTTGAAGGTATCTGAGATAGAGTTTGAATCACGAGCCTCCAAAACACACTATCTCCGAGACTACGGTGACTTCTGCAGCAACAACCACTTTAACATAATTCAACGCCTCCATTCTATAACGTTCTAAATGTACTTAGAATGTTCTAGAATTTTTGAATTCTATGTTCTGTAATTTCAATGCAGTCAATATTTGGTCAAGTTGCGCCGATCCGTTCCGAAGTTGTAGGGAAAAATCTACTTAGAATACATATACATATAGTCGTATGTCGCGTGAAAACTTTGAGAGCTTATAACTCAAAACACACTTTTTCCATTTAGCATGTTATTGAACGGACGCGTCAAATTGATCTTAACAGACCCCTTTCGACAGACTTCGATCTGCCTTTTCACTTTCTTTACTTCGCTTGCGTCCTACCAATTTGTCCTTCCCAAACGGGTAAGGCTAACGGGCTTCCCCTAATACTTTCATCAAATAATCATCACGCTGTCTCATCCTCTTTATCCACAACAGAGTCGTCCTTATTTTTGAGGAGCTCATACCGGTTATTCTTGGATCGGACATGGAAATTATTATCAACTCTTACGTAAAACTTCTTTTACGTACTCTCCCAAAACTGCTGCGTTCGTGCGTAACAGTGTCCAATGCATCTGCGCTGTAAGGAAGCACGAGGAGGGTGATTTGTATACACAAATTGTGATATGATGACAACCAAACCAGGTCAGCCTTAAGATCCTGCAGAATCCAATAGCCCTCCTACTACCCATTTTTAAGAACAATCGGGAATACCTCTTAATCAACTTGATAGATGGCGCCATTGAAACCGGATTGTGTTCGAACTAATCCGTTGTTATACGTCCGGTTGTTCATTTACGTTGAAACCCTAATATATTGCAATTGTTTATTTGGAAGGGCACTTCCCCTTAATAGTCTTCTGGTAAAAACTCGGAAAGTAAATAAAATTGCAATGAAAACTCTTCGCATATTTAACTTTCGGAGTCGAAGGTAAACTGTAGGTTCCCCCTAAAATTAATACAGTAAAACCCCGCTTAATGCTGGGGATACATTCCTATAAGTTCCAGCGCTAAACGAAACAGCGTTAAATTTGGCAACTTAACACGTACATCCTAGTAACGTTGATGACAACTAAGAAATCAACTGTGAAGCAGGAAAAATGCGTCCCTACTGTGATTGCGACTTTGGAAACTACATTTGGAATCTTTGGAATCTGGACAGACTAAGAAAAAAGCATTAAAAACGATACATAAAATTCACCGCCGCTACCTAGTGCAACATTTTTGGTTGGTGAATGGCTGTTTAATTTGCAAGCGCGTAATACTGAAATAGCGTTAAGCGGGGTCTTACTGTACACACCATATGAGTGGTGTGAGAAACCTGGTTGAAATTCCGTAAGTAAGGCAGACCAAAGTGTCTGATGGGGATCTCTTCCATTAACAAATTAGCGCATCGACTAATAAACTATGGATTGTAGTATTTTGCTTCTCTGCAGATTTAAACGCACTTTTGGCCGAGCATATAGTCCCATTGAATGTCAAGGCTTCATATCAATTTTAAGTTCAGAATTCAAACTAAGTGTTGGGTCGTCTATTAACCAATTTGAAGTCCTCTCCAGGCAAGTGAAAATGTAACCGAGTGATGGATTGAAATTTTAATTTTAATGCTTCAACATTTAATACTACCTTCTGTAGGGTATATCCCCCTTGATAGTTAACACCACTTAAGTATAGTTTAAGTAAATAGAAAATCATTTATTTGATTTAGAAATGAAATAAACGACACAGAAAAATAGAAGAAGAAATCAACAGCTTTTCACACATGACTGCCAGAAGTAAAAGCAATGAAGAGGAGTCCCGTCCGTCCGTCCGTCCGTCCGTCCGGGTTATTGTGGTGCCTCTCAAGCCTCCGACTGTAAATTAAGTTATAATTTATAAAGCGAAGATTGACTGACTTCTACTATGAAAGAATGCCATAAATGCTAAGCTAAGCTTAGCTTTAGTAACGCTTTTTCAAATTTAATTAGAAACATTAGCACGAGCATGTTTAAAATCGCACTGCAGCGACAAGAACGGCAACGGCAACAGCAACTAAAACTCAGTTGCCCCTGGGAAATTGTAATGGTGAGGGTGTAATTGGGGAAAATTTTCGTTTTTTTTTTTGTTTTCTTTCCTTTTCTTATTTTTCTTTCTCGTTAAGCTAAGCTGTTTAACTGGCTGATTGGCTGACTGGCTGACTGACTGACTAGTTGCCTGCCATGGCTGGCTGAATTTAACGAAAAAAAAAATTTTTTTTTGTCTGTCTGTCTCCCTACAGCTTTAAGCAAAACTTCAAACTCCATTTCATTCTCAGCAGATAAGCTATACGGCCGGCCCATAGCCATCATAAAGTCGTCGTTTTTGTTGTTGTCGTCGTCTTGGTCTTGTACAAATAAATGCATTGAGAATTGGTGGGTCAGTTGGTTGGTTGGTTGCTTGACTGAATGGCTGGCGTTGTTGTCGAAATAGGAAAATAACGCTTTCCAAATAAATGCAGTAACACAGCCTGAATAAAATCATTCACTCACTCACTCACTCACTCATTCATTCATTCATTCTGTTTTATAAGCATTGTTGGGCTCTTCTCATCGCGTTTAAATGCCCGGAATGTAATAAAAATTCTGTTTTAAAAGTGTGGGAAAGTTTAGAAATTCTTTCAGAAAAAATTTACTTCAGCTGCTGCTGCTGCTTCTCTCGCTCTCCACATGTAAGGAAAGAAAATCTTTTCGAATTTATTTATCGCTGGTTGGCTGATTTTTCTCTACCATTTCTACCAGACATTTCCTTAATTTAGCCAGAAAATATGCCTTTTTTCCGCATAGAGTTTCTGTTTTTTTCGATTTTTTTTTCCATTATGCAGTGAAAAGCCGACAGACAAGGGCCCATGAATTCAATTTTCTTTTTTATTCCCTTTATTTCCTACATTTTTCATGTAATTTTGCATAATTATTTGGCCAGCACAATGAAATGCAAATGGAAGCTATGGTTTTGAGGAATGGGGGGGAGGAGGGAGTATTAATCCTATGAGAAATTGTTTAAAGAATGTTTAGAAATTGTGTGAGAAAAGAAAAATAAATTCTAAAAGAAATATTTTTTTTTTCTTGGTACCCAAAAGTTACCTTTTACAAAATGCAAAAAGTACTTTTTGTAAGATTTAATTTGGAAATTTAATTAATAGAAAATTAATGATTTAATAGAAAATTTCTTACCAAATAAGTAGATTTCTATTATCTTTCTCAGCTTTATTTAGAAAGTTGAATTAAAAAATAAAAAAAGTACTTTTTACAAAAGGTACCTTTAATTAATTTTTAAATTTAATATACTTTATTAGTTTTAATTGAAAATTTCATACAAAATAAGTACATTTCCATTAACCTTTCTTATATTTCTTTAGAAAATTGAAACAAAATTTTAAAAAAGTACTTTTCCAAAAGGAAAAAATGCTATAAAAAGGTACTTTTCCAAAAGGTGGCTTTAAAATTTTAGTAAAAAAAAAAATCGTACCAAAAAAAACTAACTAATTAACTGAGAATTTTTAGTTCTCTTTCGAAATTATAATAAAAAAGTGCACCTTTTAAATTGTAGTACCTTTTATATTTCTTGTAAAGTACTTTTTACAAATGGTGCCTTTAATCAATACAGACGAACTTTTATAAATTGAATCACCATTATCCAGAAAAAAGTTAAAAAAGATGCTGTTGCTTTGCTTCAAATTATAGAAAATGCAAGTAATAAAACAGACATCAGTAGTAAGTATTCAAAACGATGAGTTGATTCGAGTCATACTTATAATTTCTGATACTTACGCGCATTCATACTTATTTTAATATCATACTCAAAGCTTGAAGTACTCGTCGTGCTCATACTTAACAATACGCATGATGTTGTTGACTTCGACTCCCCTTGACTCAGTTTATACACGAAGTATGATTCGCTTACAAACACTCCAATACTCACAAGAAGGTTTTGTGTTTGCTTCGCTTGCTGTCTTTGTCTTTTTCTTTCTTCTTGGTTTCTTAAATGCAACAACAACTAAGACTGTAAATTTTGATAAATGATTCGAATCACTTGAATCATTTTTAAGTGTTGTAACAAATATTTGTCTAAATTTATAAATCTAAATATGTAGGCGTATGAATCAAACATACATTATTTCGAATGTTATGAGTTTGATGTCAACGTTGTACTCATACTCATTGCAACCTGCACTTATAAATCAATGTTGTTTCGACTACGAATGAATCATAGTAGTTGAATTTCAATACAATTGAGTCACTCATTCTCAAAACTGCTGGGTACTTATGTGTAGGGAAAAAACGACTCATTAGAACGACTATAGAAGTTCGACTGTATTTAAATTTAATACACTTTAGGACACAAGAAAGTATATTTGTATCAACTTTCTAGGCTTTATTTAAAAAAAAATGCATAATAAAAAATTCTATAAAAGGGTACTTTTCCAAAAGGTACCTTTGAAGTTTTAACAAAACAAAAAATCGTACAAAACAACTAACTTTAAATAGTTCTTACTTCACTTTCTGAATTGTAATAGGAAAAAAGTACCCTTGAATCTTTTAGACAAAAAAAAAATGGAAAAATAAAAATAGCGTAAAATTTGGTACCAAAAGAATATTATTTTAAAAGGTACCATCTCGAAAAAAACAACTTTTAAAAGAATTTCTAATGCATTCAAAGAACCATAACAATAACAATTTTGTATTAAATTTATAAGAAAAAATTTTAATATGATAATAGTACGTTTTGGAAAAAGTACTTTTTTTTTGGACTAAACTATGGCAACTTTATATAGCTTTGATTTTACCCTTTATTTATCTCAAGACAACCAATAAGAGTATCTCAACTTTGTAATTCTAGTAGTAGGGTCCTCTAAAGCTTTCTAAACGGATTTTGATTGCAAAATAAATTTAGAGACCAACACTTAGGGGATGTGCCCTATTCAAATACAATATGTTGTAAAAGCGATTAGAGTAGTAGGTAACAGTTCTTGTTTACTATAAAGTGCCTTAAATTACTCTTATTGGTCCACAAAGAGAGGTAGGACCCCTTTACTCTGGTCCTAAATTATTCACCCCAAATAACTCTTAATAATCTTTTAAATTCTTAAAGAGTTAAAAGCCCTCCATGTTACACTTGGTAATGAAATTAAAGACAAAAAACAATTCCTTTCATTTTCACACAGCCCTACAGGGGGGGATATAATGGCGACGATGCCACCAAGTGTTTTAAATCATTAAGGGGGCGAGCTTTAGGGAGTTGTGCATATTTTAATTGTCGAAAGATGGATGCAAGGAATGGAATGTGATGGTAAAAATAAAAAATTTACAATTTCATTACATAAATGGCGAATGATTATGGTGGCGAGACTATAATAATTATGACTCGATTAACACGACAGCAAAAAAAAACCTTGACCTCTTCCTTGTCTTTTTTAAGAAAACAAAACGAAAACATTACGAATGGAAAGAGAAAGAGAGGAGAATAAAAAAAATCGTAAAAAAAAAATACTTCAACAATTTTTCTCTCGAGTTTCTTTTATTCCCTAACAATCGATTACATACATTGTATGGGATTTGCCCTCTTTGCTTTCCCTGCTCTTTATCGATAATAAATGCAAATTTTTTTCTTGTTTTTTTATATCATCAATGGCATTGATTATCCATTCATCCATCCATCCATATTGTCGTCATTATTATTTTTTATTTTTGAATTTTTTTTTATTCAAAGTCAAGCATAAAAATGTTAACGATATTGTAATCGTTGTAGTTGTTGTCATCGATATCTCAACATCATCACTATGAACATTATCATCTTCATCATCATCATCATTATTGTTTCCATTGTTACTCGTTTAATAAAAGTACCACAAATATGGCGTCAATTTTAATTTAAGAGAGGGGAGTGAGAGTATCCAAATCCGTCCCACCAGCGCCCTTTTTATAAGTGTCAGTATCGATCACTTTATAGAAGACAGAGAACAAAGCATGCATTTGCATATGCAAATATGCAATTTAATGCATATTTTTCTATAATTTTTTTATATTTTTTCTTTATTTAATTTCAATAATTATTGAATATCGAACGATGAAAACTGATTTACACTTTAAATTATTTGAATAGGGCGACAATGATATTTTTACTGATAAGGTAGAGGTGCCTTAATACTACGACCATACGTTCTATATATAGGATATCTCTATAAGGCCTCTCCAATCCAAGCTTCAAAATGGTGTTCGATGTCAACAATGACAATTTCCTGCATAGCATCTGATATGCACGCAGCTAAAGCCTTCTGAGATGCATTAAAGCGCCACAGGTTCCAAGAATGTGTTCCGATGATTCATTCTCAGCGTTATAGGATCTACATGTTGGCAAGTCTACAGCGCCCTATGATAAGATCGGTTATCAATCTGAGATTATTTCTTCCAGTTCTCCTCCTTCTCTTATTTTAATTTCCCAACAAAAGTTTTAGTTTGAGAAGTCTTTGCCTCTTTTTATCTTCACTTTTTTTTTTTTAAACCAGCACTCAGGGTATGGCCCCTACTCATGCAGTGCATTGTGCAGGTTTTTAGGAAATGTGGAAAGAGGGAAGATGCGAACGGTAAGGAAACAAGTTCCTGCTGGTGACTATAAAATGGTCAATGCTATACCGTCACCATTAGACAGCCTACAGCAATCGTCCCCAAGAAGCCCGCAGTTTCTCACACCATTTATGTTGTGTGTGTGTTAATTTTATACAGAAGTGGCGGGACCTACAGTTTAAAGTCGTCTCTGAACGACAGATTTTTTAGAAACAAGAATAGAGGAGCTTCTCATTCTAAACATTACTTACTTATTTAACTGGCCATTAACAACCCGATTAACGGATTTCGGCCTGCCGCAACACATCCTTCCAAGCGCCTCTGCTTCTTGCACGCCCATGCCAGTTGATTACAACAATCGATGACAGGACTTTCTCGATTTGGTCCTTCCAACGGACAACAAGGTCGTCCTCTTCGCCGGCTTCCACAGATCCCGTGTCAAATGCCCGTCTGGGCGGAGCATCCTCCTTCATTCGAACGACATGGCCGAGCCAGTGCATCCGTTGGCTGTACAAAGTCTATAGCGTTGAGGAGCTCATAGAGCTCCTTGGTAGATCGGATGCAGAAATCATCGCTAACTCGCACTGGACCGAAGATCTTACGTAGGACTTTTCTCTCGAATACTCTCAAGGCTGCTGCATCAATTCTTAATAGGGACCTTGCTTCTACGACATACAGAAGCACCGGTAAGATGAGCGTCTTGTGGAGTATTAGTTTCATTCTAAACATCAGCTCTCAGTTTACAGAAGATTCTGGTCTCAACAGAGACATGGAAACAAGTTTGCCTTCTTATTCATTGTCGAGTTTTTTCACATGACCGGAAGCCCAGCAAAGGTAGTCTTATTTTTCCTGTCCAAACCAATTTAACTTCTTCAGAGCATCCCCCACACTATCTTCGATTTAAGCTTCTAAGACATAAGAATACTGTGGCAACTTCACTCATAGAAAATTTGTTTTTTAAGTGATACCCTTAGGCTGGAATCCAAATTCCACCTCAATTATGTTTGACCGAACTTACAGAGCAGTCATAAGTGGTCCCGGAATTAAGCAGTGGCTCTACGTTAGGACAATGCTGAATCACGGCCCTGGAAGTTGGATTTTTGCCAGAGATTGTTATTCTTTGAACGTGAGGTCAGAGTGGATCAAATAAGGCATAGACTTGCGAAATGAAGCACAGGTTTTTGAATATTGGTATTCTCAAGCTATTCTTAGATAGCCTGCTGCAAAACATTAATCTTTCCAACCGTAATTGTTTTGCAAAAGTTTAGATTGCCACAAACTCCGCAATTCTCAATTTCAAACTAATTCTAGTTTTCGTCCGATTTTCTTCCTGGCAAACTAATCTGCTCGATCGTTGCCTATAATTCCCAAAAAAAAGTTCAGATAACCTCCTAATTGCCCCATGACAATTAATTCAACTTTAATTGAGCACATCTGTGGGACAGCGTAAACCTGCGCTGGGGAAATTTCCGGGAGTTTCCCCAGGAACTTTGAATATTTTATTTTGGTTCAGGATAGCCACACTCCCTTATTACTATTAGTCTGCACTTCACAGAATAGCCTCTTGGCCTATAAGTTGCCGCGTTCACCTATCTTATTCAGATTCGTTGAGAACCACTTGCCAAAATTATAAAGTTCACTGGTTGTGGTCAAAGAAAATTTGAAAGAAAACTGAAAGTCGAGGCTGTCCATGGTTCAAACCCTAGATTTCAAACAATTTAAACAAAACGAAATATGAATACAAATTCCTCTAGGCGACTTCCTTTCCCAACCACCTTCTAGGAGAAAACTCTTTAGAAACTAACAAAATTGTCTTGAAAGAGGTTAAACTGTAGGTCATGCCATTCAAAGGTGTAGGTGATATGAGATGCTAGGCTGTAATCCTGACTAAGCGGTTACAATGACCGATTAATTTCAGACATTTTAAACAAAACAAGTTATGAGTACAAATTCCTCTCGGTGAATTCATTCCCAGCTACCTTCTAAGAGAAAACTCTTTAGGAGCTAACAAAATTGTCTTGAAAGACGTTAAACTGTAGGTCACGCCATTCATAGATGTGGATGATATGAGATGCTAGGTTGTAATCCTGACTAAGCAATTACAATGGCCCATTGATTTCAGACATTTTCACCTCTCGGTGACTTCTTTCCCAGCGGTCTTCTGGGAAAAAGCTCTTAAGAGCAAACAAAATTGTCATGAAAGAAGTTAAACTGTAGGTCTTAGCATTCATAGATGTGGGTTGTCACCCTAACTAAGGGGTTATAATGACTAATTAATTACGAAAATAAAGAAGTGCCACGCCCTCTCTTATAAAATATTATGATTAACTTTAAAAAGTGAGGTTACCTTGGAAAAGATTTTTTCTCTTGCCCTATTAAAATGGTGTACAGTGTCAATCAGAACCTCTGCTAGCAAATAATATGTAAACTAAGTACTAAAATATAGAAGAAGAAGAAGAAAAATAGCAATAGGGCCTTTGCCATCATATGGCAACAGTGAGTAGTAAGTGAGTGAGCGAGTTCGTGTATGTGTATGAGAGAGCCATGTAAACCACAATAGTCAGTTACATTCATCTGGTGTGTACGAGTATAAAATGTAGAAGAAGAAAAATAATTACACGAGTGACGCCAGTTTGTCGTCATGACAACCTTTAAAATATTTGTTCAAATACCTCTCTATACACCACACCACACCACACCACAACACGTTCACTCACAAAGCAGTCACGTTAGAGTGTATAAAAGTATGCACATGCCTAGGTGACATTTGCTACATTTTTATTGCAAAAAATATTTGAATTGTTGGTGGAATGGATAGAAAAAGAAAGAGAGAGAGAGAGAGAGAGGATTATTGAATGCCTTGAGTGACAGTAAATAGTTGTGTGTGGATAAAATGTATAGATGGATGACACTTTTTACAACACACTGTGACACTCTGACAACTGACTTCTCTATACTTTGCTGCTGCTGTTACTACTATTTACTACAACAGCACACCCACTAAATTATGAGAACAAAAACAAAAAAAATATTGAAATTGAAATATTTGTCTCTCTCTCTCTCTCTATGATTGACAGAATTGGGACGCCAGAAAACAAACTCGAGCTGTTGTGTGCTATTGGGGGTTTTTGTGTTCATTTAAGTTGTTAATGCTCTGAGGTATTAACCGCCACCAAATTGCTGTCAAAGATTTGCATCGTATTGAGAAATTAAATGAAGCGTTTAAATGGCAGTTTTTTTTTCTGTTTCTTCTTCTGCTTGATGTTTTTTGTTTAATTTCGGTTTTCAGATCGTATTTCCTTTTCTTTGAGGTTTTTTTCTCTTTTTTTTGTGTTTTGTTTGCCTTGCATGTGAAGCGCTTAAGAAAAATGTTGACATTGATCTCAGGCGGCCTACCTACCTACTCCTACTATAAATCCAAGATTTATGAGTTTCTGATTGTTTAAGGAAAATAACGGTAAACATATTTGATCACGGGAAATACCAAATTAAAGTAGGTCACTTAAGAGTTTCTTGAGCATGATATAATGTGAAAAGAGATTTGAAATAAGTCTCCCCCTCCCTTGTGCCCGCCATAGGCGAAGCCTATGAGTCAGTATTTCATATCAAAAGATTACTCGTGTGTTTGCATTTAAAATTTTACTTCAGTAATGAAGACAAAGTTGCCGTAGTCGTCTAGTAGGTAGTGTGTTAGCTTATTAGACGTAAAGCCAGGGTTCGAGTCCCAGGCCAGACTTCAAAAAAAATACAAAAAGTATTTTTTCGGCGATTTCTTCTCTTTCTCTTCTTGTTTCTCAAAAATCTGTCCTTCGGAGTCGACTTTAAACTGTAGGTCCCATGACTTCTGTATAAAATTAACACACACACAACACATAAGTGGTGTGAGAAACTGCGGGCTTCTTGGGGACAATTGCTGTAGACTGTCTAATGGTGAAGCTATAGCACTGGCCATTTTATAGTCACCAGCAGGAACATGTTTCCTTACGGTTCGCATCTCCCCTCTTTCCACCTTTCCTAAAAAACCTGCACAAAGCTAAGTTGTGATATTAGCAGAAATCTTATGATGGCCGATTAAGTAAGTACTCACATGTGTACTTATCACTCGTATGAGTGTCAAGAGTTTTAAGGAAAGGCAAGAAAGTCTTTTTTTTATTTTCCATGGCATGCTATTGAAGGGAAATTTTAGTAGTGCTAGGCAAAGCTAAGTTGTGATATTAGCAGAAATCTTATGATGGCCGATTAAGTAAGTACTCACATGTGTACTTATCACTCGTATGAGTGTCAAGAGTTTTAAGGAAAGGCAAGAAAGTCTTTTTTTCATTTTCCATGGCATGCTATTGAAGGGAAATTTTAGTAGTGCTAGGCAAAGCTAGGTTGTGATATTAGCAGAAATCTTATGATGGCCGATTAAGTAAGTAATCACAGTGTATGTATCACTCGTATGAGTGTTGAGGGTTTTAAGGAAGGACAAGAAACATTTTTTTCTTCGTTTCTAAATAAAAATTTTTTCCAAGGGGTGTAGCACATTTTCTGGTTGCCACTGTTGCTGTCATTGTGTTATGACATATTTTAGGCACAAAACAAAATCCAATGTAAACTTAAACTCTTTGGTGTTATGACTTTCAAAAATCAGTGTCACCATCATTATCATTAAATTGTGCGATTTTCTTGATTATTTTTTATGAAAATATCAAGCAGGCATGCTGTGGCGGCCATCATCCATCCAATCATCACAGTATAAACATACAAAAAAAAAAGAAAGAAAGAAAGACAAAAAATCAAAAGAAAACAAGAGAAATAAGACAGAAAAAAAGGGTGAAAGTGATGCAAAATTTTTAAGTGTGTCTGAGGCTGGCATTTCGCTGCGATTTACTGTTCGTCTGCTTTACAAGCAGCATAACATCGTCAACCTCATCTTCACTATCACATGATTTCTGAATGCTGCTGGTTTTGTTTATATTTTGTCTCGCTTGCTACCTAAAAATGGTCATAAAAAGTAAATGAAGCCGCTTTTTCTGTAGTCACTGACTTTGTTATTCGCCTAGTAATGACCAGCCGTCTTTTGTGGTAGTGTTAGTGGTTGAACTAACAAAAATAAGCAATTTTTCGGAACCCAAACTACTGCCACTAGTATTGCCATTTCTTTCTTTCGCCCCACTTACTGTTTTTAATACGACTCACTCCTCTCCTTAACTTCATGCCGGTCACTCGACTTTGCCGGCCAGTTACTTGCCACGATTAAAGCAAAATAGCAAGAAAAACACTTTCAGTGTGTAAATTATAAAAAGGGGGAACGGCGGGCACATTCACTTAATGAATGAAATGATAATGCAACAACAAAAATTCTCTCTTGTTAATCATAAAACCATCACGACAAAATGTGTTTTCCCCCTCCCCGCGATATAATTTTCTTAATCATTTCAGTTTAACATCAATCTTGATCAAACTTATTATATTTGTTAAGAAGGCCATTTTTATTATTATGATTCTCCTTATCATATTAATATGATCAAATTTAAATTAAAAAAAATTTTTAATTAAAAAAAAATGATTTTTTTTGCAAATTTGTTAACCACTTTAACACACTAGCCCTTCATATACGTGAAGTGAGTGGTAGGTGTTTTTGTAAATTAAATTTTAAATTATCATTGTTGTTGTAGCTTTTTAAAATATAATTTATCATCAATATATTGTTGATTGGAAGTCATACTCGTATGAGAAAGATCACAAGAAAAGTATTTAAGAAATCCTCTTTCATTTGTCTTATGTAAGGATAATGGCAATTACCGCCTATTTACTTAATTTATTCATGGGTTTTCATTTTTTGCATCCTATTAACTCAGATAGTTTAGTGGTACAGTAAACAGCTTTTAACAACTTAATATGCATATTATATATAAATGACTTAGTAATAAACGGCATTATAGTACATAGCGGTATTGCCAGAATGGATTTTAATACATACAATATTATTTAGAACTGCATTACTATTAACCAACCCTGTATTACCACACTTGAACAAAAACATATAATCATAATGAGAACAGTATTATCATGCAGTTCTATATAAAATATAATTTCTATCAATGAAAATATTAATTTTTCAATTTTTAATTATTTTTCGCCATTAGTGTTAGATATAAGCTTTCAAATGAGATATCACTCATTAAATTTGATGCGGTGGTATGGGAGATATTTGCAACCGACAAAAAAAAACTTCTTTAGAAATAATAGATATGATTGTATTCAATGATTTATTAACATTTTCTTTTTATTTCTTTTCTTTGCAGGTAAGTTATCGTTTTCTTTATGGTATGTTATCCTTCGTTTTTTCCTTCAATGGCTCATAAGGGTGAGTAGCCACTAAATTTATATCAAAAAATAAGAAGTTTTCTTCTTTTTTATATTAGAAAGATTATTTTGCCTATTATTACAGCCACAACTGTATTTTTCTGTAAAAAAAAATTTCAATTTGTAATGAAAATTTTCCTTATTTTGTGTCAAATAAATGCTAAATAATTTTCCCACTTCAAAAAAGGATTTTTTATATAAAAAAACTTATTGTTACGTTTTTACCTTTTTAAAAACGTTAAAAATATAAGTTCGTGGATTGCAAATAAAATCCACTATTTTTGTCCGCTATATTTTTGTGCCACTGTTCGAACTTGTACCACGTATACAACAATAACTATCTCAAGATATGCTTTTTCGTTATATTTCTCTGCTTACAACCGTTTTGTAAGCAGCAACACTTATTCGTTATTCTTCTTTTTGCTTGCAACCTTCTTGTAAGCACAACACTTCTGCCTGCGTAACACTAACAACTGTTTTCTTCACACTTAACTTATCTGCACGCAATAGTGACTGAATTATAATTTCATCTCGTGTCTTCACACACAACTGATTAAATTCTCACTGTCCAACGTGACGTCTACACTCACGATTAACTTAATTCGAACTCCATTATTGCTCGCTTTGGCTTGCCGTTTATATCGCTGGATCAATAGTGTGATGAATTCTTTCGAAGGAGTAAAACGGTCAAAGATCCAATGTAAACAAGTTGTTGTTTATGTTTCTTACATGCACTTTGTTTTTGCTCAAGAATGATAAACTAAACTGCGCCTTGCGCATGAGTTCCCGTTAGATGACTTTGTTGGGATATTTTAAAGGTTTCCAAGTCTTTTTCATATGTGAAAATGAAAATTTCTTCTGAAAAGTGTGTGCACTACGCGAAAGTAGTTGGCAGCCCTGCAATATAACTTACATTATCATTAGCCAATAGGAAAACAATTTTCGTGACGTCATTGATTCAACATGAGCAGTTTTAATTTTGTGTGCGTGATGGTGCACTGTCTGTTCACTTCTTCGTTTGCTGTACTTTGTTGTTAGCTGTTTACATCTTTTATCCCTCATATTTTTTATGCTAATGTTGTTGCTATATTTGTCCATTGTTTTTGTTGCTATATTTTTTGCTTTTTGCTTGTTCACTTCTTTGTTCGCCGCACTTTGTTGTTGGCTGTTTACATCCTTATCCTTTATCCTTTATATTTTCTTATACTGATGTTGTTGCCGGTCGCCGTAGTCTAGTAGGTAGTGTGCTGGTTTATTAGACTTAAAGCCAGAGTTCGAGCCCCCGGCGATTTCTTCTCAGCAGATTTCTGGCAAAAACTCTGAGAGTAAAAATAAAATTGCCATGAAAAGTTTCTCATAAAATCTGTCGTTCGTAGTCGACTTTAAACTGTATGTCCCGCCACTTATGTATAAAATTAATACACATAACATAAGTAGTGTGAGAAACTAGGTTAATAATCCTGACTGAAGGGTTGTAATGACCAATTATGTATGTATGATGTTGTTGCTATATTTTTGTTTATTCATCGATCTTGTAAACAAGTCCATTGTTTTTGTTGTTAAATTTTTGCTTATTCGTTGATCACGTGAACAACTACATTGTATTGTTTTTGGAGCTTTTGTGTATTATTTTAATAACACCATTTCCATTTTCGTAACATGGAGAAATTCCATAAGCAGTTGGAAATCCATTCTTTATTTTGAAACTCTTCTTAGTTAATCTTCTTAGTTAAGCCGGCATTTATTAATTGTAATTTGAAGTTTTCTGTATTCAGCTTAGGGGAGGAGAAGTAAGAAGACTTTAGTGGCGGGGCGGTTTTGAAATTAAAGACTGTAAGCTTGCCCTATAAATAAAAAAAAATTTTACTTTCATCCTTGATTATGGTGTTTAATTTCAAAAGATTTCTTTTTTTTTTCTCTTTAGAAATAATTTATTTTTAAAGATTATAATTTAATTTAAAAAAAAGGTCCCAAATCAGAATCATTTTGAAGTTTCTTGAACAGGGAACAAACATTTCTAATTGAAACCCTTGAATTTCTTAGAATTTTTAAGCTTTTAAATGATGAGATGACTGACTGGCTGATGTCCTAAGAAAAATTTTCGGTCCTCCTTTCTCTCTTTCAAAACCATGAATTATACATTTTAAACCCGTCTCTAGAGAAAAAATTTGCCCAAAAATATGTTTTTTTTTTCTTATTTCAACAGCCATGAGCTGAATATTAAAGTAAAAACAAGAAGGGGAAGTATCCCTAAATGTTTGGGTTAAAACATTTTGTGGCCATATGAAAACAGTTTTAAAACTGTAAAGCGTTTATAAATGCTTTAGGTTAGGTTAGGTCGTAGTGGTAGCTCTGATTTCACAAAGCTCACTTGAGCACACATGGCGGCCCGTTGTGATGCCACGGGTGAAACGCAGTCCCTGTACTAACCAAGTTCCGCCAAATCAGGGATAGGAAGAAGTTTATCAGCACAATGGCTGCACTATAAATGCTTTACTCAGATAAAGATCATAGGAATGTCTAAAGTACAGATAAATAATTATGTAAAGAAGGGAGGGCTTCATCCCCTGATATCTAAACTACAACTGGCAGGCTACATAACAACACACGCTTACTTGATCCATACCTACATAATTGGACATTGCAAACCATCAGTCAGGATTACAACCCTTCAGTCAGGATTACAACCCTTCAGTTAGGGTTACACATCACCCATGTTATGTGTTAATTTCGTACATGGGCGAAGGGACCTACACTTTAAAGTCGACTCCAAACGTTATTTTAAGAAACATTTCATAGCAATTTTGTTTACTCTTAGATTTTTTGCCAGAAATTTACTGAGACCAAATCGCCAGAGAAATATTTTTT
This sequence comes from Sarcophaga peregrina, assembly GCA_014635995.1. NCBI lineage: Eukaryota > Metazoa > Arthropoda > Insecta > Diptera > Sarcophagidae > Sarcophaga > Sarcophaga peregrina. Next base: position 90,616,539 of record CM025790.1, on the reverse strand, counting down.
CATATATCGTTTGGATTGGTTTGGAGATGTTTGACCTGGGGGATTTGAACCCTACCCTCACGTCGAATAAGGCAACTCACTAGCTACTAGATCAAGGCGACTTCTAAGACGTTTTTGTACGAATTTTTAACTTTTCGGGACTTTTCGCGTGATCAGGTATTAAACGTGGTCTTGTGGAATTCAAAAACTAAGCTTTCACCACTTCAATCTAAGGATGATTAAAAAAAAAAAATCAATATATTGCCATGCTTTCACTGCATGCCCTAAAAAATAGTACTCCATCTAATTTTCTCAGTCACTGAAGTAGTCTTGTATAGAATCCAACTTTATAGATCAGCATAGGCCATTAGACCGATTTTGTTGCATCAGAAAATCCCAAGAGATGCTCAAAGCCAACAATCATACATCGTTACGCAAGCGAGAGTGAATGAAAAAACACTTAAAGCTTCTTAAGTTACCTAGTCTCCATATTATATCCAAGTTTGAGCGGTGAGCAGAGGAGAGAATGATAATCCCATTTAACCAGAGAACCTACTTTAAATCCATCCTGTTCAAATCCTGATAAGATTTCTGTCATAACTATTCGTTTATTTTTTTGTCTCATTTGCCCGAGTTTGAAAGATTTTGTTCGGTTATCGAAAATATCCGTTGCGTGTTTTAGAAGGCATCGGATAGGGCGTTATCGATACCACACCACCAACCACTTTTTGTGACCAGAAATTTTTGCAATGCATCGGACAGGGCGTTATCGGTACCACTATCAACCACTTTTTGTGGCCAGAAATTTTTGCAATGTTGCCATGGGAGGTACACTTAGTCATTCCTCATCGTTTGACTGCCAATATTTTTATTGTAGGATACCTTCCCCTTTGAATGGACATATTATTGTAATGAAATTTTTTCTTTGGTCTCCTCTCACACATAATTTATGCTAACGGCTTCAGGGCACTTGCCTAAATCGGTCATATTAAGTAGGCATACACATTAACGGGCAGCGTCATCGTCATCATCATCAACATCATCATTCAAGGCAGCCACCACTCATAATTCAGGCCAAAAGAATTATAAGCACATGAGCATACAACCAACCCAACTACTAGGCATGCATAACAATTCCAACAAAAAGAACGATAACATAACTACACAGTATGCCTTTCTGTATGGGGCCTACAGTTTGTTGGCTGTCAAATAATGAAAACTGCTATTAGCCAAGGGCGGTTGTGGTGTCCTTTCTTGCTGTTGCTGTTCTTCTCTTTCTTTTTTGTTTTTTTATGTGTGTTGTGTGAGTGGTCTATAGTGTATCACGCGTTATGGTATCACATTTTAATCATTCGCTTCGTTCTTGTTTATCGATTAACTGCACAATGTTTGGGCATCTTCATCTTTAGCGGGCAACGTCATCGAATATTATCGTTCTTGTCAAAACAGAAAATAACACACAAGAAAACTTGGTCAACAACTTGTTGCTGTTAATGATCAAGACGAAAAAAAAACTCTAAGAAATCATAACGTTTTTATGATGATTCATAAACTTGGCATTACAATTTTGTTACCCTCTTTTTCCCCCCTCTCCTCTTAAATTTACACTGTTGCACTGCAATAATAAGTACTGCATGGCTTCCAGTTCAGGTTCATTAGAATACGAAAAATATTGATTGTGGGGAGAAAAGATCACTTCAGAGGGGAAATGTTTGTTAAAATTATTACAGTCCGAGATGGGAGTATTCAATCGACACAAATTGAATAATTTGTTATGAAAACTAACTGGTTAGGGGATTATTGAGCATGTGATCCATTTATAATAAAGCTTCATATCGTTGCTCAATGGACCATAGATCAATTGATTGCGTTAAAAAACCATCTAAATCCACTTGATTTTTCGCCTCTAGTAATTAATTAATTTTTTCCGATGTCCAAAGGAGGTCACCATACGCCTTATAGTGAGAATTTGTATCAGCACCATGCATGGTAGTCTGAATGAATAATGAATAGTGCCAGAGCCATCTGCCTTTTAGCAATAATTTGAAATAATCTTTCCAAATCTATTCTTCGCATTCAACTTTAAACTGTAGATCCCTACACTTGTGAATAAAATTAACACAAACACAAAGTGGTTGGTATGAGAAGCTAGGTTGTGGACTTGGCTAAAGGATAGTTACGGTCAAGGAGGTAGTAGGTCTGACCCTAGGTCAGACATCTCCAACCAAACGAAATATGAAAAATTATTTCCTCGGCGACTTCCTGCAGAGAGGAACCTTTTACCGGGCCAAACAGGAATGCTTTTTCGGGTAGAGGTGTGCCCGTCTACTAAGAAGGGGGAGAGTTAGTGAGTAAAGTAACCGGGGGCTTACCACCACCCACGTGAACATTACAATCTAATGTTGTGTGGGGTAGTATAGTTTGATTGTAAAGAAGTGTTTGTGGGTCTCTTATCTCTTTGGCCCACGATTGTAGTTGATGCTCTCAGACGCCTATTATTATTGCCTCACCTGAATAGCGCATGTTTAGGAACGTTAAGTTATTGTTTTTGTTGTTTTTTTTTTTAATTTACTATTCACACACATGCCATGGTGACTGATAATATCTTGTAATTAAACACTTCTGTCTCTACCCTCCTATCTCTCTTGCCTCTAGTGTTGCTTTTAGCAGCCGTTTTGTAGCTGATGTCGTCGGAGTTACTCTGTTGGCCAGCGATTTAATTTTTATTTTTTCAATGAACTGACGTCGGTTGATGACTGACGGTATTACTATTCTTTGTTGTTGTTGTTGTTTTTATTATCAACATTCTAAAGGTATGAGTAATCATTTTGGAACGGTTTTGTTTTCGTTGTTGTTTCTTTTATTTAAAAAAAATTAAATTTCTGTAACAAATTTTATCGTCTTTAAACGGTTTTGTGTTCGTTTGCATTTCAGTCTCAATTTGTAGGTTAGGTTAGCGGGTATGTAGCCGTTCACGTGCAACTTCACTCGGTTGTCCATATTGAATTCCTTGCTGCTGTTTTTTAATTTGGTGTAGAAGTATTCCTGTAGAAGCTTTAAATATGCAGCCCTAGCGCTGACCAATTTCTCTCTCATTGGCTCGCAGGAACTTGGTCAGCATAGGGACTGCATTTACCTGTGGCGCGACAACGGTCGCTATGCATGCTGAAGTGAGCTTTTGGTATAAAGCTACCACACTAACCTAACTTAACCTAAGCCTACATCCTCTCTATTGTTCGCTCCTCAGGCATCTCCGATCCCCCTTTCGTAAGAGTTCGTCCGCCTTTTCGTTTCCGGTTACGACATCAGTAGAGACACATAGTAGCGACAAATTTCCTTGTTGACGTAGCCGCCTCTAAGTGAGAAATGCGCCTTTTATCGTTGATAAAAATTTTATTCGAATAATCTTGCCAGCCTAATGCTCTAACACCCACTTAGCATATCTTGGGGCTTGTGAAAGTCAAACTCATGTTGCTTCATCACTGGGGCATATATCTCTTCTAAATAAAGCTCGATCATAAGGAAAACTGTATCCTTAATAAAATGCCTATCCAGCCCACTAGTACCATTTCTCCTACAAGTCCAGTTACAGTCGCATACAAAAGTTAGCTTCGTGACCTTTATCTCCGGTCTCAAAGGTTACCCGACTCTATTGAAAACCTGTTTTAGAAACGTTAATATACTAGCTATCCAGCCCATTAGGTCCGAATTCCTTTCCTTTTTAAATTTTATTGAATTTTAACAGATTTACCAGCTATCATCTATTGATATTAAGGATATAGCTTCGTGCATCAAACTTTCTGTCTGGTTTTCCAGTGCGGGGTAGACGTGCTTTCGTTGTGCAATCCTTGCACTGGCCAACTTCTTCCTTTTCCTGATTTTGGTGGAACTTGGAACGGAGTCCCTTTGTTCACCCGTGGCCGCACAATAGGCCGCTATGCGTGCTCAAGTGAGGTTTTGGTACAAAGCACACACACTAACCTAACCTATTTAGATTTATGGAGTCACTTTTATAAAAAAAAAAACCTTCATCGACTATATCTCCAGCCCCTAGGGTCACCCGATTGTTTTGAAATTCTTCATCCAATAGCTATTTAGCCTAGCTGCTAGGTCCAAAGAAAACTCAGCTTTTCTAAATTTTCTATCGAATTTTGCTTGATTTTAAACAGTAAGTCTTCGCTACTCATGAATAAAATGATCACACAAAGTGGGTGACGTGAGAAGCTAAGTTGTAATCGTGACTAAAAGGTTGTATAAACAAAACGCAGCATATCAATCACAACATAGTGTTGATCAAGCAAAACAAAAGAGTGGAGTTTTTCACTGCGCATCGACTTCAAAGCCCTGACCGCTTTAAAAGCCAAAGTATTTTTTTTGGCGCGTGAGGTAGGGTTCAAAATGCCTTCTCACTTAGAGTGATCGCCATCAACTTCGCGGAGTGGTGCTTCCACTAAAAATATTCCTCCCCCTCTTCTCGGGATACTCCCTTCCCGGGACGGCTATCCAGAAAAGGACCATTGTCTACTCTCCCACCTCTGGGTACGCCATATTTGAAGCCAACTTCATGCTATTGCCTCGTCTTGTCATGTATCATTTCATTGTATTGTGTCAAGGTCCATCTTCTTCTTCTAGTATTGAGGATGTAAATAAGAAGCTATATTAGGTGACAGCACTGGAGTGTACACATACATAGGTTAGGTTAGGTTAGATTAGAGGACGTGTACTTGTCAATTCTGACAAGCACAGTACTCGGTGGTCGAATTGACCCATTGTACTACGTCCTAGCTTCTCACACCATTTATGTTGTGTGCGTTAATTTTATACATGAGTGGCGGGACCTAGAGTTTAAAGTCGACTCCGAACGACACATTTTTTGAGAAGCATTCCATTGCAATTTTTTACTCTCAGAGTTTCTGCCAGAAATCTGCTAAGAGGAAGTCACCGAAAAATTATTTTCAAATTTTCGTTTTGATGTCTGACCTGGGATTGGAACTCGGGTCTTTCGTCTAATAAGCCAACACACTACCTACTAGACCACGGCGACCTCAAGTACACATACATACGTAGTTTTCACTTTGACAAAATCCATGAAAAGGACTATGAATCTGAGCTCTCAAGCTCCATATCGGTACATATCTATATAAGGTAGAGGTCGTAGTGGTAGCTCTGATATCACAAAGCTCACTTGAGCACGCATGGCGGCCCGTTATGATGCCACGGGTGAAACGCAGTCCCTGTACTAATCAAGTTCCGCCAAATCAGGGAAAGGAAGAAGTTGATCAGCGCAATGGCTGCACATATCTATATAGTTGGTGTATATGTATGTACATATATAGTTGGTCATTACAATTCTTCAGTTAGGATTACGACCGAGTTTCTCACCCTACCTACATACATTGTGTGTGTCAGTTTTATACATGAGTGGAGGGAGGGAGCTACAGTTTAATGTCAACTACGTACGATAGATTTTTAAGAAACGTTTTCATGGCAATTTTATATTTTTATTTTGCAAGAATTCTGGTGAGGGGAAGTCGCCGTAAAAGGTATTTTTTTTTACATTTCGTTTGCGTTGGAGATATCTAACATGACGGGTAGGACTACAGTTTTAAGTCGACTCAGAAAGTCAAATTTTTTTTTTTGAAACCTTTTGTGACAATCTGCTGCTTTTACTCACAGCCTTTTTGCCAGAAATCTGTTTAAGGGGAAGGCCCCTAAAAAATATTCAAATTTTGTTTCACTGGAAATGTCTGACCTGAAATCTGAAAAGTGGTCTCACGGCTAATAAACCAACACACTACCTACTAGACAATGGCGACTACAACGCAAATATAATATTGCGATGCCGGCAGAGGCTTATGAATAGGGCTCTTGATATTCGTCTCACTAACACCATTTTTGTTTTCATTCCTAAAATATTCACAAGAGCGTTGTTTTTTTTATTTTTATTGCCAACCAAATATGTTGTATGAACGTACGTACGTACGATGAAAGAAAAATAATCTCCTTCTGTTATTGTTTTCTTACCAAATTTTGAATTTGAATAAATAAAAATAAAAATAAATCCAAGTAGGGAAGGAAACCCAAAGATAGACTCTTAAAATAATTTTGAAGATCATTAAAAAGAAGAAGAAGCAGAAGAAAATATATATGCGCTGCGAAATATAAAACAAGTGTGACTTGAAATTTTTAATTAGAAATGACGTGTGTAGGTGGGTGGTGGTGAGAGTGTTGAGTTTTTTTTTGTGTGAGGAACTTATTTAAATAAATAAATAAACACCGAAATACTAAATGAATATTTAAATATTTTTTTTTAATTAAAGATATAAGAAAAATAACAAAATAAATAAATTCAGAGTCCATTTCCATGATAAACGAAATATTTTTATTGTTTATTTGCGTTCTTAAAACAATAAGTGGCAGCAGCAGCAGTTGCTGAAAAAAGGTGTTAAAATTTAAGAACAATTTAAGAACAGTCATTAAAATCTAAGCTATTTAAAGACAAAAAAAAAAATAAACCTTCCGTTCACTAAATAAAGGTAGATTAGATATCAGTTAAGTAATTCAATACTTCCCCCCCGCCCCTTCCATTCGAATCTCTTGGCAGTATACATAACTTGTAAGTCATACATGTACAGTAAATGTCATTGAAAATCGTACAGTACTAACACACGGCGTGACAGTCAAAACACACATCCAGTTAATGATATAATGTGTTTTTTTTATATTTCTTGAACCCTTCAAACTTGTTTTATTTCATAAAAAAAAATTTTTTTTTTGATCATTTGACACAAAATTGTTGATTACCCAACTCGACTGTTACATACATACATAATTGGCCATTACAACCCTTCAGTCAGGATTACGACCTAGCTTCTCACACCACTTATGTTCTGTACGTTAATTTTATACATGAGTGGCGGGGGACCTACAGTTTAAAGTCGACTCCGAACGACAGATTTTTGAGAAGCTTGTCATGGCAATTTTTACTCTCAGAGTCTTTACCAGAAATCTGCTGAGAGGAAGCCGCCGAAGAAATATTTTTCGTTTTGATGTCTGACCTGGGATTCGAACCCGGGCCTTTTGTCTAATAAGCCAACACACTACCCACTAGACCACGGCGACTACTCCTACTGGCCACAATAAAGCGGAAAATTAAAAAAAAAAAAAATTGATTTCAGATTTGGTTATAGAGAGAAGACTAGCTGATATGTTAGGTAGGTTAAGGTAGGTTCCCGTGATAGCTTTATACCAAAAGCTCACTTGATCACCTATAGCTGCCCGTTGTGATGCCAGAAGTGAAGGCAGTGCCTGTACTGACCAAGTTCAGCGCAAGGGCTGCAGATATGTTAGAGAGACAAATAGATTTGGTGACGAGACATCAAGTCGAGGGAGTGACTTGTCATTGCTGACACCGTGCAATGAGCTTAAAGAAGACATTCTAGCGATTCCCGCTAAAGTATGAGGGGAGCCAAATAGATCGGGGAGTACTGCTGCACTTGAGTTGAACTATCTCACGCCATTTGTAGGTTAAGTTAGGTTAGAGGACGTGTACCTATCAACTGTGACAGGTACAGTACACGGAGTTGGAATGGGCCCATTGTACAACATCATAGCTTCTCACAACACTCGTGTTGTGTGCGTTAATTTTATACATGAAGGGCGGGACCTACAGTCTAAAGTCGACTCCGAACGACAGATTTTTAAGAAGCTTTTCATGGCAATTATATTTACCCTCAGAGTTCTGCCCGAAATCTGGTGAGAGGAAGTCGCCAAAAAAATATTTTCATATTTTCGTTTTGATGTCTGACCTGGGACTTGGACATTACCTACTAGACTATGGGGGACTTATCCCGCCATTTGTATCGAATGCCTTATTTTTAAATAATTTTTTAACCGAATAAATTTTTATTATTTGTTTTTAATTATTAGTGCCTTTTAGCTAATCAGTGCTGTAATTCATTAAATTATAATAAATTTTAAGCGTGATCAGCTTCTTGTTTTGTTTTTAAATATTCTTGTTTGTGTGGTTTTTAACTTATTCTACCTATATTTATTGGTGCTAATTAGCTTATCTCTGCTGTCTAATAATGTCTTTGTTTATGTGGCAGAACTTCCTTACAATTTATTATTGTTTTTCGAGTAATTAAAGATTTTATTGTGTTGTTTTTTGTTTTTATTTAAACAAAACGAAACAAAACAGAAAAAAATTTAATTTTTTTGTGTGAGTGGTGGTGGCACTGTGTGTGTATTGTTCACTGACGTTTAAAGATTTTTGAACTTTATAATCCCACTCCCTGACATGGTGTCGGCATTTTGCGCATTTTGAAATTGAAAAAAAAAAGAAAATTTTTTTATAAATTTTAAAACCACAGCCAAAAACAATTTCAATTATTAAGTATTGATTTAATTATTAACCCAAAAAAGCAGAGAGAGAGAAATGAAATTAATGCTGGTTCTTAAGGAAATTTTGCAATTATTTTTAAGGAATTTTTTTTTTTCAAATAATTTTTGCAATTTGTTTTGAATTTTCTTTGTTTATGTTTTCAAAAAATTTTTTTTTAATTTTTCTTTGTAAACATTTATAAACAATTTAATTTTGTGTGTCACCATTGTTGTTGTTGTTGTTGTTGTTGCCATCAATTAATTGGTCATTATTTGTGTGTTGACAAACGCACCGTCTGCCGCTCAACACTCAACGTATTCGATTCGATTCAATTCGATTGTGTTTTTAGAGGCACTAAATTCATTTAATTTTACATTTCAAGGTTTCTTTTCATTTTTTTTTTTCTTTGTTATTATTTTTATTGTCGAATTCGAATTCAATTTCAATTTTTATTTTCAATTATTTTTCAATAAATAAGAACAAAAAGAAGAGAGGATTATTGCTTGATTACAACGTTTATTATTATCGTAATAAAGTTTAAGTAGTCTGCGGGTCGCGCTATTAAATTTTGTTTAATTTTATTTTTTTATTATCGAAGGTACAATATAATTTTGTTATAAAAAAAAAAAAAAACAATTAAATTTTAAAATTGATTTTAAAAAACGTTAAATCAAGTTTGAATTTGTTTTTCTAATAGAAATCAAGCGCCCCCCCCCTCATTACACACTTAATTGGTTATATTAAATCCCTTCAGTTAGGACTACAACCTAGTTTCATGCACCCTGCAGTGGAACCCACAGTTTAACGTCGATTTCGAACAACACAGCCTCTTTTCATTGTAATTTTATTTACTCTCGAGATCTATTACTCGAAACCTTGCTTGGCCCACTGTTTTTTTTTTTTTTTTTTTACGCCGAGGATGGGCAAATGTACCTAACCGCACCATAGACGAAGTCGTCATCTCCTCCGTGTGTGGGACCCTCACCCACTAAATACCCCCTCGTATCGTGGAGTGTTGTGTCCACTCCGAAACTACGTTGGTATTACTTCGGAATGGAGTCCTTTTAGCCCTTTGGCCGCCTTCATGCTCACATCCGCGTCCGGACGGCGTAATGAAGGTTAAGGAGACTTCCAATTGTCTCCACTATTCCTTCCGTCCAAGCTTCCGACTGGGACCGCGTTTGACACGTGAGCTAGTGTCATCTATGCCGTGTCCACATACTCCGCAACCTCCAGATCTCTCTTCTTCAGTCTCAGAATTCGATCCACGTAATTCGCCGCTGAAGCCCAATTCTCTCTGCTCGCAGTCATAACCCCGGCAATGTTAGCGGCCGTTATCATTCCGATCATCGCAATAGCTCTGCCAGCTATCTTCATTCGAAGATAGTGTGTTCCGCATCATCTATTACCTCCCCTTCCTCGTAAAGGCAGTAAGGGCAGCAATTAAGCCTCTGACAAGCGTTTTTTCAACGTCCATTCTTGTCCATGAATCCGGAGAATTTCTCAGGTGAATTTTGAGTCATTGAAAGCTAAGTTGGAGGAGGAACAGACTGTATTTCAGCTCATGTGTCAATATACTGCTTTTGTCATACAAATACGAAGGTTTTTCACCTCTCACTGACTGAAATCCTTGACTTAGCTTTCTAATAAACGATTATTACAATTGCAAGACATATTTTGTACTCGGATAGTTTTGCTACAGGTACACAACATAAGTGGTGTAAGAAGCTAGGTTGTAATCCTAACTGATGGGTTGTAATGACGAGTCATGTATGCATGTACTCGTATGTAGTAGCTGCTAGACTACAGAAATTTGAGGGGAAATAAGGTCAAGATCAAGGGAGGCTTAGGGGGGTTGAAAAATTAAGCTACACTCAGCCGCAAAAGTATACATACGGTTAACAGATTTGAGAAATTTTTAAACCAATCCGGTTTCGTTGAAAATCTTTATAATTGTCTGATAACTTTCCTATATTTTAAGACGGTTTTTTGCATTAGTTTTGATATTTTGTGAAGTTTTGTTAATCGTATGTATACTTTTGTAGCCCTGTGTATTATCTATGAAAAATTTGTGAGTTTTATTAAAAAAATTAAAGATTTATTGATTTAAATACTTATTTTAAATTCTTTTTATACTTTCAAACTTTCAAACAAATACTAAATTTAGTTTTTGATTAAGATAATGACAAATTAGATTTTTTTTATTGTTGGGTGATAAATTTTGTGCAATTTTCGTCCAGTCTTGTTTAAAATTCTCTAATAATTCTCACGATTTTCAAATTATTTGATTAACACTACACTACACTACTAGGTACTGATGGATGATATCTTGAAAAATGCCAATAAAAATTCAATTTCTTTTAATGGTTTTAACGCTTTAATGTCGTTCTAAACCTTGAACTGCATGAGTAGTATGTCTGTCTGTCTGAGAGAACTACTTAAAATTAATCAAAACAAAAAAAATTTTTGCAAATTGAGGTAATTTTTCAATTTTAAAATGTTTTTTATTTTTTATTATTATTAAGTTTATCAATTTAAAAGCGAAATAAATAAATAAAAAACATTGTAATAAATCCCTCTTTAAACATTATTAATCACAAGAAAATAAAATTAAAATACGAAATAAAAAATTCTTGAAAGATAAAGAAATAAATTTTTTTCTTTATTATTTCAAATCAAAGTGACAGACGAGAGGAAGGAAAAACAGAGTGACTGTATAAGTTTGCATAGCAGTACAGTAAGACCTCGCTTAACGCTGTTTTAGTATTACGCGATTGCAAATGAAATGGACATTCACCAACCGAAAGCAGTGCACTATAGAGCGACGGTGTATACAGAATAAAAATTTCAATTGTATTTCCCTAAGTCGCAATCATAAAGGGTCCGTCCCTTTGCTTTAAAAAACTAGTGAATATTTTCCCGAATTTCTTTTCTTATTTGAAAGTACAATCCAAAACGGTTAATAATGGAAAATAATTTTATTGAAATGGCTGACTCGGTTGGCCATGCAGTAGCCTACATGATCGGTACAATTTTTAAGCCCATTATCGATTGTGTGCACTAACACTTATCTTTGACGGCGCCCCACAAATAATAGTCCAACGGAGACAAATCGCAGCTCCGATATGGTCAAACGACATCAGTTCTCCGGCTGATAATGCGATCTTCAAAAATAGGGCGCAAAACATCGACTGTAGCTTCGGGTGTGTGGCACATAGCGCCGTCCTGGCACGTAGCGCCGTCCTCCCCTTTAATTTTTGTGAATAAAAATTCGTTCAAAATGGCCCGATAACGATTGCCATTGCCTGTAACGGCCACTCCTTGCTCAGTTTCGAAGAAAAATTGCCCAATTATGTCTCTGGACCAAAATCCGCAACAAACAGTGACTCGTTTTTGGGTGCGATGGCTTTTCAATGTATGCCTGGGGGTTTTCAGTGCCCTAAATGCGACAATTTTGCTTGCTTACATACATACCCGCCAAGATCAAAATGAGCTTCATCTGAAAGAAATTTTTTTCCCCGAAATCGGCATCTTCTATAAGTCGATCCCAGGCCCACTTAGCGAAGTGAAAACACGCGTATACACAATCATATTCGTTCTGCGAAAGGATAAAACTAATTATCTATCAAATCAGACATAAGCTAAGAGTTACCATTCATGAAATAAGCACTAGTTGAAAAAAAAAACGTTAGATGGCGGACCCCGATAATACGAACGCATCTATCCTGCGGCACAGTTGATTTATTAGTTGTCATCAACGTTACTAGGTGTATACACATATGTACGTGCTAAGTTGCCTCGTATAACGCTGTTTCGCTTAGTGCTGGAACTTATTGCAATGAACGGATCCATCGCGTTAAGCGGGGTATTGCTGTATTAAAATTAAAACAAACAAAAAAATAAAAACTTAAAATCGAATTGTATTTAATGGCTGGAGTTTGAGTTTCGGTCATATATCGCCTATAAAGTATGCGGACTTGAAACAAAAAAAAATAAAAAAAAATTCTCCGCTTTTTTTTCATATCAAAATCTGGGTGTGTTTCTCAAGCCAGAGCGAAAAAAAAATACGACAGAAATTCTTGACATGTTCATACATAAAACAAGAACAACAACAACAACAAAAAAAAACTATAATAAAATAAACCGAAACGAAACGTAACGAAACTGTTAAACTAGACAAATCTTATTGTGTTCATATATTAACATACCCTCGTATATGTAACTGCAATATTATTTTTATTTTCATTTTCCAAAGATTTAAAGGCACAAAAACCTTGATTCCCGGGATTAAGTATCAATCATCGTATATGTCTACATACATATACACACACTGCCTTATATAAGTTGGCATACACATTGATTTTGTAAACGTTGATTTACAAAAGTTTATGTATAGCAGCCACCTAGTTTTAGTTTAAGAATTATATTTGTTGTTGTTATTGTTGTTGTTGTTATTGTTTTTGTTGTTGTAATCAAATATTGAAATATATATTGTACGTACATGAACCCTATAAATCTGTTACATGCACACTGGTGTGCACTGTCACACTAACTTCGCTATTGAAAAGTGCACTGCCTAGCTATGTGAACTAGAGGTTGGAAAATCTTCGAAAGACATTGGTAGCCCGGCCTACCAAAGTGCACGATTCGTATCTCGGCTTGCTAAACGGATACGTACTAAAACCAACCTAGTTCGTCACACTTTCAACCATATTTCTTGTGCGACTTCCTCTCCTCTCAGCAGATTTCTGGCAAAAACTCTGAGACTAAATAAAATTGCCATGAAAAGTTTCTCAAAAATCTGTCGTTCGGAGTCGACTTTAAACTGTAGGTCCTCCGCTACTCATGCATAAAATTAACACACACAATAGGAGTGGTGTTGAGAAGCTAGACCGTAATCCTTACTGAAGGATTGTAATGGCCAAAAATTGTAGGGGCACAAAAAATCATGTCTTGTTGGATGTGTCAATAATTCTCTGGGAGACCTTAATAGAAAATGTTTAAACGTGATTTCAATATGAGCTGAAGTCATATTTCCAAAGCAGCCGCTGGTAGGTAGGTAGGTTGAATTGGTAACTTTGATACCAAAAGCTCTCTTGAGCATGCATAGCGAACGGTTGTGACGTCATAGGTCGACTGCAATTCCCACACCTGAATATTACAACTCCGATTGATTTTCGAATTTATGTGATAAAAATCGGAATAGTGGTCAGTGTAAACCGTTTTTTGGTAGGCGATTAATGCTGTTTTAGCTTAGCAAATATGTTGTAAAATAATGCTTCAGAACAAGAAAAAAATTGATTTTTTTAAGTAAATTTTTACAAGATTTCTGCAAGAGATTATAAATTGTTTCATGCACAATATTTTTTTTTATAATGCCAAGTGACAGGGTATTTATGTTTTACAAACGACTTCAAACCACCAACGATTTTCACTATTTTTTTTATACATTTTTATTGCCGGATTTTATTTGTAAAAGCGTTAAAGTTTGTGTAGAAAATATTTTATGCGGACCAGGAAAATGCAATGAAAACGATAACGAAATTTGAAATGACAGGCTTAGTCAACAGAGGAAAAATTCAGTTCCATATTCCATAGAAATTGAGAAATAAATTGAAAGAAATTTTTTTTAGAAATTAAATTTCAAATTAAAAAAGTTTTTATTTAAAAAAAAAATTCAAACATAAAATTCAAATTAAATTCCGATTTGAAAAACATGATGAAAAATCCTTGATTTTAATGAGAGATTTATGCTGCTTCTTTATTTCACTCGTTTTTTCCCATGATTTAATGAAAAATTCATTTATTCTTCTGCCATAAGCCCAGATGACATACTTTAAAAACTGTTTTTTCTTTGTTTATTCTATAAATTACAAAAAAAAAAAATTCTTTTTAAAAAAAATGCGCACTGAAAAAATGTCACTCACATTCATTTGAAAAGAATTTTTTCTGCCTCTTCTGTTTGCTGGGTTTCCTATTAAAAACAAAAACAAAATAGCGGGATTTTTCTTTTTCATACACAACATACATTCATATATGGCAGCCTATTCTAAAACAACAAAAAAAATACTCACACAAATAAAAATAGAGAAAGAGAGGGAGAACACAGTGTATATGTGTGTTAGGAGGATTGGTGTAAATGTGTGTTCAAGTCTTTTTCACAAAAATAAATAAATAACGAGGAAGATAACACAGTCAGAGAAAGTGTGTGAGAGTATGCAAAGGAGAAAAACTGTAATCGTGTGTGTGTGTGTTTTCACCACAGTCCTTTACATTGTTATTGTTTTAAAGTCGTATTTCCTGGTGGATGAGTGTTAATTTGGATTCTGCCTGCAATCCACTTGAAATATTTTTTATTATTGGGTGTTGAAAAGTGTTTCGTTAGAAATTTTAATATCTCTGGTAATATTTATTGGATCTGGCAATACTATAGCTTGTTTGAAAGCTAACATTTTAAGCTTCACTTTCTATAAAGATTGTTATTGTTTTAAAGTCGTATTTCCTAATGGGTGAGTGTTAATTTACTTTGCAAGCCTCTTGAAAGTTATTATTGTTATATCTCTGATAATATTTATTGGATCTGGCAATACTATAGCTTGTTTGAAAGCTAACATTTTAAGCTTCACTTTCTATAAAGATTGTTATTGTTTTAAAGTCGTATTTCCTAATGGGTGGGTGTTAATTTCTATTGCAAGCCTGTTGAAAGCTATTATTGTTATTCGTAGTAGAAATTTCAATATCTCTGATAGAAGTATTTATTGAATCTGGCAATACTATAGCTTGTTTGAAAGCTAACATTTTAAGCTTCACTTTCTTCAAAGATTGTTATTGTTTTAAAGTCGCATTTCCTAATGGGTGAGTGTTAATTTCTATTGCAAGCCTCTTGAATGTTATTATTGTTATTCGTGTTAGAAATTTTAATATCTCTAGTAGTAGTATTTGGATCTGGCAATACGATAGCTTGTAAGAAAGCTGAAATTTAAGGCTGTCTTCAAAGATTTATTAAATTAATATTATTCCGTGAAAAGCTAAAGAAACATTGCCAATGACGGCAAACTATTTACATATTGACGCCTCCATTCTATAACATTCTAAATCGAAAATGTATGTCTTGAGTTATGAGCTCTCAAAGTAAATCTGGATACACAAAGAACCTCAAAGTTTGGCAGAAACATACAGTGTTGAAAAAAATAATAGGGACACTTTGTTATCCTAAAAATATGTATATTTTGTTAAACATTATCGTCATTTCCAGATATTATTTCAATATTTGGTTGAAGCATTCCATTTCATTTTTATTAACTCCTAATCGCGACGATTCATAGATCCCACAAGATTTGCACAGATGTCAGGGTAAATTGAATGCCATGTCTCCTGAATTTTGTCTCACAATTCCTGTTTATTTTGTGATTTAAAGTTACCGATTTTATATTTTTTAGGACTCCCCAGAGGTGTTCAATACTAAGTCCGATGATTGGGACGGCCACTTCATTACAGGCAAATCATTGTGTTGAATGCTTCGCCCTCAAGTTGCTTTTGACAATTTGTTCTGCTTTGCAGCACTTGATCGGTATGTCAAGCAATGATCAACACCTAGGGACAATAGACCTGAGACAATATAAGGGACCTAAGGCGATAGTTTGCTTTAATTGCAGATTATTATTCTGTAGAGCACAAAAAGTTATTCCCGTGGCTCTTTCACGGATGGGTAAACAGTATATGAGGACATTGAGTTTAGGAATCCTCGTAGTAGAGTACCACTTTAGATTGTACGTTGCCTGTAGTGCCTTTCTAAGACTTTTGAGATCATATTTGGCTTAGACTCTACAAATATTAGATCTTTTGTGATTTTCATTGATAGGCAGGCTAAGATTTTAAGAACCTTTGGAACATGTTCAATTCGTCTCGGGCAGTAGTATGCCTAGATATGAGAAAGTAAATTCTTTTGCTAGGTTGGATTTATATTCACTTGGTGAAAAAAGTTTCAATTCTGCAAACTGCTACCTTTATTGGTTTATCATAAGTTTGGTAGTCAGAGAAAAGGAGCGGAATCTTTGGAAGGATAGATCGAAATTATGTGAGTCCCTAAGTCTTAGGCGATGCTAGAACCGGTTTGCTGATGTCGTTGCAGGAGTATTGTACGGTTGGATGGCTGACAAGAGACTGGGATAGATCCCAGCCGTACTATGTTTGTGATAAGAGGCAAATATTCGACCTTTGAAAATCCTAGGCAGAGGATTCTTGAATGATTGGACTCTCTTTCGGAAGGCGAATGAAAATTCTACCCATTCAAACGTTACATGTTTGATTAAATAAGGAGAGTTTCAATATAAAAAAGGAAGGGTTCCTGTTATGGTTAAATTTGTAATCGAATTTTCTCGAACATCTAATATTTTTGAATGAATTTTTGTTGTTTTAATGGCATTGCATTGCTTTTGCTGTTGTTACTGCAAAAAAAAAAAGACATTTTTAACCCATATTTCAGTTACTGGCTGTGGTGACTGACATCTCTTCCCTAGTAAAAATGATTTTTATTACAAAAATTTTCTTTAAAAAAAAACGTTTTTATTTTTACATTCCATATGACATCTTATTTCGTTCGCTCGTTAACTTTACATAAAGTCTTCAACAGGCTATGAGGGTCTATAGTATGTGTTACACACACACATGTTAGACAGCAGGAAGGAAACAAGGAAATGACTTCTCTCTTTAAGTATTCTACTGTCGTCAGACATATAAAAAGGATTGTAAAAGATTTCAAGTATTTTAGAAACATGCAGGATATGTTTTATAAAGTTAACATAGGATAGACTAGGCTTTTATTATTCATGCAAAGTGTTTATCCTTACATAGAAGGCTTACTTTTATAATATAACATTTAAATATAAAAAATAATTTATCTCTCTCTCTTTATAGATTTAAAAAATTAATTTAATTTCTTTTTTCTTTCTTTTTAGGTAAATTTTTAAATTAAAATACAAATTGTAAGTATTACACGCTTATTTAAAAGCTTTATTCAATGAAAATATTTTAAAAAACCTTAAGAAAACATATTTTTTAAGTAAATTTATTGAAATTTCTTCTTAAAAAGCCTCTAACAAAGAGAATCCATTTAGAAATGTCCTTCAAAACTTAAGTGAACACATAAAATGTTAAAAAAAAAACCCGCTATTAACCGCTCAATAACGGTAAAACCTTCTTTTTAGTTCAATGGCTGCTCCTTCATGTTTTATATTCTTTCGTATTGATATGCACATGCACATACCACACATACCCATACATATGCATATACGAAGTATTGAACTCTCTTTCTCTCTCTCTCTCTCTCTGCTCTCATTAATATTTCAAGTTTTGTTGCTTAAAAATAATGTCCCTTAAAATAACAACAAACATGCTGAAACACCGTCGTACATTGTTTATGTCTCAAGAGTAGTTAACACTCATACGCATAATGTACACATTTAAGCACATGCAGTAGCGGACAAAAGTAATACACGTAAACATTAGATTCCGTTAAGAAATTCTATAGGCGTTCTGTTTTTTTAAAGCGCTTCCTATCTTTAAATTTAATTAAAATAAAGTGTAAATGTGTGTGTGAAATGTCTCTGAAGTGTCTAATTTTCTATGAATTAGATACACAAATTAGTCGAAATTATGTCGATAACATAGCTGATAATGGCTTTAAGGATTCGCATACATCTGCATCTAAAAACAAACCCCCCCTTAAAAGAACGTCTAGCCAAATCTAGCAATCTCGTCTAAATAGCAAAATCGTCTAAATTCTGTAAGTTACAATCCTCATAAATTCGATAATTTTCGTTCGTTCACGTACCTATTCATTCGCAAATGGACCTCAAACGTAGCAGGTCATATGACTCCTATCAAGGCATAAAGTCTGCACTGATGAGTGTGGATTTGTGTAAATTTACACAGCAATCGCTCTAGTCTAAATAGTGCTAGAGGAATCGTCCCAAAAAGATTCCAAATTCGATTTTCTGGCGTGATCTGAATCTGTCTGATGGGGCCTAACCATTATGTTTTAAAACTTCTGTTTTAGAAAATACACATTCCAAGCCTTATCTATCATTTACCATTAGAAAAGTGTGGAACTATATTTGCAGTTATCGCGTAATGTGTACTCTTAGATCTAAAATTTCCTTAGAATTGTCTATGGTATCGGGCGAAATGGGCTGGCCACTTGAAGATTTTGATTTTAAATTATTTTTTTGAATAATTATAGCGTTAATATCGCTCTTTAATGGTCATTTCCTCGTTTCCTCATTTCTATGTAGTGAATCAATATCACGCATATAGATAAACGTGCTACATGGTTTCTGTACCTTGTAAATGTTTCTTAGATTAAAGGACAGTCCTTTTAAGCTTCGTAGTTCGGTAGTTCGTCCAGTTAGGGTTTTTTAATATAAGTTTTCTTGCGTTTTTGTATAACTTTAAGCCTTTGCCTATATGCAGCTCAATTTTAAACATTCCTAGTTCCACTAGAATATCAAAAGTTTTTATTATAAGCTTAACATCAACAATATTCGTTTCAACAGTTTTTTTTTTAAATTTTTTTTTATATCTATAATACACCCAAAGAAAAATTTATTCATTAAAATTAAAACGTGGTCACCACAAAATTTCCATACATTATTAATGATATTCTGCCTGGTGAAATATTGCCATCTTTTTCTTTGAATTTTTAATGAAAAATGTCTATTATCGTGTAGAATACAATTTGTAAACAATATTTGTTCGAACACAGCTTAAAACAATAATTACTAACAATTTTCTTTTGGGTTATACACATGCCTCGCAGAAATTCACTCACATTTTTATCATCTCTTTATGCTGACGGACCAAAATGTATTTTCAGTAATCCTAGCTTTAGTTTTGTGTGATACTGTAATTATAAGTGAAGTGAACCATACTTTGGCTACTGCCTTTAACAAAAACAAATACATACTCACACTATGCTTGATTACACTTTTCTCTCTCTCTCTCTTTGTCTCATCAGAACAGCAGATGCAATACAAAAAAAAACATTCTTTCCCATTTATTTTTGTTATTATACCCAAGCAGTACTTATTTCTTAAAAAGCAACAATTGTGTAAAAACAACAACTACTAACTAAACCACATAGGAAAACATCTGTCTTTGTATTTTTTTCTTCTTCTTCTTAAAAGTATTTTAACTTCTTCTGCTTCTTCGTGTTTTATAAGTAAAAAACTAAAGAACACAAAAATTAGTAGAGAACAACAACAATAACAACAAAGAAGAGAATAAAAAATATTAACAACATTTCTGTTATTGTTTAGAGTACGAAAAACAACCGAGGGAAGTTCATTGAACTTGTTTGTCGTCTCAGCATTCGGTATAAACAACACAATTTGTTGTTGTTTTTTTTTTCGTAGTACGACTGCTACAACTACTACTACTACGGCTACTAATATTTTATTTCTCGCGTATGTATCATCTTAAAAGCTGTTGCTGCTTGATAGTTGTTGCAGGATAGTTGTTGATTTAAAAAGCAACAATAACAACATAACATAACAAAAAGCGGAAGTTTGAAAATGTAAACAAATGTAGGATTTTTTTCGTTTTTTTTTCTTTAACTCATTAAAGAAGAAGAAACCCTTTGCTTATCATATAAGCTCTCTCTCACTCTCGGTTGTTACTTCGTAGATGCATAATGCAACAACATAATGTTTTATTACATGTCGTGTTGTTATTGTTAAAAATGTACATATATGAAATGAAATTATCATTTTGATTGTAAGTTTTTTCTTTTATTTCTTTTGCTCTTTGGGTAACCATTATTAATATTGTTGTTATTGTTGTTGTTGTTGTATTGTATATTAGGACCCGAAGAACAGTTTTTTAAGAAATACTTATAATGGTGGTTTCGTTATATTAACGTTCGTATGTGTATTTGCTTAAAGCCTAGTGTTGTAAAGCGGTTATGAAACAGTATTTTAAACAATAACACCGTAGCTGGGATTTGTGAATCACAAAGTTTAACTTGTTAAAAGTGTTTTTGATTCTTTATATAAAAATATAAATAGAAATCAACCTTTAAATTTGTAATTACTTTCATAATTGTAAACATTTAATTAAATACACAATCAAATAGTATTTATTTATTAAAAAAAAAATTTGTTGTTTTTTTTTGCTATAATTTCCTTGTGTCTCGTTAACCAAAATTGGTTAATTGAAAATGTTAACAACAACACCCATGCAAAATTCAAACAATATTTAATTTCTCTCCATAATTAATTTTAAATTTAAAATACAGCAGCAGCCATTTCGTTTAATTAGTAATTGTTTTTTGTAAACAACACACAATAATTTAAACAAATTAAACAAATATGCTCATAATTATTTTTTTTTATTTTTTATTTAAAACTTGTTGACACCGCAATAACAATAAAAATAAAAAAAAAATGGCGCCTTCAATGATCATTACATTCACAATGATGAGCATGATGTTCTTGTTGTAGGCCAAGCCAGAAAAATGAAAATAAAACTGAACGAACGGTTATTGACATTCAACCAATAATTTTCGATTATTTTTAGTTAGAAATGTTATAGAACGCAATACAACAAATATAAATTTTTCCTTATAAAATATGTCGCAAAACACAGGGTGACTCCATTAAATGATTTACTTTTTTTCAGCCAAGATTACGATCTGGCTTCTCGCTATATTGTGTGTGTTAAGTTTTAAACATGAGTGGTGGCGGTACCAACAGTTTAAAGCTGGCAACTCTGAACGTTCGATTTGTTGAGAAACTTTTCATGGCAAATTTTATTTACTTTCAGCGTTTCTTTTTTTGCCAGAAATCTGCTTAGAGGAAGTCGCCGCTGAAATATTTGTTCATACTCGTATTTCCTTTTTGTAGAAGATGTCTGCCCTGGGATTTTAACCGTGACCCTCATATCTAATAAACCAACACACTACCTACTAGACCATAACGTCTTCAGTTCAAAAACAACGAAGACGAATTAATTACCGAGTGCACTGACAATCGTTCGATAACGAAGGGAATGAGAATCTGGTTCCAAATTCACAAGGAATGACTTTCTAAGCGATAAGCAAGTGGTTGTCGCCGTAGTCTAGTAGGTAGTAAGTTGGCTTATTAGACATAAAACCCGGGTTCGAATCCCAGGTCAGGCATCAAAACGAAAAAAAATATTTCTTCGGCGACTTCCTCTCACCAGATTTTTCTGGCAAAAACTCTGAGCGTAAATAAAATTGTCATGAAGAGCTTCTCAAAAATCTGTCGGTCGGAGTAGACTTTAAAATACCCCCGCCGCTCATGTACAATAAAATTAGCTCACAGAACATAAGTGAAGTGAGAAGCTAGGTCGAAATCCTGACTGAAGGGCTGTAATGACTACATAGCTAGTCATTATGTAGTCATTATGTATGTAAGCAAGTAGTTGATTCTTGTGGTTAGTGAGCTAAGGGCATCTAGAAATCTCCTGAAATAACGTTTTAGTGAATATCACAACACTCTTAATGCCTCACATTCAAATCGCCAGCCGAACGTGACAATCACATTGAAATACAATATATCCACGATGTCTGTCTTAGCCCAGCAACCAGATTAGATAGTATGCCAGAGTTGCCATAGTATATTGTCTTATTAGTGGTTCAAACCCTAGCTCACAGACATCTGCGGCAGCTTCCTGTGAATGATCTTCTGGCAAAAGCTTTAAAAGTAAAAAAAAATTCTCAAATCCTTCATACAAAGTCCTTGTTAAACTGTATGCCTCTTGCAACTCATTCATTATATCACCAACATTCACCAATATCCCTCAGGGGAAGATCATATTCGGCTTTTTAAACACATAGGGCACGAAAAACAACAATGTTCGTTAAAAAGATCTTAAAAATGCTCGTCAGCTCTCAATGAATTAGGTTCTCTTCGCTTCTTTTTAAATTTTTTTTTTGTATATCAATTATACACCCAAAGAAAAATTCCAGTAGGATTCGCTATTTTCTAATTAAATTCACTAATAACGATGAGCCGTGGTCTAGTGGGTAGTGTATTGGCTTATTAGACAAAAGGCCCGGGTTCGAATCCCAGGTCAGACATCGAAACGAAAAATATTTCTTCGGCGACTTCCTCTCAGCAGATTTCTGGCAAAGACTCTGAGAGTAAAAAAATTGCCATGAAAAGCTTCTCAAAAAAATCTGTCGTTCGGAGTCGACTTTAAACTGTAGGTCCCGCCATTCATGTATAAAATTAACGCGCACAACATAACACTCTTTAGGGATTTGGAGCTGAACATTTTCCACTACATAAACTCATTATTGGGTTACACTTGAAAATATTACTAACAATTTTCCTCTGGGTTATACACATGCCACTCACAAATACACTCACATTTTTATTATGTTCTCTTTCTGGCGATGTCTGATTATATTTTAGCGCACACAACATGAATGGTATGAGAAGCTGTGTGCTTCTGACTTAAAGGTTATTCAGATCAATTGAGTATGTAAGTAAGTAAGTCTGTAGAATACGATTTAGCCAAGATCCAAACCTTTATGCAACTAAATTCGATCAATAAAACATCTTAAGCGTATACATTCCTTGTTACAATGTTTTCAAAAATAAAGCCTCTAAACAGTTTACCCTGTTGTGTGTAAACTTAATTTAACAATAAAAACATGCAATAATTAAGCAGTAGCTCTGACTAGGCATATGAATTGAATGAATGAATGAAATAGAACGTAATATTTAAGAGACTCATATTTAGACATTTAAAATCATTCAATCGATTGCCTTTACAATGTTTTTGGCATGATCAACCAGGCGGGCACCCCCGCAGTTTATTTCAAAATCATTTGCGATTTGAACAACAAACGTACATTAATGAATGTGTTTGTTGTTGTTTCAAGATTCATTGATAATTCTAAACAACAAATAAAACAAATAGAAATCGAATACAATTTCGATTTTAGCTTTTAAAATTTAGCAACACACCCCCACCACATTGGGATGAGATTTCAATGTTATTTCCTCAAAAGTTTTTGCAATTAAAATTGAATTGTTTTTTTCTATTTTTTTTTTTTTTTTTTTTAATTATTAAAAAAATGTTTAACAAGGTGCAAATTGCTGGCAAATTACAAAATAAATTCCAACTTAAACAATTACTGTATCTGTCTGATCTTTACGTCATTTTTTTGGTTTTTTTCGTTATTTTTTCTGTAAACTGATCGCGCAATTACTGCTGAAACTTAAGTTTCTCATATGTAAACTATGTTATGCGGGTGTAAATTCATTTAACATTGTATGACATAGAGAGGAGGTCAGTTGTATTATATAGTTTCATTGATCTTATTGTAATTTTTTTTTTAAAATTTTTTTATTTTAATTTTATTTTTTATTTAAAAAAAAAATTTTTTTTTTGCTGATGTGAAAAAAAATTTTTTTTTGCCTACAGTGAACTCGCGATAATGTGAACTAATTTTTAGCAAGGCATTTACCATTTTTTTTTTTTATTTTTTTATTTAAAAAAAAATATGTTTTGCTGATGTTGTGAAAAATTTTTTTTGCATACAGTGAACTCGCGATAACGTGAACTAATTTTTACCAAGGCAGTTTACATTTTCGAGTTTGTTCACGTTATCGAATAACCAAATTTATAACAAAAAATTACCCTACTTAATATGAAAACTGATATTTTAATAAGTAAAAAAAATCTTCGATCTCATCATGTTTGTCCAAAACTAAATTTGAAATACTTTTCCAGCAATTGTTTAAAATTTGTTGCGAAATTCAACTCCATATTTAGTCCAAAAGATTAATTACATACATAATTGACCATTACAACCTTCAGTCAGGATTACGACCTAGCTTCTCACACCACTTATGTTGTGTGCGTTAATTTTATGCATTAGTGGCCAGGGACCTACAGTTTAAAATCGACTCCGAACGACAGATTTTTGAGAAGCTTTTTCATGGCAATTTTTACTCTCAGAGTCCTTGCCAGAAATCTGCTGAGAGGAAGTCGCCGAAGAAATATTTTTCGTTTTGATGTCTGACCTGGGATTCGAACCCGGGTCTTTCGTCTAATAAGCCAACACACCACCCACTAGACCACGGCGACTACAAAAAATTATTTACAACATTTATAGTTAATACAGTCAAACTTCTGTAATTTGAACTTCCATTACTTGAATTTTCTATGAGTTAAAGCACAGCAACAGCATCTCTTGGAGAGAAATTTCATTAGGTTTTGCTTCTTTAACTTGAAGTTTCTTCAAGTTGAAGTTTTTTTCTGGCTAATTGTGATTCAATTTATAGGAGTTCCACTGTATCTTAATAGAATTTAGCAATTCTGTTTGTTTTCCAGCCCCTAAAGCCAAGAGACTGTTTCTACAGTTTTGTTATTTTAAAAACATTCTGGTCCCTAGGCTGAATTATCGAAGTGACGTAGGGTCGCAAAAACATTGCTCAAATGAATCCGTTATCAGAAAACAATTTGAATTCATCCGGATGCGAAGGGGCATTGTCTGTTAACAGAAGGGCTTTTACCGGTAGGCCCTTTTTAGTCAAGAACTCAGTAACCTCAAGCCAAAAATTATAACAAAGTTCTTTGTTTTCAGTTTGTCAGTTAAAGTCTCCCTCTTTAATAAAAAAAAAATTGATGAAACCTGCCATCCATGCTGACTTGAAAAATTTGTAATTCACTGGACAAGGAAAGTTTACCTACATACATACATAATTGACCATTACAACACTTCAGTCAGGATTAGGACCTAGCTTCTCACACCACTTATGTTGTGTGCGTTAATTTTATACCATGAGTGGCGGGACCTACAGTTTAAAGTCGACTCCGAACGACAAATTTTTGAGAAGCTTTTCATGGCAATTTTTACTCTCAGAGTCTTTGCCTGAAATCTGCTGAGAGGAAGTCGCCGAAGAAATATTTTTCTTTTTGATGTCTGACCTGGGATCGTGATCTTTTAGATTTCCCAATTACCAATAAATTAAGTTAAGTTTGTGAGTTCACGACTTATTTGAACAGCCTATGAAGGTTAACCGTTGTTTCTTCATCTTTGCACCTAGAGTATTTTTCTCCAGTGATGGCAAATATGTTTTATATGGCAACTCCATCCAATATAAACCGGATTCATCAGCATTAGAAGGCTGATCTTCACAAAGAGAGTTTTCTTACATTTTTCCTTTTAACTTTTCCTTAAGTGGGTCAACATATAGCGCTTGTGTGGAAAGCTTTTCTCCGGAAATTTTAAGAAGGTGAACATACATAATTGGCCAATTACAACCCTTCAGTCAGGATTACGACCTAGCTACTCACACCACTTATGTTGTGTGCGTTAATACATGAGTGGCGGGACCTACAGTTTGAAGTCGACTCCGAACGACAGATTTTTGAGAAGCTTTTCATAGCAATTTTTACTCTCAGAGTCTTTGCCAGAAATCTGCTGAGAGGAAGTCGCCGAAGAAATATTTTTTGTTTTGATGTCTGACCTGGGATTCGAACCCGAGCCTTTTGTCTAATAAGCCAACAAACTACCCACTAGACCATGGCGACACCAAGTCTTTATTTGAAGCTGTTTGTCACTGGTGTTAAAGCCACGATCATTTTCTTAAATTTGATCGATAATTTCTAAAGGTTTCACAATTTAACAAGAGATTAAAAAAGTTTTCACGTTTTAAAGCTTTCAGATTTTGTTCACATTTTAGAATACTCTGTGGAAAAATAAATTTTTTAACGTTTCTGACACGTTCACACTTTCGAGTGTTCACGTTTTCGCGAGTTCACTGTACATAAGTCAATAGTAAGTAGTCCGTATGTAAATAAATTTCAAAAAAGTTGCATAATTTTTTTTTTTTTTATTTTTTATTATTTTTTTGCAATTTTTGCAATGCGCTCCCCTACTGATGCCGATGCTGTTTTTTGAATTGCTTTTTTTTTTTTAATTTTTTCTTGAACAAGGTCAATGTGAATGCAAAAATAAATCAAAAAAAAAAGTATTCAATAAACCAAGTTTTAAAACTTAATTTAAATTTTTATAAAGTGTTAAAAATCTTTTATAGGAGATTGAAGTTTTAAAGTTAAACCGCCGCCCAATAAAAACTCGACTTTAAAGTTCAAAGCCCTTACACTACAAACGATTACAATCGGAAATTGAAAGTTAATAACATTTTAATTAAATCATTAAAAAAAAACATATTTTTAACCCACGCTTTAAGGGTTAATGTTTACTTCTCAGATTGAATTTGTATTCTTCTTCTGTTTTAGAATAAACAAAAAAAAAAAACAGAGGAAAAAGAAGAAGAAAACTTATTTAAAATTCCTCTCATTTTCGTAAACATTTCGTAAAAATTATTTTTGTTAAAGGGTTTACCAAAAAGAAAACAACCAACCAGCCAACCAACCAACCACTTCCGCCTTAAAATTAGCTTTTTAAACAATCAACTAAGGTAGTAGCTTGCTTTAGTAGCTTTGTGTTGTAATAAATTAAAATGAAATTTTGTTTTTTAATTTCATCGCCCCCACGATTTTTTTTTTTACAGAAAAACAAAAACGTGGTCAAGGTTCATTGGCTTATGTAAATTAAAGCATTTTTTACTTTTCTTTCTTTTAACTTGAAATTAAAACCAGATTTTTTTTTTTGTAATTTTTCTTCTATTATTAAAGAAATTTTAAACAGAATTTCCCTTTAAAATTCATTAACTATTAACATTCAATACAAAAAATGTTTATTTTTTTAATTTCTAATCGTTTTAAATAAAAATTTTCTATTTCAATTCATTTTATTCCTACCAAATGAGTTAAATTGCTGTTTTAACTTTCCGCAAATTGTAGTTTCTAAAAAAAAAGAATGTTTAACTGGCAACACCACTATTGCCGTTAAGCTACACTTTGTTTACACACTCAAATTCGCTCGCTCTGTTACATTATGCATAAACGATAATACCGTCACCCATAACTGGGAATTGTGAATTGTTATATATTGGCCTACTGAAGGTAGAAATTTTAGAATAACATTCATTCTCTCTGTCTGTCTAGTGGTAGTCTAGTATTGGCTTATTAGACGTGAGGCCACGGTTTACAGCCCCTGTCAGACATCTCCAAAAATTTCCTCTCAACAGATTTCTGACAAAAAAAAACTAAAAGGATCGCCGTGGTCTAGTAGGTAGTGTGCTGGCTTATTAGACGTAAAGCCAGGGTTCGAGTCCCAGGCCAGACATTAAAATAAAAAATACAAAAATTTACGATTTCTTCTCTTTCTCTTCTTTCTCAAAAATCTGTCGTTCGGAGTCGACTTTAAACTGTATGTCCCGCCACTTCTGTATAAAATTAACACACACAACATAAGTGGTGTGAAAAACCGCGGGCTTCTTAGGGACGATTGCTGTAGACTGTCTAATGGTGAAGGTTTCTTAAAGATCTAGCATTCGGAGTGGACTTTAAACTGTAGGTCCCCCGGCACTCATGTATAAAATTAACACACACACAAGTGGAGTGAGAAGCTACGTCGTAATCCTGATTTAAGGGTTCTAATCACCATTTATGTATGTATGCCTCTCTGTTTATTTTAAAATTATCCGCCTTTCTCTTTCTTCGGTATGCCTTACAATGCAACATTTCGTAATTCGCAACTGGTTATTATGGATTATTCAAGTATTCGTTTGTTAAAGGAGGTTTTCATACAAATATTCGTATCCTCTGCCTATTACTGTAGACCTACGGGTCCTAGAGAGAGCCTTCTGCTGGGGTTCGAAATCATAAGGGAATACTCGACAATAAACAACCAGACGAGCTTGCACCGAGGAAAGCTTCCACGCCATTGATGAGATCATAACATTCTTAAAACATATTAGCTGCTATGCTGGAAATTGTCATTCTTGAGAACGAGCACCATTCTGAAGTTTGTCAGGGCAATAGACTTGAAGCAGACATTATAGGGATTACCCTATAAAGTTGAAGGGAAGTACAATAGATCGTATGGATCCCCTTTACAACATAAGTAAAGTATGCCCCTAATTTTTTAAAAATTTTTTACTGCGACCCTGTTTATAAATACAAATTTTCCCAATAAGAGAATTATTATGGCCTAGAGATTAACCCAAATTTTCAATAACAAATCAAAAAGAAAAACTTGTTAATTTTTTAAGTAAAAGTTTTACATCAAATGGTTGGTGTAGTGTGTGGTGCAACAATTATTTCAAGAATAACAAAAAAAAATTAATTTTAATACGTTTTTCCTTTTTTTTTTATTAAAAAGAGATTAAAATATTATTTCGTCAAGAAGATGAATGGTTGGCCTCTTATGTTAAGCACTGTGCATAATAGTAATTACTACAGCACAACTACTGCACTACACTTCACTTCACTCTACTTTACTACTTCAATTTCATACACTGTGATTGCATTGCAAAGTGTGCATTACAGTGTACAGAGAGGATTTTTGTATTGTTTGAGTGATAATGCAGACAAGAGAAACGAATGTTTACTTTACAAAAACAAAAATACCGTAAGAAGCTCTTCTCTTTGTGTGCTGCTGCTTCTTCTTCTATTGTTGTTATTGTAATTATTAAAGAAAATATGAAGTAATAACCCAGAAAAGAAAATAAATATCCCACTTGTTGTAAGATTTTCACACACACTCACACTACTTTAAATAAAAGAGTTTTAT
This sequence comes from Sarcophaga peregrina, assembly GCA_014635995.1. Classification (NCBI taxonomy): domain Eukaryota; kingdom Metazoa; phylum Arthropoda; class Insecta; order Diptera; family Sarcophagidae; genus Sarcophaga; species Sarcophaga peregrina. Next base: position 90,587,497 of record CM025790.1, on the reverse strand, counting down.
TGTAAATGTAACTATTATTGTAATTGCTCTTAATATTATTATTGTTGTTGTTTGTTTGTTTGTTTGTGTGATGCTATTGTAATACACGTATAGTGGGTTGGTGTTTTCAAAGCATGCTTACATGCATGCATGCATGTAGTCATGCATATTTTTAATGTAAATAAAACAGAATGACTCAAATATGTTTATTTCTGGTTGTGATATACAATGGTAAACAGAATTTTAATACAATTTTAAATGTTAGGTTATGTTAAAGAGATTCAATTTGTTTATCTGGCAAATTGAAACTAAAAGTGGTAAATTAGAAACAAAATCTAAACAATTTTTATCAAATAGTGTGAAAATTCTTGATTTTGTTGTAATCTTTAAACATACTTAATGTCATCATCATTAGGAATTGTGTTATAATGTCTAAAGGTTTCAAAATTGCCCATCTGGCAATGCTGTAAACTGTAAAATATCTTTTATCCTATCACTTATTTAGTAAAACAGTATTGTGATTTATAAAAATTGATTCTTTAACTAGCGAAGAACGTCTAAAACTTGTTAAAATGGCTTTTAAAAAAGTGTTTTCACAAACGTGGCTTCTTTTCGAATATTACAAAGTGGTTGTGGCTGTCTTAATCGATCTATAGTGTAAAGAATTAACAAGATTTTAAAGAAATTTAAAAAAAAGGAAAAGTGTTAATGATTTTATCAGGCCAGTGCTTTACTAAATTGTAGGGACTATTGAAGAGATTGCTTCTTTTAGAGAAAATGTATTAAAAATCGAATATGAATTCGATGATTCCATAAATTTATTCGCAACTGGCATATTATTTATGTACTTCCGCAGTTCATGGAACATTTACATGGAGCTTTTACAACGCTGTAGATACTTTCGTTGGAGGCTAAGGCATGAAGCTTTCGAAGCTAATTCTTCGAACAAAATTTTAATTAGCGCTGGAACTCATTTCTTTGCAAAATTGTCTCCTATATAGGCCTCAGTGAAAGCAAAAGTGTTTGTGATAAAACTATTGCATTTGAAAACACACGCTATTTACTACATATTATAGTTTGAAGGTGGCATTAAGCCGTATTTTATCGGAAAGGACTTCAGAAGGACCATTGCTGTCAATTCCAAGCTTTATTGCCATCTGATAATCGATTTCTTTTAGTCTAAATGTGAAAGTTATGAAGTACACGGCATATGACTTTATCAAGGCGGTATGCCACAAGGCATAAAACGCATCTGATTTTGGAGAAAGGAAATACCACGTTTTTGTAAGGACAATTGGCCACCAAGACATATGCTTTTTACGGTAATATGTCAAGATTACAACCTAAACAGTGAGTGGCTTCATCAAGGCAGGGTACCATCCGGACACATCTGATTTTGATTTTATTGTATTAGGAGTTTCCAGAAAGAAAATTTCACGTTTTGGCGAAGACAATTGGTCATCAATACCATGTGATGTAACAAGATTATGAACCACACGCGGGGTGTTTTCAGCAAGGCACAGCCATAAGGCCGCCGTGGTCTAGTAGGTAGTGTGCTGGCTTATTAGACGTAAAGCCAGGGTTCGAGTCCCCGGCCAGACATCAAAATAAAATACAAAAATTATTTTTTCGGCGATTTCTTCTGAGCAGATTTCTGGCAAAAACTCTGAGAGCAAAAATAAAATTGCCATGAAAAGTTTCTCAAAAATCTGTCGTTCGGAGTCGACTTTAAACTGCAGGTCCCTCGCCACTGATGTATAAAATTAACGCACACAACATAAGTAGTGTGAGAAGCTAGGTCGTAATCCTGACTGAAGGGTTGTAATGGCCAATTATGTATGTATGTTATTGAAGGATTTTTGAAGTCAATTGCCAACCCAGAGCATGCAAGATTATGTGATGTGACGATGTCTGAAATATTTTGTGGTGGCCTATATCAAAATCGTGCTAATCCAGAGGCAGACATTTAAATGAAGATGTATTTCATACATCATGACAAGGCCTTGGCGTTGTAATGAAAGAAAATTGGGTTAAATTTGATGTAACTTTTGAATTTCTTTTTTTAATAATAAAGCCTGACTTTTATTACAAACCTTCTCTTATTTTGATATCATTTCATATTTAAATTTCTGTTTTTTTTTTCACCTTTTTTTGCTTCTTTTTCATGAGATTCCATATGTGAATTGCAAAATCCAAATCCAACAAATTGTTTAACATCTTGGTGGTAATAGTGATGGTGGTGGTGTTGGCATTTAAAAAAGTGGTTTAGTGAGATGAAAATGAATAAAAAAAAAAATACGAAAACAAAATAAACCACATTAAAAAAGAGCAGATAATAAGACGATCAAAAACTAAATTAAACCGAAAAAGAAACAAAAAAAAAAAACAAAATTTTAACACACCCACCCACCTTCCTTTTATTTCTTGATTTCTTCTCAGGTTGGTTTTATTGTGTGGTATTTAATCTCCTCTGCGCTTGCCATTAAGTGTATCAGCAGCAGTGGTAACAATAGATTTTTTCCAAATTGTATAAAAAAAATTAAATCGATTTAATTTTTATCTTTTGCTGCTGTTGTTGGTTGCTCTTTGCAGAAATCGTGATTTATTAACATTTTTTTTAGCTTTTTCTCCTTCCTTTTCTCTTCTTTTCTGCACATTATTGGGTGCGAATTATTACCAAAACTTGAAATAATTTCTGTTTGATTTTGAATTTAATTTTATTTTTTTTAAATTATTTTAATGCATACATATTTATTACATACTTACATACATACAATACAATTTATTTAAATTTATAAAAAAAAAAATTTATTAAAAATAATAACACAAGTAATCCTATCGTATCGTACAAACGAACGTACGAACGAATTGTTGGTAACCATAAAACCAAAATTATTGTTTTCAAATACAATTAGAAAATGAAACGAAAACATTGTATCACATAACGGTAAATAATACTACCCCCCCTCATCCCCCACTATGTTATGCTATTACCCATAAAGGCCTTACATTTATAAACAAGCAAAATAAAGAGAGAGAGAGAGAAAGAGAGTAAAACAGTCTAACAAAGAATGCTTGAGGGGACACATCATCACGTAATTCCCGTTAAAACCCATCAGTGTCCCCCACTATATTATACTATTACCCATAAAGGCCTTACATTTTAAACAAGCAAAATAAAGAGAGATAGAGAGAGAGAGCGAAAGAGAGAAATTAAATGAAAATAAAAATATCAAGTAAAATAGGTTCAAAAACTGCTTGAGGGGACACATCATCACATAATCCCCGTTAAAACCCATCAATGTTTTGAGTTTTTTCAAATAACAGCGGAGAACGAAGATGACAAAAAGAGAGCGAGAGAGAGAGAGAGAGAAGTCAAGCAAACTTTAAACTGTAGGTCCCTCCACTTCTGTATAAAATTAACACACACACAACATAAGTGGTGTGAGAAACTGCGGGGATCTTGGGGACGATGACTATAGACTGTCAAATGGTGAAGGTAAAGCGCTGGCCATTTTATAGTCACCAGCAGCAACTCGTTTCCTCAAAAAAATACTTGAAAAGTTATTGATAAGCCAGTCCAGGTTAGCATTAAATAATCCCGTTAATAATCGCCGTGGTCTAGTAGGCAGTGTGCTGGTTTATTAGACGTAAAGCCAGGGTTCGAGTCCCAGGCCAGACATCAAAGATAAATAAATACAAAAAAAGTATTTGTTCAGCGATTTCTTCTCTTTCTCTTCTTGTTTCTCAAAAATCTGTCGTTCGAAATCGACTTTTAACTGTAGGTCCCGCCACTTCTGTTTAAAACTAACACACACAACATAAGTGGTGCGAGAAACTGCGGTGTTCTTGGGGACGATGGCTGTAGACTGTCTAATGGTGAAGGTATAAAGCACTGTCCATTTCATAGTCACCAGCAGCAACTTGTTTCCTTACCGTTCGAATCTTCCCTCTTTACACCTATCCTAAAACCTGCACAATGCACTGCATGAGTAGAGGTCATCCCCTGAGTGCAGGTTTAATAATAAAAAGAAAAAAAAAAAACTACGTATGAGCAACTGAATATTATCAAGAATGTCCAATTCAAATAAAGGCTCTAAAAACCAATATCGAGTCTTCTAAGGCAACGCAACAACAATAGCAACAAAATTCTGGTATCAGTCCCAAGCTGGAATCATAAATGTATTCCAGAGATTCAAAAAAAGCTACGAGAGAGATGAACGGACAGCCTAATTCTATTATAAACCTCACACGAGAACCCTAATATCGGCTTCCGACAGAGAGCTCAAATGAACAGAGGATCCTTACATCCTATCAAGGGCTAAACAGTTACCAACTCCTGCCCCATTGCACCATATAACTACACAAACGATACGTTTTTACGTTCCCTACGTTAGAGTAACCAGCACTTTAACCTTAAGCTAAACTAGGCTAAACTAGGACAACCCAATTGAGAGAGCTTGTAAAGCAGCTCATATCGTTTATTGCTACAGAAGGGCAATTCGTACCAGATAGAAGAAGAGAAAGGGAAGATTTGAGTTCCACAGCAGGCTAAAAGACGGCTCATCGAGGATAAGAGGGTGAAATTATATTCGATAGTTATCATCAGTTTTACTATTACCCCTGAGACGTTCTTGGAGTTTCTCCAGGAACTGGTCTATCTTAACGCGAGGGTCTATTAAAGAATTTCCGAATAAGCTACTCAACTTAGACCAAAAGTTTGCAACTGAAAGAAGTCTACTTATTGCCGGACTATCGGAGAGGATAGGACGAGTGGTTGATGTATACATCCAGTATCGCCGGAGGAGATCATTTCAGAGGATCAATCTTTCTATCATAGAATTCTAGTGTGAACTCTTCTTATCACGACTGGGTTCCAACGAAGTCGAATACATTTCACTCGGACCCAACAGATCCCTTCCATTATGGAATCTGAAATTGACTTAGGGGTGGTAATACAAGAGAAACAGCTGCAAGAAATGGAACTTTAAGTGTACATGAGGTCTTTTAGATGATGAAAATCTGAATGGTTTAGTGAACCTTAATCGGAATAAGGAAAATATAGAAGCTTCCATCCTTAAGCCATAACGATAGCATATACTTTACTTTACTTAATTGGTCATAACAACCCGATTAACGGATTTCGGACTGCCGCAATACATCTTTCCAGGCGCCTCTGCTTCTTGCGCGCCTACAGCAATTGGTCACACCAATTGATGACAGGGCTTCCTCGATTTGGTCCTTCCAACGGATACAAGGTCGTTCTCTTCGCCGACTTCTGCAGATCCTCGCATCAAATACTCATCTTGCCGGAGCATCCTCCTCCATTCGAACGACATGACCGAGCCAGCGCATCCGCTGGATATTAATACGCTGTACAACGTCCATGTCGTTGAGGAGCTCATACAGCTCACTGTTATAGCATATATCGTGTGAAAAAGTCTGGCGTTTGATCAAATCTCAAAATAACGCCGCCGGCCAATCTAGCTGTCTAGGTTTCCAGATTTTAGAAACCGACAAAAGCAATTTACTACCAACGTTTTGAGCCTGTCTATGACCAATTGAAACTTATTTCCTCCTGAATTAGTCGAAGCTTGCCGTTTAAAGCCAATTGCTTTCTTTAGCCAGTCAATCCAGTTGCTGGATTATAGGTCCACATTACGGCTGCAGCTTTAGAAAATCTATTAATAACCAAGGATTCGCTCTAGGACTAACCAACTACCACATCTTGTACGGATTTGTACTTGGCAACTCAAGTTTTCTTTTTAAATGGTTACTCTTGCCTGTCCTTACCAATGGGGAATGGAACATCATTCCAGACTTTTTCATTCCTATTATTTCTCTCTCCCTCTCCCTCTCTCTCTCCCTCTCTTTTTCTGTATCTTCTTTATGAACTTAAGGAATTGCGCAACTAATATTGCTTAGCTCATCAACATCATCATTATCATCATCATCATCACATCACTGTTAACATCATTAACATTATCAGTGTTACCATGTAGTGTGAATCTAATACTAGACCTTGTCCAATTAGATACAACTAGACAACAACCAAATCCAAGACAAGAATCTTTAGAAAACGAAAAAAAAAAAACCAAGTCAGTCAGTGAGTCAGTCACCTTAATGTTAAGATGTCACCACTCATCATGCATTTGATTTGTCTATCGTACTCAGACTTGTGTCTTGTTAAGCCTTCTCCCCTGCCCCTTTATTTCTCCCTCTATCCAACTCCTACTACATTGTAGTTGTGTTTAGTTGTCATGGGTCCGTTCTGTCATGTCATGCTTTATCAAATCATTAATAAACTAAGACAACAAACACCATCAGCATCAGTAGCAGTAGCAGCAGCAGCATCAGCAGCAGCAGCCAAGTTAAAGCCACAAGTAATACCAGGATCTTTAACAGATTTGTGCAACCTTCATTTAACAAGATGTCAGTCTGGTAGACAGACAGACAGACAGACAGCCAGTAGAGTTGCAACATATTGCCAACTCGTACAAGTTGAAAATTAAAAACCAGTGTTGACAAGCGTTATTGCAAAAGTGACAGCGCAAATGTTAAAAGTATTTGGCAAAGCGGTCGTTTATTTTGAATAGTTGCACGTACCAAACTGAAATCGACAACAAGTTTACCAACAACAATAAATTGACGTTGATTTAAAATACAAGCAAGTCTTCTAATTGGATTAGATTAGACTAGGGAAAACGGTTCCCCCTGTAATAAACGTATAGGAGCACGATTTCAATCTTCATTCATAGCTGTATGTACGACCAACTACTGAGTATTATCAAGAGTATCCAATTCAAGCAAAGGCTCTAAGAACCAATATAGAGTCTACTAAAGCAGCGCAACAATAATAGGAACTAAATTTTGGCACCACTCAAGCTGGAATCATAAATATATTCCAGCCAGCCCAATCCTTTTATAAACCTCACGACAGCCCGGATATCGGCTTCCGACAGAGAGTTCAAATGAACAGAGGATCCTCACATCCTACCAAAGCCTAAACAGTTACCAACTCCTTCTCATTGCAACATATCCTGCAGTATTCCGCGCGGGATCTATTTCAAATCTGGCATCAGTCAAGCTGGAATCATAAATATATTCCAGAGATTCAAAAGGAGATGAACGGACACCACTCAGCCAGCCCAATTCTTTTATAAAACTCACGATTACCCGAATATCGACTTCCAACAGTGAGTTCAAACGAACAGAGGATCCTCACATCCTACTAAGAGCTAAATAGTTACCAACTACTTCTCATTGCAACATATCCTGCAATATTCCGCGTGGGATCTATCTCAAATCCTTTACCAGCGGGGCAACATCTCGCAATGCTGTGAAAGAAACACGGGGTGACCAACCCGTCTCACGCTGAATTTATTCAAATCCCAGCAGCAAACCTATTCTAACAGACCAAAAGACACACAACATTCCGATCGATCTTCACAACACTTCTAATCCTTCTCCCTGGCCCATCTTTCGAAAACTCCGTAGAGATAGAACTTTAGAGGGTTAGGACCCACCACCACCTAGTCGTACTCAGATCTAGCGGAGCATCTGCTATCTCTCTTCTGAGTATATCACTAAGTTCCGGAATCAGAAGTTATCCAATCGAAAAACTCAGTCTAGGCTTACACAAAGCCAGAGTTCTTAGAGCAGTAAAGTCTGATATACCCTAATTTAATCGAAAAGCTCTTGTAGGGCCCTTACAATCACGAACCAGTAGTCTTGGCCTACACAAAGCCAGAGTTCTTAGGGCAGCTTAAGTCTGATATACCCCTCTCTGCGTACACAGAAATTACAAGAATCTATGCTGGAAAAATTCTGCCAATTGACCATAGATTTGCAAAACACAACTCCAAGCATTCCTCAACCAGATTCCATGCAATCGAATACCGAAACAGTGTTCTTCGTGTAGCTTGAGTCTGATACCACTCTGCGTACACTGAAATTGCAAGAATTTCTCCTTGAAAAACACTACCAATTGCCCTTAGATATCGGGACTCTTGTATTACATTCAAACCCAGAAGTGTCCTACACTGGCATTAGTCTTTAAATCGATTCATAAAAAACTTTAGTCTTTTGATCTGAAACCTTCTCTCCAGTTTTAGGTAATACGATCCCTGAATGTTTGGTCGATTAGGTTCGAAACCAAAACCCATACGATCCAGGATGATTCCTAAAATCCTCCTTGAACGAAAATCGATTATAAACTTGTAAGCGATGGTTCAAGAGTCATAATTTTTACAAGGTTATCATCGTCTTTACGGCAGTGGCGTGTATTTCATTGTTCTATCGGTACTATAATGGAAGGTGTTCTCGAGAGATAAGGGGCTTGGTTTCCGATAACCATATATTTTTACATGGCACTCGAGCTTCTCACAGAGCACATCCTTTTGTTGTTGATTCTCCAGTGAACCGCACAATGCATTACTGGGAGAATTCATTTTTTGCCCCGCACTGTTCGCTTGTGGAATGATCTTCCTGCGACGGTTTTTCCCCTCAACTACGATATTGGTGAGTTTAAATCGAATGTCCACAAACACTACTCCCTCTTTCCTCCTTCCTATAACCTATTTTCCTAAACCTGCACAATGCACTGCATGAATAGGGGCCATCCCCTGAGTGTTGGTTTTTATTAAAGTAAAAAAAGATGCAGTCAGTGTACATATACTGCTGCCTGAAGTTGGCCGTAGTTCGTGCTGTCACTTGAAATTTTCTTCAAGTGTGTCTGTCTATCGTTTGTTACGTTATAATCAAATCATCAGTTATTCTTCTTCTTCTAATTCTTCATATTCATGGTCTAAATCAATAACGGAGGTTTTCTGCTTTGACTGGCAACACCATTACCATCACACACACAGCACACCACATCACACCTTTCAACACGAGACGTGACAAATCAAAGACATCTTTTGGCTAGAGAACCTAAGGCATATATTGCTGCAAACACAGACGAAATGTCTGTCGTGTCTGTCACTGTCTCACCATGGCCGTTTATTAGAATACATAATGATGGCAATGCTAATCATAATGATCATTAATAATTGAAAATAAAAACAAAGAAAAAGGAGAGAGAGAGAGGGAGAGAAGGAGAGCAAAAAAATGAAACGCAATTTTTGCGTGGCTGTTTATTAGATTGAGTTGAAGACACCTGATAACACTGGTGGATGGATGGATAGAGCGTCTTAATTAACTATTTCTTCTTCTTTTTCCTTCTCCGCTTAGCATAAATGTCAATGGCAATTGCATTTTCATTATTATTATCCATTATTAACATCATCATGCAATTGCAGCAGAGTCTGTCCAACCAGACGGCCTGTGCTTTTTTCTCCTCTTACGATTTTTCTCAGTGTCTAGCAGAGAGTGTTCCTTTCTTCTAAGCCTTGCTTTGGGCCCAAAGATGTCTTCTTTATGAAAGAAAAAGAAGAAGAAGACTAGTAGAGTCTTTAGCAGACTCCATTTGTTTTAAAATGGTAATGAGCCCCAGTAAATGAACGAATTCATCGAAGTGCACTCTACGTTCTGTTGTGTTCTGGTCGTCTGGCCTATTCAAAGTTTTTAGAATTTATCATCTCTCGGTGCGGTGGCAAAACTTTAAGTCACGCATTTTCTTATTTCCATTACACTTCAGTGCATGGCCGTCTGTCTATCTCTCCGTTCCTTCTTTAAAGTGTTTCCAGTCATGAAGAGTTCAGTTCTTCTTCTGGCCATTTTAATTCTTCTTTTCTTATATTAAAACGAGGAAAATGAAGAAAAGAGAAAATCAAAGAATGGATTTGAAATGAAATTAATTAAGCTGTTGGAGTGGCTTAAACTCTTGCCATATGTCTGACTCTCTGTCTGTCTGCCTGCCAGCCTGTCTTTATAGCAGCTTTTACACAATGAAGCTGAAATTTATCACCTGGTTAGCATATAATTCTCTAATTGGCTTTTAAATAATACAAAATGGCTTAAAGCGGCTGGCCTTAATGGCTGAATTAATTTATCAGGCCATTATACAGAGAGAGCACATCTTACGTCTGTACACGCTAACTGATATTGCCGAATGCTCAAAGAAAAAGCATAAAAGGAAACGACAAATGCCCAAGTAACTATCTAGGCTCTGAAGATGAGTAAGGGGCGACTAGAGAGAGGACTGTGTGACAAAGAAGTTCAAAACATTCATTCCGCAAAAGTTCCGGAAGTGTGGTGCATTTCATCGTGCCTAACAACTCCTTTCAGATATTCACTTATGGTTCGAAACTGAGGTGTGGTGGATTGGAAACATTACTCGATCAAGATTCGTGTCAGATGCAAGAAAATCATTAGCGTGACTCGAATCAGCCAGTTTAAATCGTTTAAAAGCTGCAGAATTCATTCAAAATTGTTATTCCACCTGAAAGAGTTTTATCCGTCTTCTTAATACCTGATCTATCACTGCACCGAAGTGTCTAAAAGGGAAATCTAACCCTTCCACCCATCACGTTCGCCCCCATTGTCACGCTTTCTCTTCCCAACACTGCCCCTGAACGTAACACAGTAGCACACTGTTCTTTTCAAGAAGCACAGTGTAGAGAATCTTCCTGACATCTGCCTTAATAAGTTTGTAAAGTTTTTTTATGTAAACAAATTTCAGGGGGATGTCCCCTACTCTTGTTGTGTATTGTGTTCCAATTTGGCGTTTAGAGAATAAAGAGATTGTGGTGTTTAAGGACGTTAAATTAGATTCCACGGTCAATCGTGTACTATATGGAAGGGCAGTTTCTGCTACTCAATTGGCAAGAGTGATCATAATACTCGTGATCTCCAGGCGGGCATAATTTTAGCTGGTAACGCGATAGGCAACGCGCCGAGGTAAACAGATTCGTTGACTATATCAAACGTACAGTTATCGGCCGTAATCTGTGATCCAATAGGCCGCAACATGTACTTTGTTTTGCCCGTTATAATGTGGGGAGTGGAAGAGTTGTAATCTAATGGGTCCGCCATCTAACGTTTTATTTTTTTCAACTAGTGCTTATTTCGTAAATGGTAACACTTAGCTCGTGTCTGATTTGACAGATAATTAGATTTATCCTTCTGCTGAACGAATATGCTTGTGTATACGCGTTTTCGCTTCGCGAATTGGTCCTGCGATAGACTTACAAAAGATACCGATTTTGGCAAAAAAAAAATCATCTATTGAGATGAAGCTCATTTTGATCTTGGCGGGTATGTAAACAAGCAAAATTATCGCATTTGGGGCACTGAAAACCCGCATTCATACATTGAAAAGCAAACGCACCCAAAACGAGTTACTGTTTGGTGGAGATTTTGGTCCAGAGGCATAATTGAGGCATTTTTCTTCGAAAATAAGCAAGGAGTGACCGCTACAGGCAATGGCGAACGGTATCGGGCCATGTTGAATGAATTTTTGTTCACAAAAATTGAAGAGGAGGATATTGGCAACATTTGGTTTCAACAGGGCAGCGCTATGTGCCACACATCCGAAGCTACACTCGATGTTTTGCGCCCTGTTTTTGAAAATTGCATTATCAGCAGCAGAGCTGATGTCATTTGGAGACCTTGGAGCTGCGATTTGACACCGTTGGACTATTATTAGTGGAGTGCCATCAAAGATAAGTGTTAGGCCGACACGCCTGAGACAATTGACGCTTTAAGGGACAATATTTGTGAATCCATTGGTGAAATAAAGCTGCACAGAATTGATAATGGGCTTAAAAATTGGTACGATCGTGTAGGCCACTGCATGGCCAGCCAAAGTAGCCATTTGAAAGAAGCATTTTTCAAAAACAAATAAAGGTTATTTGGCGGACCCTTTATTGTAGACCAATATAATGGATTTCTTTATTACTGTACCTTATAATTTTATTTCAATTGACTGTCTTGAATGATGATGGCAGTAACACCTTCTGTGGTCAGCAAAAAAAAAATTGTTTTTTTTTTTCACCACACCTTCCCACACTTTTGCGAAAAATTTATCTGGTAATGTTGGTGATTTGGAATTAAAAAAAAAAATTCGTGTTTTTTTTAGCACGTTTTACCATTAAAAGTAAATCATTAAAACAATTTACAAGTTTAACAACACAATTTAAGATAAGACAATAGAAGATTTTGCAAACCATATATGGTGCTTGGTGGCAGAGTTTTTTTCTTTTTTGCTTAAAATTTAAATGTCATTTGAATTCGATTCTGAATCTGTTTCTTCATTCACTCTATGTATATCTCCTCTCGCCCCACTGCTCCCTCCCCCAATACCGGTATTTAAAGAGTGAATGAACGAAAGAACGTGTGATTGAAACATTTCGTATATGAAACATGACCGACTTGACCAATTCCATTTGAAATGGAATTTATGGGCACTTTACAGTACGCACAGTGGCAAGCAAAAATTTCCATTCTTTTGTTAAATATTCTATGCTTCATTCTAATAATTAGAAGCTGCCAGTAGTGATTTGAACTTTGAATTATCATCGCTATTGAGAGTTTGCAAGAAAAATAGCAAAAGCATTACAAATATAAGTCGCCGTGGTCTAGTGGATAGTGTGTTGGGTTATTAGACAATAGGCCCGTTCGAATCCCAGGTCAGACATCAAAATGAAAAAATATTTCTTCGGCGACTTCCTCTCAACAGATTTCTGGCAAAGACTCTGAGAGTAAAAAAAATGCCATGAAAAGTTTCTCATAAAATCTGTCGTTCGGAGTCGACTTTAAAACTGTAGGTCCCGCCACTGTATGTATAAAATTAACGCACACAACATAAGAGGTGTGAGAAGCTAGGTCGTAATCCTGACTGAAGGGTTGTAATGGCCAATTATGTATGTATTACAAATATTACACTCTAGGGTCTTAAGTGTTCGAAAACGGCGAAATGTGCACCCAGTTCCTACAACTAGAGGTTGACCAAGATTGCTTAACGATGGCAATGCTCGTCTTATGGAACGACAATGTTAGCGGCCGTGATCGTTCCGATCATCGACGTCAGTACAGAGCGATAGCTGTGTCAGCGTGCACATTCGAAAACAAGTGTGGTCTGCATCATCGATTACTTCCCCATCCTCGTAAAGCCATTAAGGGGAGGCGATCTTGCCCATTCTGTGCAGATATTTCCTAAAATATCCTTGACCCAATAGCATCTGCATAACGTATTAATTTATCTCTCCAAATTTCCAACCAATCCAAGGCTTTATGTCCGGAGTAAGTCTCGCCGTCCACCTTCCTCTATTTTCATCGTTCAATCGTCGTTGCCATTCTGAAATGGTGTTTTCCCTGAAGTGACCAGATATTTCCTAAAATATCCGTGACCCGATAGCATCTGCTTAACGTAGTAATTTATCTCTCCAAATTTCCGACCAATCCATGGCTTTATGTCCAGAGTAAGTCTCGCCGTCTACCTTCCTCTATTTTCATCGTTCCATCGTCGTTGTCATTCTGAAACGGTGTTTTTCCTGAAGTGACCAGTCATGGGATTTCCAGCCGATTTCGCCTTATAAATCTCCAAGCGCTCTGCTGCTAGCAGATCTTCAGGGATTGTACCTGTTATCACAAGTACGGCAGGGGCGGACACTGTAAGATATGCCGACACGATACCTGGTGCAGCCATTCTCAGTACCGATAGAAGTAAGTTCGCCCATTTTTTAACCTCTAGCGTTTCGGCCCAAATTTCGCTCCCATAGGGCATAATGCTGCTTCCAATACATACATAATTGGCTATTAGGACTCATCAGTCAGGATTATTGACCTAGTTTCTCATACCATCTATGTTGTGTGTGTTAATTTTATACATGAGTAGCGGGACCTACAGTTTAAAGTCGACTTCGAACGACAGATTTTATGAGAAACTTTTCATGGAAATTTTATTTACTCTCAGAGTTTTTGCCAGAAATCTGCTGAGAGGAAATCGCCGAAAAAATACTTTTTGTATTTTGTTTTGATGTCTGGCCTGGGAGTCGAACCCTGGCTAGCTACACTACATACTAGACCACGGCGACTTTAATATTCGCTATTAATCTGTTGAGCTGTCCAACGATCTTCTGGGCTTTGTCTATCGAGTATTGAATCTAACGAATGAAAACCAATGATCTTGGTCAAGATGAAAAAAAATTAAACGATTCCAATTAGATGGACGAAAAAGAGTATTCCGGACGCAAGAAAAACTTCAAGTAAAATAGACAATCAAAAATGCCGGGACATGGATGTTTAATGGTTTGGGGATGTTTTAGATTAGGTTAGGTTAGAGGATGTGCACCTGTCGGTCAAGACAAGCGCAGTACCCAGAGGTCGAAATTGACCCATTGTGCATTGTCCTTAGGGGGAAAAAAAATTGGGGATGTTTTACTTGGTGGAGTATTGGTCCTTTGGTAAAAATAGAGGGGCTAATAGGAAAGGAAAACCATCTTAGTAGCCTTCAAACAAAATTTGCCAGAATTCATTGAAGAAAATACGTACCCTGAAGGAGAACTGTTGCTTCCAGCTGGATGGTGATCCGAAATATTGTTTAAAATTGCTTGTCCCAATAACATTTTCAATTGATTAAATGGCCACATTTAAACCGGAAGCCTTCATTTAAATCCAATAGGAAATTTATGGGCAATTATTAAGAAAAGTCTGGCAACATTTTAAAGAACTTCAACCAATTTAGATGCATTTTGGACTAGGATACAGTATGAATGGAGAAAAATACAAAAAAAAACAGGAAATTTAGTGGAAAGTGTACCCAAGCGCATTAAAAGCGTTAAAAATAAAGGACTTTGGACAAAATATTATAAATTTCGAACAAAAGTGGAATAATCCTTTAACATTTAATTTATTTAATTTCTTTAAAAAATATATAAAAAAATGTAACAAATTTTCTAAAATTGTATTTAATTTGCTTATTTATTTAGGATTTTATAGTAGTTTTATTAAGAATTTGTCTGGAGGTATCCATTTTTGCTCGCCCACTGTACTACGTGTACTTCTGGCATTGAAAGCTGCTGCTGTTTAGTAGTGGTGGTGGTGGTGGTAGTGTTATAATTTTAAATATTTTGATTTTTATTTTGTGTATTAATGTATTCTAATGGTATATATATACATACATACATACATACATACATACATACACACACACATACATACATATGTATTGATAAATCCGATTAAAATTGTCTTAAAATGGCAAAGATTTATTAGTTATTTTTGATCGATTATTTTTGTTCGGCCCCGAATTATAAGAGAATACGACGTTTAGTATTCTCTTCTACAACAGTTTATCGCCATAATTGGCAACAACAGCTTAAAAACATTATTATCGACCGATACATACATACATATGCTATTAAAACATGTAAAAATACAATTAAAATTAGAATAAAATTAGAATCAAAATCTTATTTGCAATTCTAAGTGACGTTTTCTATCATTTTTATACATAATATCATCGGGTCTTTTATTAAGTGGTGCTTTCAATATTTAAATTTGAATAAAACCGTGTGAATGTGAAATCGAAATATTTCATTCGTTTGATTGAAAGACCTATTGCTAACAGTAAATGTGCATAATAACATCCATGGCCAGCTAGCTATCTGCGCAGCATCCCATGTAGTCCCCTTGCAAGCTACCCGGCTACCAATCCAATATAGCCAGCTACTAATGTAGTCAGCTTCCCACGTAGCTAACTACTAATGTAGCCAGCTACCCTGCTACCAATGTAGCCAGTTTGTCAGCTACCCTTATTTGCCAGATCCTAGCTACCAATGCAGTATGCCAGCTAGCCATGTAGCTAGCTTCTAGTTAGGCATCTGCGCAGCTTCCCACGTAGCTGGCTACAAATATAGCAATCTTCCCAATGTAGCCAACTATCAATGGAGCCAGCTTACCAGGTAGTCAGCTTCGCAATTCCCACCTACCCAGATAGTCAGCTATCAATGTCGCCAGTTTCCAAGTAACCAGCTGCCAATGTAGCCAGCTTCTCAGCTACCCTTATAGACAGATCCCAGCTTCCCACCTAGCCAGCTTCTCAGCTGCCTTCAAAGCCAGATCCCAGCTTACAGCTAGAAATCTGCGCAGCCTCCCACGTAGCTAGCTACAATTGTAGCCACCTTTCCACGTTGCTAGCTACAAATATAGCCAGCTTCCCAATGTATCCAGCTTCTCAGCTACCCTAATAGACAGATCCCAGCTTCCCTCCTAGCGAGCCTTAAAAGGCAAATCCCAGCTACCAAGGTAACCCACTACCAATGTAGTCAGCTACAATGGAGCCAGTTCCCAATTTAGTCAGCAACTAATTTAGCCAACTACCAATGTAGTCGGCGACCAATGTAGCCAACTACCAATGTAACCAACTACCAATGTAACCAACTACCAATGTAACCAACTACCAATGTAACCAGATACCAATGTAGCCAACTACACATGCAGCCAGCTACCAATTTAGATGCATTTTGAACTAGGATACAGTATGAATGGAGAAAAATACAAAAAAAAACAGGAAATTTAGTGGAAAGTGTACCCAAGCGCATTAAAAGCGTTAAAAATAAAGGACTTTGGACAAAATATTATAAATTTCGAACAAAAGTGGAATAATCCTTTAACATTTAATTTATTTAATTTCTTTAAAAAATATATAAAAAAATGTAACAAATTTTCTAAAATTGTATTTAATTTGCTTATTTATTTAGGATTTTTATAGTAGTTTTATTAAGAATTTGCCTGATGGCATTCATTTTTGCTCGCCCACTGTACTACGTGTACTTCTGGCATTGAAAGCTGCTGCTGTTTAGTAGTGGTGCTGGTGGTGGTGTTATAATTTTAAATATTTTGATTTTTATTTTATATTGTATTATGTATTCTAATGGTATGTATATACATACATACATACATACATACATACATACACACACACACACACACACACATACATACATATGTATTGATAAATCCGATTAAAATTGTCTTAAAATGGCAAAGATTTATTAGTTATTTTTGATCGATTATTTTTGTTCGGCCCCGAATTATAAGAGAATACGACGTTTAGTATTCTCTTCTACAACAGTTTATCGCCATAATTGGCAGCAACAGCTTAAAAACATTATTATCGACCGATACATACATACGTATGCTATTAAAACATGTAAAATACAATTAAAATTAGAATAAAATTAGAATCAAAATCTTATTTGCAATTCTAAGTGACGTTTTCTATCATTTTTATACATAATATCATCGGGTCTTTTATTAAGTGGTGCTTTCAATATTTAAATTTGAATAAAACCGTGTGAATGTGAAATCGAAATATTTCATTCGTTTGATTGAAAGACCTATTGCTAACAGTAAATGTGCATAATAACATCCATGGCCAGCTAGCTATCTGCGCACCATCCCATGTAGTCCCCTTGCAAGCTACCCGGCTACCAATCCAATATAGCCAGCTACTAATGTAGTCAGCTTCCCACGTAGCTAACTACTAATGTAGCCAGCTACCCTGCTACCAATGTAGCCAGTTTGTCAGCTACCCTTATTTGCCAGATCCTAGCTACCAATGCAGTATGCCAGCTAGCCATGTAGCTAGCTTCTAGTTAGGCATCTGCGCAGCTTCCCACGTAGCTGGCTACAAATATAGCAATCTTCCCAATGTAGCCAACTATCAATGGAGCCAGCTTACCAGGTAGTCAGCTTCGCAATTCCCACCTACCCAGATAGTCAGCTATCAATGTCGCCAGTTTCCAAGTAACCAGCTGCCAATGTAGCCAGCTTCTCAGCTACCCTTATAGACAGATCCCAGCTTCCCACCTAGCCAGCTTCTCAGCTGCCTTCAAAGCCAGATCCCAGCTTACAGCTAGAAATCTGCGCAGCCTCCCACGTAGCTAGCTACAATTGTAGCCACCTTTCCACGTTGCTAGCTACAAATATAGCCAGCTTCCCAATGTATCCAGCTTCTCAGCTACCCTAATAGACAGATCCCAGCTTCCCTCCTAGCGAGCCTTAAAAGGCAAATCCCAGCTACCAAGGTAACCCACTACCAATGTAGTCAGCTACAATGGAGCCAGTTCCCAATTTAGTCAGCAACTAATTTAGCCAACTACCAATGTAGTCGGCGACCAATGTAGCCAACTACCAATGTAACCAACTACCAATGTAACCAACTACCAATGTAACCAACTACCAATGTAACCAGATACCAATGTAGCCAACTACCAATATTGTCAGCTATCAACGCAGCCTGCTACCAATGTAGGCAACTACACATGTAGCCAACTACTAATGTCGCTAACTGCCAATATGGCTAACTACCAATTAAACTACTTATGTTGTCAGCTACCAATTGAGCCAGTTACCAATGTAGTCAGCTACCAATGTAGACAACTACCAATGTAGCCTGCTACCATTGTGACCAGATAACAATATAGTCAGCTACTAATGCAGCTAACTGTCTATGTAGACAGACTACATTGGTAACTGTTTACATTAGTAGCTGACTACATAATTAACTGGCTATATTGGTAGTTGGGTGCATTGGTAGCTGACTACAAAAGTGGCTGGCTACATTGGCAGTTGGCCACCAATGTAGCCAAGTACCAATGCCGTCAGCTACCAATGTAGCCAAGTACCAATGTAGCCAGTTACCTACGTAGTCAGGTACCAATGTAGCCAAGTACCAATGTAGCCAGTTACCTACGTAGTCAGGTACCAATGTAGCTAGTTCCGTATGTAGTCAGCGAGTAATGTAGCCAACTACCAATGTAGGCCACTACCAACATAGCCAGCTAACAATGTAACCATGTAGGCAGCTACCGATGTAGTCAGCTATGTAGCAATGTAGTCAACTATCAATGTAGCCCGCTACAGCTACATTGGTAAATTATATATGTAGTTGGCTACATTGGTAGTTAGCTACATTGGTAGTTGACTACATTGGTAGTTGGCTACATTGGCAGTTGGTTACATTGGTAGCTGACTACATTGGTAGTTGGCTGCATTGGTAGCTGACTACTTTGGTAGTTGGCTACATTGGCAGTTTGCTACATTGGTAGCTGACTACATTGGTAGTTGGCTGCATTGGTAGTTGGCTACATTCGTAGTTGGCTGCATTGGTAGTTGGCTACATAGGTAGTTGGCTATATTGGCAGTTGGCTGCATTGGTAGCTGGCTACATAGGAGTTGGCTACATTGGTAGTTGGCTATATTGGTAGCCGACTACATTGGTAGCTGGCTGCATTGGTAGTTGGCTGCATTGGTAGCTGACTACAATGGTAGCTGACTACATTGGTAGAAGACTACATTGGCAGTTGGCTACATTAGTAGCTGACTACATTGGTAGTTGGCTACATTCGTAGTTGGCTGCATTGGTAGTTGGCTGCATTGGTAGCTGACTACATTGGTAGTTGACTACATTGGTAGTTGGCTACATTGGCAGTTGGTTACATTGGTAGCTGACTACATTGGTAGTTGGCTGCATTCGTAGCTGACTACATTGGTAGCTGACTACATTGGTAGTTGGCTACATTGGCAGTTAGCTACATTGGTAGCTAACTACATTGGTAGATGTCTACATTGGTAGCTGACTACATTGGTAGCTGACTACCTTGGTAGTTGGCTACATTGGCAGTTGCCTGCATTGGTAGCTGACTACATTGGTAGCTGACTACATTGGCAGCTAACTACCTTGGTAGTTGGCTACATTGGTAATTGGCTGCATTGGTAGCTGACTACATTGGTACCTGGTTACAATGGTAGTTGGCTACATTAGTAGCCATTAGCCATTAGTAGTACATTAGTAGTGGCTATATTGGTAGTTGGCTATATTGGTAGTTGGCTATATTGGTAGTTGGCTACATTGGTAGTTGGCTATATTGGTAGCCGACTACATTGGTAGCTGGCTGCATTGGTAGTTGACTGCATTGGTAGCTGACTACATTGGTAGCTGACTACATTGGTAGCTGACTACATTGGTAGCGGACTACATTGGCAGTTGGCTACATTAGTAGCTGACTACATTGGTAGTTGGCTGCATTGGTAGTTGGCTACATTGGTAGTTGGCTGCATTGGTAGTTGGCTGCATTGGTAGCTGACTACATTGGTAGTTGGCTGCATTGGTAGCTGACTACATTGGTAGCTGGCTACATTGGTAGTTGGCTACATTGGTAGTTGGCTGCATTGGTAGCTGACTACATTGGTAGTTGGCTACATTGGCAGTTGGCTACATTGGTAGTTGGCTACATTGGTAGCTGGCTACATTGGTAGCTAACTACATTGGTAGCTGACTACATTGGTAGTTGGCTACATTGGTAGCTGACTACATTGGTAGTTTGCAGCAGTGGTGGCTGGCTACATTGGTAGTTTGCTAAATTGGTAGCTGACTGCATTGGTAGCTGACTACATAGGTAGTTGGCTACATTGGTAGTTGGCTACATTGGCAGTTGGCTACATTGGTAGCTGACTACATTGGTAGCTGACTACATTGGTAGTGACTACATTGGTAGTTGGCTACATTGGCAGTTGGCTACATTAGTAGCTGACTACAATGGTAGTTGGCTGCATTGGTAGCAGGTTAGAATGGTAGCTGGCCGCAGTGGTTGTTGGCTGCATAGGTAGTTGGCTGCATTGGTAGCTGACTGCATTGGTAGCTGACTACATTGGTAGCGGACTACATTGGCAGTTGGCTACATTAGTAGCTGACTACATTGGTAGTTGGCTGCAGTGGTAGCTGGCTACATTGGTAGTTGGCTACATTGGTAGCTGACTACATTGGTAGCTGACTACATTAGTAGCTGACTACATTAGTAGTTGGCTGCATTGGTAGCTGACTACATTGGTAGTTTGCAGCAGTGGTGGCTGGCTACATTGACAGTTTTCTACACTGGTAGTTGGCTGCATTGGTAGCTGACTACATAGGTAGTTGGCTACATTGGTAGTTGGCTACATTGGCAGTTGGCTACATTGGTAGCTGACTACATTGGTAGCTAACTACCTTGGTAGTTGGCTACATTGGTAGTTGGCTGCATTGGTAGCTGACTACATTGGTAGCTGGTTACAATGGTAGTTGGCTACATTAGTAGTTGGCTATATTGGTAGTTGGCTACATTGGTAGTTGGCTATATTGGTAGTTGGCTACATTGGTAGTTGGCTACATTGGTAGCTGACTACATTGGTAGTTGGCTGCATTGGTAGCTGACTACATTGGTAGTTGGCTACATTGGCAGTTGGCTACATTGGTAGCTGGCTACATTGGTAGTTGGCTGCATTGGTAGTTGGCTACATTGGTAGTTGGCTGCATGGTAGTTGGCTACATTGGTAGTTGGCTATATTGGTAGTTGGCTGCATTGGTAGCTGGCTACATAGGAGTTGGCTACATTGGTAGTTGGCTACATTGGTAGCTGACTACATAGGTAGCTGGCTACGTTGGTAGCTGACTACATAGGTAGCTGGCTACGTTGGTAGCTGACTACATTGGTAGCGGACTACATTGGCAGTTGGCTACATTAGTAGCTGACTACATTGGTAGTTGGCTGCATTGGTAGTTGGCTACATTGGTAGTTGGCTGCATTGGTAGTTGGCTGCATTGGTAGCTGACTACATTGGTAGTTGACTACATTGGTAGTTGGCTACATTGGCAGTTGGTTACATTGGTAGCTGGACTACATTGGTAGTTGGCTGCATTGGTAGCTGACTACATTGGTAGCTGACTACATTGGTAGTTGGCTACATTGGCAGTTGGCTACATTGGTAGCTAACTACATTGGTAGATGTCTACATTGGTAGCTGACTACATTGGTAGCTGACTACCTTGGTAGTTGGCTACATTGGCAGTTGGCTACATTGGTAGCTGACTACATTGGTAGCTGACTACATTGGTAGCTGACTACATTGGTAGTTGGCTACATTGGTAGTTGGCTGCATTGGTAGCTGGCTACATTGGTAGTTGGCTATATTGGTAGCCGACTACATTGGTAGCTGGCTGCATTGGTAGTTGACTGCATTGGTAACTGACTACATTGGTAGCTGACTACAATGGTAGCTGACTACATTGGTAGAAGACTACATTGGCAGTTGGCTACATTAGTAGCTGACTACATTGGTAGTTGGCTGCATTGGTAGTTGGCTACATTCGTAGTTGGCTGCATTGGTAGTTGCTGCATTGGTAGCTGACTACATTGGTAGTTGGCTGCATTGGTAGCTGACTACTTGGTAGTTGGCTACATTGGCAGTTGGCTACATTGGTAGCTGACTACATTGGTAGCTGACTACATTGGTAGCTGACTACCTTGGTAGTTGGCTACATTGGCAGTTGGCTACATTGGTAGCTGACTACATTGGTAGTTGACTACATTGGTAGCGGACTACATTGGTAGCTGGCTGCATTGGTAGTTGACTGCATTGGTAACTGACTACATTGGTAGCTGACTACAATGGTAGCTGACTACATTGGTAGAAGACTACATTGGCAGTTGGCTACATTAGTAGCTGACTACATTGGTAGTTGGCTGCATTGGTAGTTGGCTACATTCGTAGTTGGCTGCATTGGTAGTTGGCTGCATTGGTAGCTGACTACATTGGTAGTTGGCTGCATTGGTAGCTGACTACATTGGTAGCTGGTTACAATGGTAGCGGACTACATTGGCAGTTGACTACATTAGTAGCTGACTACATTGGTAGTTGGCTGCAGTGGTAGCTGGCTACATTGGTAGTTGGCAACAATGGTAGCTGGCTACATTGGTAGCTGACTACATTAGTAGCTGACTACATTGGTAGTTGGCTGCATTGGTAGCTGACTACATTGGTAGTTTGCAGCAATGGTGGCAGGCTACATTGACAGTTTTCTACACTGGTAGTTGGCTGCATTGGTAGCTGACTACATAGGTAGTTGGCTACATTGGTAGTTGGCTACATTGGCAGTTGGCTACATTGGTAGCTGACTACATTGGTAGCTGACTACATTGGTAGCTAACTACCTTGGTAGTTGACTACTTGGCAGTTGGGCTACATTAGTAGCTGACTACAATGGTAGTTGGCTGCATGGTAGCAGGTTAGAATGGTAGCTGGCCGCAGTGGTAGTTGGCTGCATAGGTAGTTGGCTGCATTGGTAGCTGACTGCATTGGTAGCTGACTACATTGGTAGCGGACTACATTGGCAGTTGACTACATTAGTAGCTGACTACATTGGTAGTTTTTTTTTTTTTTTTTTTTTTTTTTTCTCGAACGTCCCCGGCCACACACTAACCCCACCTCACCCGACCGCGGAGGGCTCGTCCCCATTACGCAGGGACACGTACACACCACAGTCCGGGACTGTAGCGGGAAAGGAAAAGATATGGCTACTAGAACATAAAAACAGCTACAGAACTTAATCACAAGCTGAACTAGGTAACAAAAAAAAACAGAACTATCTAAGACTAGAACAAAAATACGTTTTTATACGATAATTTATAAATTACTGCGAGAATACAAGATACGTTTTATGTTACAAGCACTCTACAATTAAAATCTATAGAATTATAATGCGAATTAAAATCATTACATAATCTCCGGAAAGGAAATGAGCATGCATAATTCGATCTATAAACATTTAAGGAAAGAGGACGATAGTGCCGTGGTAAATCTTGCAGGAATGCTGAAATTCAGGTTGGAAAGCAAAAACCTCAGAGTCGATATCACCTTTAACCAAATTAAAAATAAAACAAACACCTAAAACAGACCTTCTACGTTCCAGAGTTGAAGTTTTACCAAAGCTAATCTATCCTCATACGACGGAAGCCCATTGGTGTATCCCATCCTAAGCCACGTAAACAGAAATATAAAACTGTCTCTGCACAGACTCGATTGAATCACTATGACAACGATAGTATGGATTCCAAATAACAGACGCGTACTCCCAAAATAGGCCTAACAAGTGAAATGTACAGTAGTTTTGTTATATAAGGATCAATGAATTCCCTAGCCCATCTTTCACAAAACCAAGAACAGCTCGAGCCTTGCCAATCATCAAACTAATATGATCAATAAAAGACAATTAATATCCCAATAATACTCCTAAATCAAGATATGAAGGCACAGCTTCCAAAGGGCAAGAATTAATCATATAAGTGGACGAGATTACACCAAGGCGAGAGAAAACCATGCATTTACATTTTCTCAAATTAAGATCCATTAAATTTAGCCTGCACCAAGTAACAAACAATCAATATTTCGCTGAAGAACAGCCCTGGCCATGATCATCATCAAAAGTATAAATAATTTAACGTCATCAGCATACATCAGAATATTACAATCAGAAAGAGCAGAAGGGAAGATCATTCAGAAACAATAAAAACAGTAAAGGACCCAAATGGCTACCCTGCGGAACACCAGAAGTAAACATACAGTCTTAGGACAATACATTCCTAAACAATACCCTCTGAGTCCTAAGGGAGAGGTAAGAGTCTAGCAACGAAGAATAATATCAGGAATACCGATTAGTGAAAGTTTAAGAAGCAAAATACTATGATCAACCCTATCAAAAGCTTTACTGAAATCAGTATAAATTACATCAGTCCGAGCACCGACAAGAAAGCCCCTGAAAACATGTGTATTAAATTCAAGAAGATTTGGTGACAGTCGACCTGCCCTTCAAAAACCATGCCTGGAAAGGAGATATTAAAGATCTTGTATTAAAAAAGAGATAATCCGTCACTAGTTTCTCCATCAACTTGGGGACATAGCACTTAGCTTGGCAATACCCCTGTAATTGGAAATATTATATTATTACCCGACTTGTGCAAAGGAATTATGAACGAACTCTTCCAAATAGATGGAAAATGACCAACCCTCAGAAGCCTATTGAATATAAAGGTCAAAGGACCACTCAAGACAACAGCACATTTTCTTAAAATACAGGCCGGGACCCCGTCAGGGCCCGGCAAGTATGTAAGTTTCAGTCCAGACAAAGCATCAAGAACAGACTCCTCAGCAAATGAGTATATGTTAGGAATAGAGACACTTCCCACAGAATAAGGATACCCGCCACTCAGATCAGGGCCCGGGTCCAACTGCCTATAAGTAGACTGAAAGAGTCAGCAAACATATTCGAAATATCAAGGTGACTGGAGGATGATAGATCCCCGTAAAACATCTCAGTAGGAAACAAAGATGATTTACGTTTTGCCCGAACGAAGTCGTAAAACGACTTAGGATCGTTAGCGAAATTCGACTTGACTCGAATCATATATTCCTCATAACAGTAATGATTCATTCTACGATAATCCGCACGCGCCCTAGAATAAGAGCATAATCAATATCAGAACCTGATCTAACAAACTTTTTAAATAATTTCGATTTCCTATTCCTCAACCTTGACAGTCTAGCCGAATTCCATGGAGGACCAGAACGCTCCAAACGACTTTTTACCAATGGAACACACTTCCCAAAACATTTAAATAATACATCATAAAAGTCACCCAAGATCCTGTCAAGTGAAAGAGAGTCGTCGGTGCGAGATAAGTACAGACGACCAATCAACAGGAGGACAGAAGTGTATTCAAGCGACCAAAGTCCGTACGATGGAAATTAAAACGCTTCTCATTATCAAATGAGCGATCAATTACAGGAGTGTGAACAAGATCAACTTCAATAGAAAGTAACAACGTAGGATGATAACGATCCTCGGGAATAGATATAGGATCAATGCGAAATAAAGAAGAAATACTTGATCCTCCAAAACACAAGGTCCAAATGCTCCCCATTGAATTAAATACACCATTAACTTGGAAAAGACTAGATTCACACATAGCGGACAGAATTTCATCATAGAATGGAACTGAAGACATGGCACCAATGACCCAGACTCAGGTGAAAAAATTCCAAGATATATGAGGAAATTAAAATCACCAGAACTACAATACTCCCTCTTGCCCCATTGAATCCATTACCTTAGAAATCAAATCAAAGTGAGCCCTATAAATATGAATGTCAGCACCAGGAGGAATATATGAACAAGTAATGTAAATAGACTTCCCAGTGATTATAGACCCTAACGCAAATAAACTCAATATCCTCCGAGGAACTAAAGTCAATTAATTCAGATGAGTATTTAGAACAAATTGAAATAAGAAACACCACCACCATTTCTTAACTTCCTATCTCGTCTATAAATATTAAAATTACTAGACAAAATCTCAGAATCAGAAATATCACATTCAGCCAAGTCTCAGTAAAGCAATTACATCAAATTCAAAATCAAAACTACTATTATAAAGCGAAGAAAGTTTAGACCTAAGTCCACGAACATTTTGATAAGCAATCCAAAAATTAAAAGACAATTTAGAAGCTAGTTTTTTCGAGAAATAGAACCAGGCAAATCAACACCATTCCTACGATGACCCAGCCTGAATACAAATTCACGTACCAATACACCCTGTGGCCAGAATGCAGGATCAACAATTTCACCCAACTTTCATCAGCAACATATAATTTAAATGAAGAAATGCTACTATCCAAGGATGACCTCAACTTATAGCAACCAAACTCAAAAGGCTCTCTAATCTTCGATTCAACAAAGCCTTTAATATCATCAACCGAAGTATCGCGAGAAAGACGTGACACAAAAATTGTTCTTTTAGGTTTAACTACCACCAGTCCCTTTGGAGCAGAAGTAACTAAACTAGCGGTCACTACGGATGAATACGAACCATATGACGGTTTAGAAGATGACTGAGACGTGACATCAATCGGAGGTAAAGGTAAAGGAGTATACCTGGATTCATCATTTACGGACACAGGAGGATTAATTGAAATTGGAGTTTTTAAAGATTGTGGAGGATGGGATTCACGATATACACTATTACTATTCATTTCAGCAATATTGGAAGATTGAACATTACAATCGGATGCAGAGTTGCATGAAGGCACAGAAACAATTGCTGGGTCGTCACGTTTATCTTTATTCATATTTCTTGCAGACTTACGACGTTTTGGGGAAGACTGTGGAGGAGATTTTAAATTATCCAAAGATTTAAAATCATCAACAGTTTTCCATAAGCCGCAATACGATCATTTAATTTAATTGCCTCCTTTTGAAGTTCGGTGAATTTATTTTTAGTCTCCTGGAAAAAACGGTAATAATTCACTCCGATTTTTCTACAGTGATCACAACACCAATGAAGACCTTTATCCCTAGACACGGCTTCAGCAACGAGACCTGACAGACCACTACATTTAAAGTGACAACATTCATGACACAGCCAACAAACTATCATTCTTTCATCCTCGCTTTTTATATTACAATTTTTCAATAAACAAGCCATTTTCACAATAAAAATATAATACTTAGCTCAGAGTAGAAAAAAATACGAAACAGATGGTAACTTAATTATTCAAGTGGAAATAAAGGTTCGTTGGGTAGAATTTATTCAGCAAAAAGCTTTCGATATATGGCGACACTAATGAGCTTTATCAACTTCACAAACCAGATCAAATATGAAGCTTAAATACAACAATCAGGACGATCAACAAAACTTTCACAGATGTAAAATTTAAGTATATTCAACACTTTTATTTATGTAAATATTGTTTTTGTAAACACAAGCAAAAACGCGGGAGAAAGAACACTTGTTATATATTAATAAAAAATATGTTATATTGTTTTTGTTTGTTTACAGATTCAATTGGAAACAAAGACAAAAGCAAAGTGAATTATTTTTCCAATAAGAAACACATTAAAAGCAAATAGAAAAACAAAATAATGCTTTAGCGATTTACTTTTTATACTTTACACAACAAAAAACAAAAGCAACGACACATTTAATAGATAAATAAACAATATAGATTTCCTTTTTTTTTTTTTTTTTATACACTAAATTTGATTTTGTAATATTATTAAACACTTTTTCAACAATATTTTGCGACCGAAAAATTATACATCCACGCACGCTTAATAACAATTGACAATTGTTGGCTGCAGTGGTAGCTGGCTACATTGGTAGATGGCAACAATGGTAGCTGGCTACATTGGTAGGTGACTACATTAGTAGCTGACTACATTGGCAGTTGGCTGCATTGGTAGCTGACTACATTGGTAGTTTGCAGCAGTGGTGGCTGGCTACATTGACAGTTTTCTACACTGGTAGTTGGCTGCATTGGTAGCTGACTACATAGGTAGTTGGCTACATTGGTAGTTGGCTACATTGGCAGTTGGCTACATTGGTAGCTGACTGCATTGGTAGCTAACTACCTTGGTAGTTGGCTACATTGGTAGTTGGCTGCATTGGTAGCTGACTACATTGGTAGCTGGTTACAATGGTAGTTGGCTACATTAGTAGTTGGCTATATTGGTAGTTGGCTACATTGGTAGTTGGCTATATTGGTAGTTGGCTACATTGGCAGTTGGTTACATTGGTAGCTGACTACATTGGTAGTTGGCTGCATTGGTAGCTGACTACTTTGGTAGTTGGCTACATTGGCAGTTTGCTACATTGGTAGCTGACTACATTGGTAGTTGGCTGCATTGGTAGTTGGCTACATTCGTAGTTGGCTGCATTGGTAGTTGGCTACATAGGTAGTTGGCTATATTGGCAGTTGGCTGCATTGGTAGCTGGCTACATAGGAGTTGGCTACATTGGTAGTCGGCTACATTGGTAGTTGGCTATATTGGTAGCCGACTACATTGGTAGCTGGCTGCATTGGTAGTTGGCTGCATTGGTAGCTGACTACAATGGTAGCTGACTACATTGGTAGAAGACTACATTGGCAGTTGGCTGCATTGGTAGTTGGCTACATTCGTAGTTGGCTGCATTGGTAGTTGGCTGCATTGGTAGCTGACTACATTGGTAGTTGACTACATTGGTAGTTGGCTACATTGGCAGTTGGTTACATTGGTAGCTGACTACATTGGTAGTTGGCTGCATTCGTAGCTGACTACATTGGTAAGCTGACTACATTGGTAGTTGGCTACATTGGCAGTTAGCTACATTGTAGCTAACTACATGGGTAGATGTCTACCATTGGTAGCTGACGTAGCTGGCTGCATTGGTAGTTGGCTGCATTGGTAGCTGACTACAATGGTAGCTGACTACATTGGTAGAAGACTACATTGGCAGTTGGCTACATTAGTAGCTGACTACATTGGTAGTTGGCTACATTCGTAGTTGGCTGCATTGGTAGTTGGCTGCATTGGTAGCTGACTACATTGGTAGTTGACTACATTGGTAGTTGGCTACATTGGCAGTTGGTTACATTGGTAGCTGACTACATTGGTAGTTGGCTGCATTCGTAGCTGACTACATTGGTAGCTGACTACATTGGTAGTTGGCTACATTGGCAGTTAGCTACATTGGTAGCTAACTACATTGGTAGATGTCTACATTGGTAGCTGACTACATTGGTAGCTGACTACCTTGGTAGTTGGCTACATTGGCAGTTGGCTACATTGGTAGCTGACTACATTGGTAGCTGACTACATTGGTAGCTGACTACATTGGTAGTTGGCTACATTGGTAGTTGGCTGCATTGGTAGCTGACTACATTGGTAGCTGGTTACAATGGTAGTTGGCTACATAGGTAGTTGGCTACATTGGTAGCTAACTACATTGGTAGAAGACTACATTGGCAGTTGGCTACATTGGTAGTTGGCTATATTGGTAGTTGGCTATATTGGTAGTTGGCTACATTGGTAGTTGGCTATATTGGTAGTTGGCTACATTGGTAGCTGACTACATAGGTAGCTGGCTACGTTGGTACCTGACTACATTGGTAGTGGCTACATTGGCAGTTGGTTACATTGGTAGCTGACTACATTGGTAGCTGACTACATTGGTAGCGGACTACATTGGCAGTTGGCTACATTAGTAGTTGGCTATATTGGTAGTTGGCTGCATTTGTAGCTGACTACATTGGTAGCTGACTACCTTGGTAGTTGGCTGCATTGGTAGTTGGCTGCATTGGTAGTTGGCTGCATTGGTAGCTGACTGCATTGGTAGTTGGCTGCATTGGTAGCTGACTGCATTGGTAGCTGACTACATTGGTAGTTTGCAGCAGTGGTGGCTGGCTACATTGACAGTTTTCTACACTGGTAGTTGGCTGCATTGGTAGCTGACTACATAGGTAGTTGGCTACATTGGTAGTTGGCTACATTGGCAGTTGGCTACATTGGTAGCTGACTACATTGGTAGCTGACTACATTGGTAGCTGACTACCTTGGTAGTTGGCTACATTGGCAGTTGCTGCATTGGTAGCTGACTACATTGGTAGTTGGCTGCATTGGTAGTTGGCTACATTCGTAGTTGGCTGCATTGGTAGTTGGCTGCATTGGTAGCTGACTACATTGGCAGTTGGCTACATTAGTAGTTGGCTATATTGGTAGTTGGCTACATTGGTAGCTGGCTACATTGGTAGTTGGCAACAATCGTAGCTGATTACATTGGTAGCTGACTGCATTGGTAGTTGGCTGCATTGGTAGCTGACTGCATTGGTAGTTGGCTGCATTGGTAGTTGGCTACATTCGTAGTTGGCTGCATTGGTAGTTGGCTGCATTGGTAGCTGACTACATTGGTAGTTAGCTACATTGGTAGCTGGCTACATTGGTAGCTGGCTACATTGGTAGTTGGCAACAATCGTAGCTGTTTACATTGGTAGCTGACTGCATTGGTAGTTGGCTGCATTGGTAGCTGACTACATTGGTAGCTGGTTACAATGGTAGCGGACTACATTGGCAGTTGACTACATTAGTAGCTGACTACATTGGTAGTTGGCTGCAGTGGTAGCTGGCTACATTGGTAGTTGGCAACAATGGTAGCTGGCTACATTGGTAGCTGACTACATTAGTAGCTGACTACATTGGTAGTTGGCTGCATTGGTAGCTGACTACATTGGTAGTTTGCAGCAGTGGTGGCAGGCTACATTGACAGTTTTCTACACTGGTAGTTGGCTGCATTGGTAGCTGACTACATAGGTAGTTGGCTACATTGGTAGTTGGCTACATTGGCAGTTGGCTACATTGGTAGCTGACTACATTGGTAGCTGACTACATTGGTAGCTAACTACCTTGGTAGTTGACTACATTGGCAGTTGGCTACATTAGTAGCTGACTACAATGGTAGTTGGCTGCATTGGTAGCAGGTTAGAATGGTAGCTGGCCGCAGTGGTAGTTGGCTGCATAGGTAGTTGGCTGCATTGGTAGCTGACTGCATTGGTAGCTGACTACATTGGTAGCGGACTACATTGGCAGTTGACTACATTAGTAGCTGACTACATTGGTAGTTGGCTGCATTGGTAGCTGACTACATTGGTAGCGGACTACATTGGCAGTTGACTACATTAGTAGCTGACTACATTGGTAGTTGGCTGCAGTGGTAGCTGGCTACATTGGTAGTTGGCAACAATGGTAGCTGACTACATTGGCAGAGGACTACATTAGTAGCTGACTACATTGGTAGTAGGCTGCATTGGTAGCTGACTACATTGGTAGTTTGCAGCAGTGGTAGCTGGCTACATTGGTAGTTTGCTACATTGGCAGTTGGCTACATTAATAGCTAACTACAATGGTAGTTGGCTACATTGGCAGCAGGTTAGAATGGTAGCTGGCCGCAGTGGTAGTTGCCTACATAGGTAGTTGGCTACATTGGTAGCTGACTACATTGGTAGCTGACTACAATGATAGCTGACTACATTGGTAGCTGACTGCACAAGTAACTGACTACATACTTAGCTGGCTACATTGGTAGTTGGCTACATTGGTAGTTGGCTACATTTGCAGTTGGCTGCATTGGTAGCACGCTACATTGGTAGTTGGCTACATTGGCAGTTATCTACATTGGTAGCTAACTACATTGGTAGATGTCTACATTGGTAGCTGACTACATTGGTAGCTGACTACCTTGGTAGTTGGCTACATTGGCAGTTGGCTACATTGGTAGCTGACTACATTGGTAGCTGACTACATTGGTAGCTGGTTACAATGGTAGTTGGCTACATTAGTAGTTGGCTATATTGGTAGTTGGCTACATTGGTAGTTGGCTATATTGGTAGTTGGCTACATTGGTAGCTGTCTGCATTGGTAGTTGGCTGCATTGGTAGTTGGCTACATTGGCAGTTGGCTACATTGGTACCTGACTACATTGGTAGCTGACTACATTGGTAGCGGACTACATTGGCAGTTGGCTACATTAGTAGCTGACTACAATGGTAGTTGGCTGCATTTGTAGCTGACTACATCGGCAGCAGGTTAGAATGGTAGCTGGCCGCAGTGGTAGTTGGCTACATTGGTAGCTGACTACATTGGTAGTTGGCTACATATGTAGCTGACTACATTGGTAGCGGACTACATTGGCAGTTGGCTACATTAGTAGCTGACTACAATGGTAGTTAGCTGCATTGGCAGCAGGTTAGAATGGTAGCTGGCCGCAGTGGTAGTTGGCTACATAGGTAGTTGGCTACATAGGTAGTTGGATACATTGGTAGTTGGCTGCATTGGTAGCTGACTACATTGGTAGTTGGCTGCATTGGTAGTTGGCTGCATTGGTAGCTGGTTGCATTGGTAGCTGACTACATTGGTAGTTGGCTGCATTGGTAGCTGACTACATTGGTAGCGGAAACTGCCAATGTAGCCAACTTCCAATGTAGCCAACTACCAATGTAGTCAGCTACCAATGCAACCAGCTACCAATGCAGCCAACTACCAATGCAGCCAACTACCAATGTAGCCAACTACTAATGTAGCCAACTACAATGTACCAACTAGCAATGTAGCCAACTACCACTGTGGCCAGCTACCATTCTAACCAGCTACCAATGTAGCCAACTACCAATGCAGCCAACTACCAATGCAGACAGCTACCAATGTAGCCAACTACCAATGTAGCCAACTACCAATGTAGCCAACTACCAATGTAGCCAACTAGCAATGTAGCCAACTACCACTGTGGCCAGCTACCATTCTAACCAGCTACCAATGTAGCCAACTACCAATGCAGCCAACTACCAATGCAGACAGCTACCAATGTAGCCAACTACCAATGTAGCCAACTACCAATGTAGCCAACTACCAATGTAGCCAACTACCAATGCAGCCAACTGCCAATGTAGCCAACTACCAATGCAGCCAACTACCTATGTAGCGTGCTACCAATGCAGCCAACTGCAAATGTAGCCAACTACCAATGTAGCCAACTACCAATGTAGCCAGCTAAGTATGTAGTCAGTTACTTGTGCAGTCAGCTACCAATGTAGTCAGCTATCATTGTAGTCAGCTACCAATGTAGTCAGCTACCAATGTAGCCAACTGCCAATGTAGCCAACTACCAATGTAGCCAATTACCAATGCAGCCAACTACCAATGTAGCCAACTACCTATGTAGCCAACTACCAACGTAGTCAGTTACTAATGAGGCCAACTACAAAGGTAGTCAGCTACCAATGTAGCAATCTGCCAATGTAGCCAACTACCAAGGTAGTCAGTTACCAATGTAGCAAACTGCCAATGTAGCCAACTACCAATGTAGTCAGCTACCAAAGCAGTCAACTACCAATGTAGTCAGCTAATTATGTAGTCAGCTAGCAATATAGCAAACTACCAATATAGCCAACTACCACTGTGGCCAGCTACCAATGCAGCCAGCTACCAATGTAGCCAACTACCAATGTAGCTAGCTGCCAATGAACTACCAATGTAGCCAACTACCTATGCAGCCAACTACCAATGCAGCCAACTGCCAATATAGCCAACTACCAATGCAGCCAACTGCCAATGTAGCCAACTACCTATGTAGCCAACTACCAATGTAGCCAGCTAAGTATGTAGTCAGTTACTTGTGCAGTCAGCTACCAATGTAGTCAGCTACCAATGCAGGCAACTACCAATGACTACATTGGTAGTTGGCTACATTGGTAGCTAATTATGTAGTCAGCTACCAATATAGCAAACTACCAATGTAGCCAACTACCACTGTGGCCAGCTACCAATGTAGTCAGCTACGAATGTAGCCAACTACCAAGGTAGTCAGCTACCAATATAGCCAGCTACCATTGTTGCCAACTACCAATGTAGCCAACTACCAATGTAGCCAACTACCAATGTAGCGAACTACCAATGTAGTCAGCTACCAATGCAGCCAACTACCAATGCAGCAACTACCAACGCAGCCAACTGCCAATGTAGCTAACTACCAATGTAGCCAACTACCAATGTAGCCAGCTACCAAGGTAGTCAGCTACCAATGTAGCCAACTACCAATGTAGCCAACTACCAATGTAGCCAGCTAAGTATGTAGTCAGTTACTTGTGCAGTCAGCTACCAATGTAGTCAGCTATCCAATGTAGTCAGCTATCATTGTAGTCAGCTAGCAATGTAGTCAGCCACCAATGTAGCCAATAGAATAGTATAGAATAGTGTAGATAAGTATAGGATAGTACAGAATAGTGTAGAATAGTATAGGATAGTGTAGAATAGTGTAGGATAGTACAGAATAGTGTAGAATAGTATAAAATAGTGTAGAATAGTATAGGATAGTACAGAATAGTGTAGAATAGTATAGAATAGTATAGGATAGTGTAGAATAGTACAGAATAGTGTAGAATAGTATAGGATAGTGTAGAATAGTATAGGATAGTACAGACTAGTGTAGAATAGTATAGATAGCTCGCTATACAGCCCGCTGGCTCGCTATATAGCCGCCTAGCTACCCCGCCAGCTCGCTATACAGCCCGCTAGCTCGCTATACAGCCCGCTAGCTCGCTATACAGCCCGATAGCTCGCTATACAGCCCGATAGCTCGCTATACAGCCCGCTAGCTCGCTATACAGCCGCTAGCTCGCTATACAGCCCGCTAGCTCGCTATACAGCCCGATAGCTCGCTATACAGCCCGCTAGCTCGCTATACAGCCGCCTAGCTACCCCGCCAGCTCGCTATACAGGCCGCTAGCTCGCTATACAGCCCGCTAGCTCGCTATACAGCCCGATAGCTCGCTATACAGCCCGATAGCTCGCTATACAGCCCGCTAGCTCGCTATACAGCCCGCTAGCTCGCTATACAGCCCGCTAGCTCCGCTATACAGCCCGCTAGCTCGCTATACAGCCGCCTAGCTACCCCCGCCAGCTCGCTATACAGGCCGCTAGCTCGCTATACAGCCCGCTAGCTCGCTATAAAGCCCGATAGCTCGCTATACAGCCCGATAGCTCGCTATACAGCCCGATAGCTCGCTATACAGCCCGCTAGCTCGCTATACAGCCGCCTAGCTACCCCGGCAGCTCGCTAGCCCGCAAGCTCGCTATACAGCCCGCTAGCTCGCTATACAGCCCGCTAGCTCACTATACAGCCGCCTAGCTACCCCGCCAGCTCGCTATGCAGCCCGGTATACAGCCCGCTAGCTCGCTATGACGTGGACCTTAAAGTACGACTTCTGATCTTACCGATGGCACCCATTTCGCTTTAATAGGTCCCATGGATCCGGAGTTATTACAGATTAAACATTTCTACTTACCAACAAGTGCTTGCTGCACGAGTAGGGTTGCCAAGTAAATTATTTAGACACGATCAGAAAGTATGGCCTCAGAGCTTTCCAATGATACCCATTTCATTGCAATAGGTCCCATGGATCGGGAGTTATAAGCGTTTAAACATTTTTGTTTTCCGAAATTTGCTTGTTGCTTGATTCTGTTGGCCTGGTATTTCAAAAAATTTTGGAGAGAATTTTGCATAGAAAAACTGTTTGTATGTGTGGGTGAATAAATACTATTTTCCACTTTTAAAGTTAAATTTTCGGGTCCTACTGGGACTTACGCGTGGACTTGGACATGGATCTTAAAGTACGACTTCTGATCCTTCCGATGACACCCATTTCACTTCAATAGGTCCCATGGATCCAGAGTTATAAGAGGTTAAACATTTTTATTTACCGTCTAAAACCTGTTTTACAATTTCAAGGTTAAATTTTCGGGTTCTATTTGGACTTAGGCTTGGACTTGGACCTTAAAGTACGACTTCTGATCTTACCGATGGCACCCATTTCGCTTTAATAGGTCCCATGGATCCGGAGTTATTACAGATTAAACATTTCTACTTACCAACAAGTGCTTGCTGCACGAGTAGGGTTGCCAAGTAAATTATTTAGACACGATCAGAAAGTATGGCCTCAGAGCTTTCCAATGATACCCATTTCATTGCAATAGGTCCCATGGATCGGGAGTTATAAGCGTTTAAACATTTTTGTTTTCCGAAATTTGCTTGCTGCTTGATTCTGTTGGCCTGGTATTTCAAAAAATTTTGGAGAGAATTTTGCATAGAAAAACTGTTTGTATGTGTGGGTGAATAAATACTATTTTCCACTTTTCTACACTTTTT